>OY804592.1:58115996-58715996 GCA_963680895.1 Fragum sueziense
AGTTGCAAAAAAGAAGAAAAAGTATTGCTCTGGGGGTGATTCGAACCAACGTCTGCAAAAGAAATGCGGTTGGCAAGCGGTGTGTATATCCACTACACCACGACGTCTTGAATTCTTATGGTGTCATTTCTATTATTTAAACGGTAAACACGAACCCGAGAAATTGGGTTTTCCTCAATTCTTGTAAATATCAAATTTTTGTTGAGAAATATTCATTGAATAAGTCGGGTTTGAAAATATCCTTTGATCATTAAACCTTTTTTATCAATTACGTTTGCGTTTAATTCATATCATTATGTCACGATATGAATTCACTTTTTCAACCAACAACCTTTGACTGGACAACGGAATGCAAGGAGATAGAGATTTATAGGGCTAAGTATTTGAAAGGCTGTGTAATTAATTCATGCCATTGCTGTACACTGTTGTTTTCTGTTGTTGTCTGTATCTTTTCTCTCGACAAATAAATTTATTTCCGCAAAGAGACAATAGCTCTCTGGCGCCATTTTTGATCCGCCTTCAATCTCTTCAATATAAACTAAATCTAAGATAAAATAACAAAAAGTCAAATAAAATATCTCTTACCTCTAATTCACTGTCCATATTATGACTCCTTAAAACATAAATAACACCGAAAATCTGACAAAATTCAATCCAAAGTCACTGTTTACAAAATGTCAAATTGAAAGTACAAGGTGAAATCGATGACGTAAACAATCGCAATTTTGACGTCATAACGTCGATGTCATTAAGCCCGGTTTTCCTAGAGCGGTGCTCATTTATATTTTTCACAATGTGGTAATCAATTCAAAGATTAAAAGGATAATAGACAAACAGAGGGACAAGTGGGCAAATGCATTTATATTTTTCACAATGTGGTAATCAATTCAAAGATTAAAAGGATAATAGACAAACAGAGGGACAAGTGGGCAAATGCATTTATATTTTTCACAATGTGGTAATCAATTCAAAGATTAAAAGGATAATAGACAAACAGAGGGACAAGTGGGCAAATGCATTTATATTTTTCACAATGTGGTAATCAATTCAAAGATTAAAAGGATAATAGACAAACAGAGGGACAAGTGGGCAAATGCATTTATATTTTTCACAATGTGGTAATCAATTCAAAGATTAAAAGGATAATAGACAAACAGAGGGACAAGTGGGCAAATGCATTTATATTTTTCACAATGTGGTAATCAATTCAAAGATTAAAAGGATAATAGACAAACAGAGGGACAAGTGGGCAAATGCATTTATATTTTTCACAATGTGGTAATCAATTCAAAGATTAAAAGGATAATAGACAAACAGAGGGACAAGTGGGCAAATGCATTTATATTTTTCACAATGTGGTAATCAATTCAAAGATTAAAAGGATAATAGACAAACAGGGGGACAAGTGGGCAAAACCTTATGTCCCCCAGGGCCAGATGCATTGATGTAGGGGCAAAGAAATTTTTATTCATAGATCAAGATAAATGACCTTGTTATTTGCTAGGGATGCTGTGCCAAGTAATACATCGAGCTATAAAAACAGCACTTATTGGACCAACAAGCTAATACCAATGCATGAATACTTGACTGTGAAAAGTTCATTTAAGTTCAAGAACTGTTCTAGAACATTCTATAACATTAAATGAGACTTCTAGAACATTCTATAAGTGCCATTTAATGTTTTAGAACAGTTCTTGAACTTAAATCAACTTTTCCCAGGGGTCAGTGCTGTACTTTCATCAATACTGTAACTACAATTAATTTTGTTCAACTGAAACATGCTCTTTTTAAATTTCTACAGGAATTGCATGTAATACTTGTAGAAAAAACTTGAAAGACAAAGCAAGCGTAAAAATTGATTAGTCCATGTTGATTAAGTATTGATTGTCAATAGATTACATCCTTATCTTAGATACATTAACCCATTCCTTCACATTGACACGCTTTTTGACGCCAATAAAGAAAATGGCTTTGGAAAATATTATGGAAAATGAAGAAATTGCTTGTGACATGCAATTTCTTTATTTCCGATAATGTTTTCTAAACAAGACTGAAAAATGTGAAACTCAATTCACTTGAAATTGTCGTCAGAAACATCCTTAAATTTGAACACGTCTAAATTTTTCCTGTCTGGTAGTGGGTTAAGCAGGGTCTGAAAGAATGAATGCTGGAGAAGATTCAAAGGATAAATTGTCTTTATTTTTAGTATGGTCAAAGTTCATTCAGTATGGCTTTCCATGGTCAAAATCATTAAGTATTTTTAAATTCCCCATCTAATTTTGTGGTAACTTGTGATTTGAACTATCGAAAACCTTTATTAACAGTATATCCTTCTGTTTCCTTTATAAGTTGTGTACCTTATGGCAAACTTTTGTTCACTTTTATAATTCATTTTGCCAAGTGCAACACATGTCAACTTTGACAAGTCTTCCATTTTGTTGATTAGGAAAGGGTTGAAAAATTAAATTGATAATTCAAACTTTGTACATTAATCTAAAAGGATCACTGTATATAATAAACAATAAATCAAAAATGGCCATTAGAGATATTAATAAATATTGACAAAGATTACTTTAACCGATACAAACTGACGTTGTATTTGTAACAGTAGCCTATATCATATTTTCTATTCAATTTAGTCTTTAGTATCCTTTTTTTTGTATTACAGTAAATTATGACAAAATATTTTAAAAATTAAGATCAAATTTCAGCTATGTGCCTCATACAGATTAATTGTGAGCATAAATGAGAGCTCATGTTAGTTTGCATTAAACACAATGTGCAACATTTGGCAACAATGATTAATTTTGATGCGAAACTGGTATAATACTTGATTAACATTCACAACTTATATAATCTTGGAAAACATTGAGGAAAAAGAAGAAAATGCTGATGACCATCATTTTCTATACTTACACCAAGAAAATACCATGAAAGTATAGTTTATGTTCTCAAAATAACCACTTTCCCAAACATCAAATATTTGGACTCAAATTCAAATATGAATAATGAAAGCTTAATTCTACAGAAAACAAAGAGAATATATCTGTAGGAAAAGGTAGGATTTGTGTAAAACATACCACAGGAATTACTGAAGCAAAACAAATAAAAGGAGTATCAGAATTTTCTTCTTTTGTCTCAAAGATTTCCCAAGATTTCCCTTTTTGAGATCTGACAAAACCACAGATTGCTTTGAAAAGGTTAAGTAAATGGATTGTAATCAATAAGCAGAAATGGTTTAAAATGTGATTCTCAAGGGTTTGTCAATTGTGAGAGAAAAATTAAATAAACATCATAAATGATCAAGGTTTGACACCAAAGTTTACCGATTAGAATATTGAATCTTACGTAATTTCATTGATATTCTGAAAGGCCCCCTTTTAACCTATCTGTTTTGCGTAAAATGTTCAGTTTACTTTACACGATAGAACGTTTTAATTATTTATTCACGCTTTTGTAAAAGAGATCTGACAAAACAGCTCCCCTGTATTTGTTCACGTTAATGCGAGATTTTCACAACCCTTAGCTACTTTTAATTTTTTTTCATCAATGCCTGTCATATGCAAAATGAAAATTTTAAAAAATACAATCTGTGTAAAAACCAGTCTTGAAAGGGCTGTTTTAAATAATGGATGTTATAAGTTTATCTTTTCATTACAAATTGAATTTTGAGAAAAAAATAGAAAAAATAAGGAAGTAGATCTATACAGTGGCTGCTATCCAGAATTTGAAAATGCAGAGCAAAGCATCCTCATTTACTTAAAGGTTTTCTTCTCTTACATCCATGTTTTCTTGCTAGAATCTATTTCGACTTCATGACAATTCCATGTTTTGGAAAGGGGGTTAACCTAGATCTAGACCAGATGGCAAAATTTTGGACTTCCAATTGGAAAAGTGTTACAGACAACAATTTTAAGGTAAAAATTATCACATTTGAGGTTAGAAAGCATTGTGGACAGTGAAGAAATTGCTTGTCACAAGCAATTTCTTCATTTTCCACAATGTTTTCCAAAGCATTTTTCTTGAGGGGCGTCAAAAGGTGTCAATGTATGGGAAAGGGTTAAAGTTAGAATGGGTAGAAAACTAAGGACTGCATTCATTCAATGTGAAGGATTATTCCAGATAAAGAGATAATCCAAATCAATTTGTGCAAATCTTATAATAACTTTGATGTATTAAGGAGTCATATTTTTATTGGATTAATGTTCTTTTAATTTTATACAAATGAACCCTCTTTACAAGGTCATCCCTTCTGTCTTTCCCAAATGACAAAATTTTAGACTATTCTCAGTCCAAAAACGTTGCAGACAAAAAAAGCCTGAGAAGAAAGGAATGTTAAAATGCTGTTTTTTTTGTTGTTGTTGTTTTTGTTTTTTTTAAGTTATTTCATGCATGGACGTGGAAATTAGTCAACATACAGATATATTAATCTATCGATATACTATTCATACACTCATTCCTTTGTCACCAAAAGAATCGGCTGTTTTGTCGTCTGCAACCAAGAGATATAAAATCACTCAGTAACTTGCGGTGTTGCAATTGGACCATATTCCCACAAATTTTAAACACAAAGGAGTGTTTTCTTATTTATTTTTTCCCTTACCACCAGTATTTTAAACATAAATCACAAAATAAAACATATTTTCGGTGTACCAAAAGTAGTTTGTACTTAATGGCGCCAAATAACTGTTTCGGGAGAAAGCCGGAAGTATCCGAAATAGACTGGAAACACCCGCGCAATTGTTTGACTACATGTAACAGAACACGCTGAGTATCAAATTCGTTTATGTAAATTTATTTATTCGTTTTCCTACTGTTTTTTTTTTTTTTTTTTTTTTTATTATTATTATTTTTTATTTATTTTTTACGTGAAAAATAAATCAATTTACATGACATTGATTCGTTAATCACAAATACTTCAAGAGGGAGAGTAGATTTAACCACTTTATGAATGTCCCGTTCTTTGTAGTTGAATTAAAGTATTATTTAAAGTAAATTGACATAATAACATCAGTGGCTCGTGCCAATCTCGCGGTGCTTTTAGATCGATTTAATTAGCTGGCATTAATTCAAGGAACTGTCGAATTAACCACAGAACAATTAACTCTTTACAAACCGACTGGAAATTGAAAAACAAAATACAATTAGTTTACTTCATACCATAGTTTTGAAGACTCTGTGTCACCAATGTTTGGAAAACAAGAAAGGAAAAAGACGAACATGCTTAGTTGCGAATTCAGAATCATAAATTTACGGAAAGGAATAGGCTAAACGACTGATTGTGACAGGGTGAATGCATTCGTTGGACTGTTTCCTTTTTTTTCCTGTACATTTTCCATTGGTAACTTGACTTAACTTTTCTGGTTGTTTAGTTTTAAAAGGGTAAAGGTTGGTTCTAGAACAATTAAAGTAACCCGGTCTGTAAACAGTGGATATAATAAACGGCGGACGCTTCTAAATGCTTGTTAATCCCATAAAACTAATTCTGAGACTCTTATCCGTGCTTTTGTAAGATTTCTTAATTTACTGGCGTCTGTCCTAGAAATGTATAAATATGTAACCTGCGCATATATAGATCTTCATTAAACCCACTATATGCCCTACAAGACAACGAAAACAATTTCAAAGATGTTGTAGAGGATTTCAGAGAATTTTCAGAGAATTTCAAATGAATAAAAAAAATGCATATTTTGGTCTTTCTTGGCAGAAAACATTTTGAGAAATGAAGAAATTGCTAGCCACAAGCAATATCTTCATTTTCTTGAATGTTTTTCTTATGTCATAGTCTTTTAGGACGTCAAAATACATCATTGCGCGGGAATGGGTTAGACTGTGTAAGTAAATACTAGCGTCAATACTGACGTTACGCAAATTAGCGTTACTTACCGAGACGCTCTCCCTGACGGTGAACAAAATCCTCAGAAACAAGTGTTTGAGTTGACGTCGTTCGAACGTCTTACTAGCGTACTCTACACACATACTAAAGAAGAAAGCCACGGTGAGGGCGTACATGTTACACGTATTCTGTTGTTGTATGATAGCGCAGATGTACTTCACTAGCTCGTCTTCTTTGTCTTTTGTGTATGGGAATGCCATACGTTCTGCTATAGAGACGTCTACAGATTCATCCGTGTTTGATTTAGACTCGTCATCAAGTTGACCTAGATTCAGTTTAAGGTCACTATTCCCGCTATCACTGTCGCTATTTCGGGACAAATCCACGACCGGTAACCACGCTAGGGCAAGGGGAGCGTCATAACCCTTACTGCAATCCTTAAACATGAGCACATAATAAATACCAACACTAATAATATCACCGCTTTTAACCAGACCCTTTCCTTGAACCTTATGTCCATTAATAGCAACGTTGTCAGATAACGCTTCCATTTCGAGGAAGTAATTGTTTCTTTCACTTACGGCATCGGCTATGCCGTTGCTTTTCTTGAAGCGGTATACTTTGAAATTACAATGAACAGGTTCTATGTCGGGCGCATATAGACCGAGTTTGGGAATGTCTGAAGTACTGCGAATTTTCAGATTTGGGTTTCCGAAAGTGAAAACTTTTGATTTTATAACATACACTGTTTTATCCTTCTTAACGTCAAATCCGCGAATATTGATAAAGAACGGATGCTTTCTGGGTATCAAAAAGTCTGTTTCTTCCGAGCATGATTTTCCATGATGTTTAGAATGAAACGATCCCTTGACAGACGACATATCGGTACTCAAATTGTCGTCTGGCAGAGCGACAGAGTCCTCATGTATCGAGTGTGAACACTCCATATTCAACCCTTTTGGACAGGAAGATAATTTGTTTGCGTCGAACATTGGAATGGCTCCAGGACGTAATTTAGACATGAGAATTTTTCGCGCGTTTTTATTTAATCCCGACGTATCATCGTCATCTGGACATTCCATTACGTTAACGCGCTCATGAAGTTCATAACGTCTGCTGTAACCGTTTATCGGCCGCCAGAATTTCTGCAGTAATAGAGGCTTATCCTTATCCGAGAGAACACGTGAGAAAGTACGTTCCCATCTTCCGGAATAATACACGTCATCCACAACGTCATTTACGTCACTAAATCCATTCTCGTATTTCCCGACGACGTCACACAGCACGTAACGCACGTGTTCACTAGCAGGTAATCCGAAGCGTTCTACAGCTTGTTTCACGAGCTCCTGCGCGGTAGACCGACATGAAGCGAGCACACTTTTATACTGAACTCCGGGTAGTATAGTTTCTCCGAACACCTTTAATACGCCAGGAGTATATTGATCCGTGGATAACTCGGTCTTCTCGCTCACTAGCGTATCCACATTTATTGGATGATGTCTTCTCTTCTCCCGGCCAATAGTTAAACATCCTTGGTGTAAGTTTAAAGAATCGCCAGCAAATGATTCCATTGCTTGATCTGCGACCTCACTAACTGAGTACGGCCTATGGTTTGAGTGCTCATAAAGAAAGTCGGTATACGGGGCCGAGTGTCTTTTCCAATCAGCGCGAGTTATTTTTTCCATTGTGAACTATTGTCAACAGAAATCAATTTTTGTTTAAAGTAAGGACAATATTTATCTATGATACGTATCATTGACAAACCACGCAAGTTTAATTCCTTTTGCGGAAGAATAAAAGAAAGGCGCGTTGAGCATTCATGTTGTATAGAAAACCGTCGGAAGAAGACAATATAAAGACATTATCTGTCCTTTCAATACACTCTTCTTGCAAACCCATTGGACCACCTGAAACGGGAGAAAGCATGTTTTATAATTACTGTAACACTTCCTTAACGCTTTCCCAAATGACAAAATTTTTGGGTGATTCAATTTAAAAGCAGTTGCAGATGACAAAATGTGTGTGAATTTAGATGGGATTTGTGTACAATATAGCTAGAGAAAATATTGAGGCAAAAGGAGAAAGTGCTGATTATCAGCACTTTCTTCTTTTGCCTCAATGTTTTTCCAAACCATAAATATTAAGGACGTCAAAACCAGGTCTTGTTTGGGAAAGGGTTAACCATTTACTAAACGATAACATTTTGGACTGTTTCAATTTAAGATCTGCTGCAATAATTAGGCCTACATAAAAAGAGAAAATGCATAAAATCCCACGCTTTCCAAATAGGGAAGTCGAAGTCAATTATCGCATACTTTTATCCAACATTTTTTACGACCAAAATAGAAGATCTTTCTGGAAAACGGAACAGATTGGAGAAACTGGTAGTAAAGTAGCTCAAGAAACATACGCACACATGCAAATATCCAGTAATTCCAAATACTTGCTATCCTACATAAGGAACACAACTCACCGCCATCATGTGTAACACCAAAATGAGGAGCAATGTACATTATGGTTTTCTCACAAAAGAGCATCAGATTAAAGATTTATTGTATCGAGGGTCTATTGTACGGTATTGTAGAGTCAATTTACGTATTTGTGCAAATGTTTAATCGAGCAATAAAGATCTCCGAGTATCCTTAACGTTTATCCAAATATGAACAGATTTGTAATGAAACGTTGGTACAAACAAATTCTCGCTACTTAAGAATACTATTGGCTAGTGAAGGAAATGAGGATGCCCTTTGGTCAATCGACTCAATACAATGCTTGCCAAAAGCACAAGTTTTGAAAATAATTTTGATAGTCAACTGTCATTCAGTAAACGTTATTTGCATACATGTGCATCCTTCATTTTGTGAGTTTCTTCATTTGTTATTACCACAGATATCGTTCTTTTCGCTCACAACTCTCTAACGAGCCTGTTTACTTTTTAAGCATTATGAGCTTACATGGATTTTGCGATATTTTGCGGTTTTAGCCCATAAAAATAATAAGTTTTCTTAAAAGGTCGTAAAGAAACATATAAGAAGTCAGAGGTTGACAGCGCTCAATTGGGCATGACCAGACGACTTGAAATAACCCGGATTTTACGGCTATCTGATGGCATCATGGGTTCAATAGGACTTGTTTTGTTTTAAAATTATCTTTGTAATTTTGTATAGATCGTTAGTCAAGCGAATACAATATCAAATCAGATACAAAAAGGGCGGAAATACGATGTATGAAACTTGAAATTTGTCGAAATTCATTTTAATTTGAAACTAACGGAGTGAAACCTTGTTATTTTGTTTTATACCTTTACTTTACATGTCAAGATGATAACAACATTACACTGATTCTACATTAAATGTACAAAGTAGCGGTTCAAAAATGAAAAATATCAACCAGAGTCGAAGTCATATATTTTTTCATAAATGAATAGTCTATTATGTCTAGTTCATTAATCATTTAAAAGGGGCCTCAAATGTACATCAATTTTTAGGAAAAAACGTGCATATCAAAGGTCCTTATTTTTCGTACGTCAGATACGTTAGGACATACCATCTGCTTACACACATGTATTATGCCTCTCTTTGTGCGAAAAATACCTTTACTTTAACAACATATGAACGGTCATACTTTTTCACAGAAATTAGCAAAATAGATTATAGCATAGTAAGTAATAATCAAACTATATCAAGCATTTTCGAAGCAAGAACTGTTGTATTGTATTTTGAAGCAAAAACACCCTTTTTTCAATTAAAGGCAGATCTTCAAAAGGTTTGTCATCTTCTAAGTAATGGATGCGATTCAATCAGTTCAGTCATATTACAGTTTGGTAGGTATAGTCTATCGGTTATAACTGTAGACTTGTATACAAACACTAAAAAACAAATACATAGTTTTAACATTTACACAACCAATTATAGTTAGCTATACGAGCGAATTAATGTCCTAATTCTTTTATTCCCAAAAGAGGAAGTGTTTGTATTGGGCCTTTTATCAACAATAACAAGTAAAGTGTTTGTATACAACTCTACATTTATAGCCGATGAGTTATATATATCATCACGCAGCATATCAAAAATATGTTTTTATCTGATACTTCAGATCGTTTAACGTATTTGATGGCTGTAAACAAACTCATTTTGCAGAATACATATGCATTGCTAATCATTGAAAAAATATATTTTGTATTCATTTTGACATTATGGTGGACGAAACGGCATTTATTTTTTTTTTTTAAATATATCCTAAATCACAAATGTATTTTTCATCAAATACGTTAAATTTTTCATCAGATACGTTAAATAACAGATAGTGTCAAAGTTAAGCATTACACCTTCCCTCACGATCATCATCATGTAAATATATGTTATATCATATAATATTGAGTAAAGCAGGAGGTTATAAAATCAAATTCAAAGAGAATTGATTCAATTTTAGCATTTAAATGATATTGAACTGTATCCACACTTCACACGTACACAAACACGCTGTAAATATCAGACTATGTTGATAATATGGTTTGAAGTTCTTGTAGAACAATCACAAAACAACATGACGTCATGACACGAAGATCTTTGTAAATTTGGGGGATTAACATACATACATACATTTATTAGCAATCGGCAATAAATTTTGCCTTTGGCCATTTACAAACACGGGGTTGAAAATCGAATGATAAAATCTAACTAACGTATCTGACTTTAACGTATTTGATGGTCAAACTTTAACAATGGCAATAAAATTCAACATGTTATCCATTTTAGTTTGTAAGAGAGTGTTTTTATACCACTGGCATATGTATGATGAAATTATAGTGGAATTTTGTCTTCGGAAGAAAGCTTTTACTGCACAGCGACGAAAAACAATCTAACGTATCTGATGATATTTTTTGATATTTTTTAAAGTTATGATTTCAGACACAATTTTTTCAAAACTAATACAACTTAAGCAGAGTAAAAGTTTTTCTTCAGCTTTTTTGCATTAACAACTATATTTCTGTCAATAATATCTTACTGTTTCGTTGCTATTACACTTTCCAGTATCATTTATATCTGTTTAACGTATTTGATGTATAAAATGAGGACAACGCTCTTTTGAGTATTTTGTTCAAATAATTGCTTTAATCGCTTACTATTTGGATGATTTTAAGTCTCGAGTTCATTCCTGTTGGAAAACAGACCTATCAGCGTGCCAAATGCTTACAAACATAATTGTAAATCGGCTTTGAAATAAGACATATGGTGTAAGGACACGCAAATTGTTGTATAATCCGGCATGTTTTGTGCTGTGTCCAACATTCAATTTTCATATTCAGCAAAGTGTTTCAGGTTCAATAGTTTGACACGATGCCAGGGTCAACAGAAAAGCAATAAATGTTCACCTCGATGCCTGAACATTAACATGCATGCATAAGGACAGTGGTTTTATCAAAATAAGCACTTTAACGTAGAATCAGTGATTAACCCTTTACCAAACGTCAAAATTTTGTGAAGGTCCAATAAAAAAGTGGCTACAGACGATCAAATGAATGCTCGTATAGCTATAATTTGTGTAAAAAAGCACAGAAAATATTGGAACAAAAGGAGAAACTGCTGGTTATCCAGCAGTTTCTTCTTTTGTTCCAATGTTTTCCCAAGCCTCTTCTATTAAGGACGTCAAAACCAGGTCTTGTTTGGGAAAGGGTTAATATTGCATTTTGTACCGGAAAACCTATATAATAAATCTGAAACACGAATTCATGTTTGCTTATTTGTAGTAAGCCACACGAAGCACCAACGTAGCCTAATGGTTATCTGAATCTCGTGCTCAATGAGACCCCACCTTATAGTTGTCGTGAAGTTTGCATTTCCGTGCTATAATTAGTTTATATATAGAAGCAGATTCCGCCGGTGAAGATATACTTGAAGAATTAGCTCATAAGAAGTGTAGACATAACTAATTAAAACTACTTGGAGAAAAATGGGAAAGGGTAAAAATCGAAGATACAAGCTTCTTTTTTCTTACCATCCTCTCTGCGAGTTGACAATGTAGATTATTTATTCCAAAGACACATTTTTCACAATTTTACAATCTCTTTTAATGCAGACAATTAGATAACATATAGATGCTTAATAACCCGAAAATACAGCCAATTTTAAAACTTTCCGAAATACACTTATTTAAACACCATAATATTTAAAGCTCCATAACACTAGATAGCTGTTAAATCCGCTTTAAAACAGGCGGGGTTTAGAAAATGATAGGCTTACGAATTCCTACCCCATCTAAATACAAAACAACCATTTCGTCGTAGTTGAATAATCACCGTAAGGCCGACTTTTGTACCCCTTTTAATTCTGTCCTAAAATTTATAAGACAGGGTTTAAACGAGCCTAAAAGAATGGGTAACGAAAACATTGATGCAAAAGAAGAAAAATTTTAATGCTGACAATCAGCATTTTCTCCTTATGTCTCAATATTTTCTGTTCTTTATTATTTACAAATTCTATATTCATGAAAACCTTTTTTTTTTGTTCTCGACAGCATTTTTCATTTGGTCAAGTCTAAAATTGTGTCGTTTAGAAAAAGGGAAATGCTTGTAATGTTCCGGTGCTATGCAAATCGTTCTCATTTGTAGATTTTTGACCATACCCTACGACCAAAATTGATTGTCCTCAAAATATGTATCGACATGTTTTGATAAATCGTACAGACACTCATGTGATATTCAAGAATTGTTGTAGGCACGTATTCTAACTCGACAATTGAAGGATTACAATCCATCATTATTAAATATCAAACACTTTGTCTGCCTTCGGACATCATCCGGTACAACGGAAATCAACGAAAGATACCTCGTCAATTTCCGGACGTCATCTGTGGCAACGGAATTTGACGAAGGATTTGAAGAAGGTGACAAAACCACATTCTTTTATAATATGTAAGCCGGGAAACACAGAAAACAGCTGAACATAGTGAAAGCCTTATTGATGGTACAGATGTTGGCATTGCGCAGCGTAATTTTAAAACAGATGGAATTTTAGAACAGAATAAGCAATTTGTCTGTATCAAATTAATGTGAAATTCCATCGTTTATTATACAACAGATAAACATGTTGATAGATAACTTATTAAAAGAAATATTTTACGATATAATGTCACTTTATCATCAGCAGTAAATCCCCAAGTTTGAAATAAAATATTTCTTGGATATAAATGATGAAACAAACGAGTATAGGCATCTATGTATGTCAGATTAAAGAGGGTATTTTGGTTTCAAGTTTAACGTAAACGTCGATTAGATGTGCACATGTAGATGCTTTCGACGAGATCTATATTTCCAATGCTGTTGCGGCGGTAAACCCATTACCAGACGACACAATTTTGGACTGTTCCAATTTGAAAGGTGTTGCATACGACAATTTCAAGTTGATGAAATTTCAAAAATATTTCCATTTTAGGTCAAAGAACATTGTGGAAAACGAAGAAATTGCTTGTCAAAAGCAAATTCTTTGTTATACACAATGTTTCTCAATCCTTTCCTTATGAGGGAGTCAGAATGTGTCACTATGCAGTAATGGGTTAATTAAATACCATTTAATATAAGTGCATATTTTATCTAAAAATGCAAAATAGTTGGAGTGTAGCTGATTTTTTTTAAATGCCACATTTTACTTTCCTCGTTACTGAACTGACAGTGAAAGAGTTTCAATTTATGTCATCGTTCACATACTATCTGAAGCATAATATTATGAAGCAATAAAGCATAAATTTGTAGACTGTCAAAGTATTTATGAATATCAATTGGAAATGCATGGACACACGCTAGTCTGGATCCCTGTCGTGCGATGTATTTTAGTACGTCAGGCACTCAGTAACAATGGCGGCCTCCAGTGGGGTGATTTCACTACAAAGATAAAGAGCAAAGTCCGTTAATTTTGAGAGCAAAGATGTCACATTTATGAAATAGATCGTTTTCGGTATAAGTTTAACACTAGCAGTAACAGTTTTAAACGATCATCACGCTAACCCGAAATAAAGCGCTTTTAAATTATGAATATGTAAACTATATTGTCACAATGTGGTTATCTCTGTGACGATATGTCTGAATAGCTTAGTGGTAGCGCATCCGACTTATGTTCCAGAGGTTCAGGGTTCGAATTCCACCTTCGGTACTTGTTGTTTTCCTACTAGATCTATTTATTTTACATTTTCTCAAACTAAACTATTCTAGAAATCGCAAAGACGCAATAGAAAGAATAATTGGTAATTGTGTCTTTCTTGCGTCGTTGCAATCTCTAGACCCATTTGGTATAAAAATGTAAATAAATAATGATAGGGGAACAAAGAGATATTTCCGATCTGAGATTCGAACCATGGACCTCTGGGTTACAAGTCGGACGCTCTACCACTGAGCTATTTAGACAACTGCTATACATGAATGTCAAGTTGCAAAAATATAGTAATATATTCATAATTTAAAACCGCTTTATTTCGGGTTAGCGTGATGATTGGTTAAAACTATAACTGCTAGTGTTAAAAATGTGCCGAAAACTATCTACTCTTCTAATGACACTTTTCTGCTCTCAAAATTAAAGAACTTTGTTCTTTACCTTTGTACAAATATTACCCCAGTGGACGCCGCCATTGTTGATGTGTGCCTGACCCAATAACGCAGTATTATGGGCAGGTATACCAGACTAGGGCACGCGCCTCCAAATGGACTTCTTGTTCGGTATACTACATGTAGGTCTTGCGTTCATTTTCCAAATTGCTCAAGTCGGTATTTACAAGTATGAAACTCTTGTATTCAAATTTCAGTCATTTTCTAAATTCTCTTATCGCGTTATCTAACTCGCACTTAGGAATGTTTTCTTTTTCATAATGAAACAAACAAATTGTAAAAACAAAAGAAAACTATTCAAAATGAATTTCTACTTGGTATTTACCGTGTTATCTTGTCACATCTTGAACTTTAGCCTCAAATATCTTAGGCGTTAACCATTACATTGTCGAATAGGGAACGATTTTATCCAGGAAACCGTAACGAAATTTCGGACAAATAAATAGTATTTCGTTGGCGTTGTTATAAAATCTAGTAACTACGGCTTGATTCAAGCCGTAGTTACGAGATTTTATAACAACACCAACGGTTAATCAAAACATAACGGTATACCTTATCTATTTTGAGCACAAAATTCAATGCCATTGAGACCAAGATTTGTAAGCATGCGACAGAAACATACCGGATTCGGTATTTCGGTATTTTTTTCTTATCTCGCAATGATTTCTGACACATTTAGTTCATGATAAGTGACGTCCTGGAAATACTGATAACATCCATTTTGTTGTCTGCAGCAGAAATGGTCTAACATTTTGTGGTCTATGATATGGTTACAACACTGATTCTACGATAAAGTGCCTATTTTAATAAAATAGCTGTCCTTGTGCATGCATGTTAATGTTGAGGTACTGAGGTGAACATTAATTGCTTTTTTGATGACCCTGACATCGTGTCTAACTATTGAACCTGAAATACTTTGCTGAATATGAAAGTTGAATGTTGGGCACAGCACAAAACATGCCGGATTATGCAACAATTTGCTTGTCCTCACACCATATGTCTTATTTCAAAGCCGATTTTCAATTTTGTTAGTGAACATTTGGCACTCTGAGAGGTCTGTTTTCAACAGGAATGAACTCGAGACTTAAAATCATTTTAATAGTAAGCGATTAAAGCAATTATTTGAGCAAAATACTCAAAAGAGTGTTGTCCTCATTTTATACATCAGATACGTTAGACAGATTTAAATGATACTGGAAAGTGTAATAGCAACGAAACAGTAACATATTATTGACAGAAACATAGTTGTAAATGCAGAAAGGCTGAAGAAAAAATGTTATTCTGCTTAAGCTGAATAAGTTTTGAAAAAATTGTGTCTGAAATCATAACTTTAAGAAATATAAAAATAATATCGTCAAATACGTTAAGATGTTTTTCGTCGCTGTGCAGCAAAAGCTTCATCCCGAAGACAAAATTCCATTATAATTTCATCATGGATATGCCAGTGGTGTAAAAACACTCTCTTACAAACAAAAATGGAAAACATGTTGAATTTTATTGCCATTGTTACAGTTCGACCATCAAATACGTTAAAATCAGATACGTTAGTTAAATTTTATCATTGGATGTTCAACCCCGTCTGAATCCCACAAATTGAAAAATATCTTCGTGTCATGACGTCATGTTGTTTTGTTATTGTTCTATGAGAACTTCAAACCATATGATCAGCATAGCCTGATAGTTGCAGCGTGTTTGTGTACGTGCGAAGTGTGCATGCAGTTCAATAATATCTAAAGTCTAAAAGTGTATCAATTATCTTTGATTTTGTTGTTATTACCTCCTGCTTAACTTAATACTATACAATATAACATATATTTACATGATGATGATCGTGGCGAAAGGTGTAGTGCTTAACTGTGACACTATCTGATATCTAACGTATCTGATGAAAAAATCTAACGTATTTGATGAAAAGAACATTTGTGATTTAAATCATATTTAGCAAAACATATGACATTTCGTCTTTTATAATGTCAAAATAAGTACAAAAAATATTTTTTCAATGATTAGCAATACATATACATCCGGCAATACGAGTTTATTTAAAGTCATAAAATACGTTAAATGATCTAAAATATTTTATAAAAACATATTTTTGATATACTGTGTTATGATATCTACCTACCAAAATGTAATATGACTGAACTGTTCAAATTGCAATCATTTAATAAAATATGACAAACATTTTGAAGATCTACCTTTAATTGGAAAAAGGTGTTTTTGCTTCAAAATACAATACAACAGTTCCTGCTTTGAAAAATGCTTGATAGTTTGATAATTACTTATTATGCTATAATCTATTTTGCTAATTTCTGCGAAAAAAGTATGACCGTTCATAATTTGTTAAAGTTAAGTCTTTTTTCTCACAAAGAAAGGCATAATACATGTGTATAAGCAGGTGGTATACCCTAACGTATCTGACGTATGAAAAATAAGGACCTTTGATATGCGTGATTTTTCCTGGAAATTGATGTACATTTGAGGCCCCTTTTAATTGATTAATGAACTAGACATAATAGACTATTCATTTACGAAAAAATATATGACTTCGAGTCTGGTTGATATTTTTCATTTTTGAACCGCTACTTTGTACATTTAACGTAGAATCAGTGACAAGTTTGATAAGGAAAGGATACGAAATTTATGGTGGGTACCCATATACCACACACGCAATCTAAAACAAAAGAGATGGTACGGATTTTCGAAAACTGATTACATCAAAACAGACTAGATCTACATACAAAAAGATGAATGTTCTTTTTTGAAAAAAAAAAATGTTTTCTGCTTAAATTCTAAAAATCATCCCTGGTTTAGGACATTTTAGATAGAAGCCTTTTAAACATTATGGAAGAATGAGTGACTGCTGATTTCCCGATTTCCACCATATTCTACTTTGTTATGTTTTCCTTATAATCTGATGTACTCATATATTGTTAAAATATGTATGATTGGTCTATGAAGTATTCTGTATGTCTAAAATTATTAAATTGAGCCAGAACCTGGTAAAAGATCCCTTGTTACTTGTAGCACTTTACAAATAAAAGTCAAGTTTTAAGGCCAGCTTGTGGTCAAATGTAGTATAGTCTCTCAAGGATTCATTCTGCAAAAGAGTTGATAATGGTCATGAACAAACTATTAGAGAGCAACACGGATCTTGATCAGTCTGCGTGTATACACAGGCTGATCTTGATCCATGTTGTTCTTAATGTATTAATGGACATTTTCCAGAATCTGGCTCATTTAGTTTTGGAGAAATTCGAAATGCCGTCTTGGAAGCGTTGTAGGCCTATAAGTCAAACATGGCTTCGATTTCTGCTGCAGTCTCCTTGTTTCGAATACTAACTCTTTCCTGTGAGGACGTAACAGAATAACTTATTCGATTCAATGACTTTCAATTTTGTTTCTAATTGTTCCTGTGGCGTATCGATTTCAAGTAGCCGTAATTTCAATTATCAATGAATAAAAGTACTTAGTATAGATTACGAGTACAATTATCGGACAGGGTTAGAGGGCAATAAATGTTCAATGAATTTGACAATACTTTATATATTGTGAAAACGAAAATAAATGCTTCAAACAAATTTAGGGCACTGATACTTGCATTTGATACAAAAGCTGTCTCAGGACAGCAAAGCGAGACTATCAAGGGCTGGATAGTGAAAATTGTTAAGTCTAAAAGGGTAAAAATTCCATTAAATTAGGATCTTTGCATAGAGCCTGATATTATGGTCACAAAAGCATGTGTATGTGAGATTTGAGACACTTGTACATGGAAACATGACCAAAGTGTTACGCTGACGCTGACGCCTGGGCACCGCGCGCTAAAAATGCGTTTTACACATAATGTACGTCATATGCGTGTTTGGAAAAGCGGTTTCGATTTTTGATATCTCGAAAGACCGTGAAATGATATGGAATAAGCGGTATAACCACCATCCTAACTCAAAGGCTAAGGTCATGTCGAATCCTAGCATTGGTTGAAATTTACGTAGGCCTACGTCCAGCGATCTTTTCTTGTAATTAAAAAATGCACGCGCGGTGGGCGCCAATCTCAATACCTTGCTGCATGTCCACTTTCCGAAACACGGCTTATTGGGGAACAATCCTTTGATTGCTGAATATCCTTTAATGACCCATAGAAATATCCGTAAATGACCCCTCGAAATCAGATGACACTTTGATATCTTGCTACTTCTGCGGAAGTATTAGAATAATGCGATCAGGAAATACTTTGATGCTAATGAAATCGATAAAGCATATACTTTCTTGCTGCTTCAAGCTACTAGAATATTTTCATTCAGTGTGCTATAACACATCGTTGGAAGAGAAGAAAACACTGATTATCAGCAGTTTCTTCTTTTGTCACAATATTTTCCCAAAATTGTCATATCAGGTACGTTTGAAACAAGTAATATTTGGAACAGGGTTATCCCTTTCCAAATCAGATAATCACAATTTCTCCTATTGCCTTACTATTTTCTTTGATTAATTGTACACTGTTCAGATCTATTTCAGCGTCTATAGTATCGTCTACAGCAACTTTCACTTTGGACCACCCTTAATCTTTTATGATTTGGGAAAGACTTAAAGCCAAACAAACTTCAGTTGTAATCATCAAAGTTATGTGACCTAGCCAAAATGGTCCCTTGTGCCATTAGGAATTCCAGTTATGGTTATGGCTCGATACGGGTTCATGACTGCATAGATTATGAGATTCTTGTAAATTATAATGGACGATGTCCAATGAAGATGAGATATGAGATTATAACGGCAGTGGATTCTGCGCTAAAAATAAACTGGGTTAACGTTATGTATTGATAAACCGACGGTGTTGTGATAAAATCTTGCCCTACTGCTTGAATCAAGCTGTAGTTACGAGACTTTATAACAACACCTACGAAATGATATTGCTTTTCTAAAACAACGTCACGGTAAATAGGATAAAATCGTTCCCTATTCAGCCATGATCTGTAAAAAGGTCCCATTTGGTATTTGAGAACAACATGGATACAGATCAGCCTGAACATATGCACAGTCTGGTCAGGATCCATTTTGTTATACATGTAATATAACAAAAATGGTGGAACAAGCATTAATATTATTAATGCTTGTTCCATCATTTGTAGCAAGTGTAACAGATCATTAATTGATCTTGTTCAAGATGCATTAAGTAGGCCTATAAAGGACCCTTTTCCGTGCCCGGTTTCTCGAAAAAACTTAAGGGGGAATGCTCCAGTTTTTCGGAACACTCGGTCATTACTGTAGTAAATTAAATGTTTCGTACCAATATTTTTTTTCGCGAATGCATACACAGCATATTTAATAGGCAGAAAAATCTAGAATTACACCAAACAAAAAGTTTTTATAGCAGAGCCATAAATACATTGAAGAAGTACAATCTCCCTAATATATATGAAACTTCAGAGCAACAGCCAACAAAAGCAGAATGGAAAAGAACAGTCAAAAAAGCTGTGTACCAAGAATGGACAAACAAACTAAGAACAGATATGGAAGGCAAAAGTAGTATGACTCTATGCAATCAAAGCATAATGGAAATAGGCAAAGTACATCCCGTTTGGGACACAATTGAAAACTGTTCCACTGACGTAAGGAGAGGAAACATCAAAGCAAGAATGCTCACAGGGACATATTTATTATATGGAAGAAAAGATACAGATGGTGAGGAACCTTCTTGCCAAATGTGCCACTTGGAGAAAGAAAACGTCATCCACATACTTACCAGATGCCCGTACCTAAGTGAAATCTGATCAGAGAAGATCACTGAATTAAAGTCAATTCTCTCAATAAACTTAGGACAGTCCTTCTGGAACGATAACATTAGAGACAGAAGAGATCTAGCAAAATTAATACAAGATAGCTCATTTTACATTGACATAAACCTACAGAAGAAAAATGATATATTACATAGGCAAATAGAGCACCTTACAAGGAAGCTTTGCTATGATATGCATGTTAAAAGAGCAGAATACCTAAGCTATATTGACAAGAAAAAACCTAGGGTAAAGTAATATGTGGTCTAGGGATAAAGAAAGTGAGAGAGGGAGGGGAACGAGTAGGAGAATACATAGTGAGTCTTTTGTATCTCTTCCTCCTTCTCTTCCTTCTACGTCACATGTTTTGCTAATTTTACTTTTTAACCAATTTTATGACCTAAAAATGCTATTGTTCTTATTGGTAGATGGTCAATAACATTTTCTTAGCTGAACGTGTCATTATGATGTTCTCTAGCATGTCTAAAACAGTGAAAAAAAAAAATAGTAGCAAGATAGATCAGTATAATATCAATTTAATCACGAACTGGAGGAATTTAATGTCTCTCATCACATAACAGAATAATCTATTCCAAAGTATAATCCTCTTAACGTAGATGTATGGAAAAGAACAAGTGTTGGAAATAGAAATCCAATGGAAATGCAAGTCTCGGTCTTCAAATAATTTTTTATGTTTTCTCTTTTTTTACATTTTATCAAATATTTATTTGCATCTTAATAAAGTAGGAAACAAGTCTCTGGCTAAGTAATAACAATTTAAGTTAATATTTTACTATCTTATCATTATTCAACAAACGTAAATATTTTAGTGTCTTATTAATGTAATATAACCTATGACATACTTATTTAAACTGTATTATTTATCGTTGTAAATAGAATATACTTAGTATGTTGCATGTAGCTTTTATATTATAACAGGACTGACATATATCTAGGGACAACAACGTACCCGAAGATAGTGCCTCGATTTGAACGAGGGAAAATACACAGGAACGAACGAGCTACCATATTTTCAATAATATAACACATCATTACAATTTACCATTTTCGACGGTAAAAATGTATTTATTATGCAAAACTGATTTTCTCCATATGGACATCGAATATTTAGAGCAAGACAGTCGTAAGTGTGTATGCAGTTACCACTGTTTTGCGTCATTTTTTTTATGTGTAGCTGATAAAAAATGCTGTAAATCACTAATAAGTGCGCTGACCTATATATTTTCTTTTTGACTTATTACCAGGACATGTTGCTTAATACAATGGGGGAGTTTTATCAAATTCTATTCTACAGAACTTGAAATGTTTCCAAAAATATGCCAATTTTGACATAAAACACTCCAGCTTCGAAGATCTAACCGAACACGTGAGCATGCTGCTTTATACATTTACGCGTTTATAATAGCACATATTTTGAGTTTTCTGTTCTTATTTAATGTAAGACGTTACTTTAAATCTGTTTTCGGGACTAAACGATGAATATACAGCATTTTATTAGCATTTTAGTGACCTTGGAAAGGTGTAAGAAATTGTGCATTTTTTCGATGTAGGGGTATGTGATACGAATGCCTATAAAATTTAAACAAGATCACTGACAATCCATTTTTATTTCATTTTTCAATTGGTAATAACATGTAATTTCAACATACAAAATATAAATAAATTCTATTGTTGGGGAAAAAATTAGGAAACTGGAGCATTCCCCCTTAAGTACGTTCTCATGCTCAAATCTGAGCACCGTGCTCAAATCGCACGAAATCCACGTGAACTTCAATCGAATACCCTTCAACCTTGCAGAGTATCCCTTTGAAGTTGAGCATGTTCTCATGAGAATATACTTAAGTTTTTTCGAGAAACCGGGGCCAGATCCTTGAGATAGTTTCGCCATCAAATGACGGTCATATTCTTTACTGTCCTAGCTTTCATTATTTCGAAAGAATTATGACAATGAAAAGTGTAATTTATAGAAAATAACGCAATTGAACCTTATCAATGACCAATTAGCAATTCTTTATTGCTCACACAGGACCAAAAGTATGCAATATCGTTGTAGATCATTTGAAGAGATAAACATTTTACCATGTGAACTTGTTCAGCATCAACCGTGTCTAATAAGTGCAATTAATGATTTACTCACAATAACATGATTTTAGAATTGAAATATTATAACAATTTTATTAGTCATCAGGCCCGTAGGAAGCAATTTCTTTTTGGGTGGGCTTTAGTCCATGTGTCTGAATATTGGGGGGGGGGGGGTAAATTTGATTTTCCAAAAAATGAAATGAGGAAAATTCAGCATTTTTGGCCAACTTTGGAGGGGGGCTAAACCCTACCTAGCTCCCCTCATTCCTACGAGCCTGTTCATTATGTAAACTGGTGGTGTTATTTGTTATTGCTTCGTGTACTTTTTTGCCTTTGACATTTCAAACATATAAAACTGATTTTATCGCATGCGCATGCTTTGAATATGGATAATCCTATACTTTATCATTTGGGAAAGGATTTATAATACAAAAATAAAATAGAAAAAAGAGACAATGTTACTCACCGCTGGTCTATTGTCAATATCCAAACATGTCAATGTTTGTTTCTACCATTATTTCGAGACATCTGACATTAACTGATGTTTATCAAAACTTTGTACCATTTCCGCTCTTTTATTAAAAACTGACCAATACTCGAAAGTCACCGATATTAAAATGTCCATTTCACCGCTAGCTTGACCATATCGAGTGGCCGGAGTGACCGTAGACTAAAGTCTAACTAACTGACCGCAAGTGTCGAAACATATTAATCGAGGATTACAATAGAGGGTCCGAGATTCAAATTAAAAACCTTCCGGCTAATTTTAAAGACTTCTCACGTGTAAGCTAACACCATTGTCCTGCTAGATATCGATGCTTTTCAACAAAACCTCGTATCTGCAGCTTGTTTCAAGCTGCAGATACGAGCATTTTGTTGAAAAGAAAAGACATCAGTTTTGATGCAAGCTATCTATGGTAAAAGCAAATGACGCGTGATCTGGAAAATGATACTTGAAGCATTTAGATCACCATGGATCGAGATCAGCACGAGCCTACGTGGAATCTGATCAGAGTCAATGATGCTCACTTTTGGTGTCTACAATAAGCTATAAGAGAACAACATAGATCCGGATCAGAATGTGTATACGCAAGGCTTATCTGGCTTATACTATGGTATTTTCAAATGCCGTGCAGAATGCCTTATTCAAATAATGGCTCAGATACAGATGAAACTCATTGCATTGAAGTCATAGGGAACGTCAAATATTTACTAGCCATCTGCACTTACAGTTGTCTTGCAGTATGAAAATTTCAGGGACTTTTACACCGATGGTGCATTTGACTAAATAAGTTGTTACGTAGCGCTCAATCCAGACATATCGCGAGCTTTTGGTATTTCTGGAATCAGTGAAAACGCAATATACAATTCGAGACACCAGCAGCCAACAATCTCGCTTAGATGATTCAGTTACAATAGGGAACGATTTTAGTCAGTTAACCGCAGCGTGTTTTCGAACAAACAATAGTATTTGGTGGGTGCTGTTATAAAATCACGTAACTGCGGCTTAATTCAAGCCGTAGTTACGAGATTTTATGACAACACCGACGGTTTGTCAATACATAAAGTAAACCTGTCTATTTTTAGCACAAAATTCATTGCCATTCGTCCTTTTGTGAGGGACTATTGAACACCGACGAAGCATGCAATGCGTCCACTCGTACGTCTGAATGCCCATCCTGGTTCCAGAAGAACTCGGTTCGTGGTGTAATTTAGCGGTCTGTGGCGGCTAATATCTGATGAGGCCCCAAATTTTAGCAATAGGCTACTATTGAAAGTACATCTCGGAACCGTTAGATATTGAGGTAAAAGGAGAACAGTTTTTCTTCTTTTTCCTTAATGTGGTCCAAATCAGTTTGTTACAGGGCCGACAAAACGAGATCTAGATAAAGTGAAAGAGTTTATGACCAAGAAGATTCTTTTACGGCCACACAAATTATTCCTCGCTCGTATAACATCCGATTTTAATTGCAATTATGAATACTGGAATATCGATGCATTTCAACTCGAAAACAGACGTAATGGAATGTTTAAATGGTCTTAATAGCTAATTACTAGTCTATGTGTTGCAGATTATTCTTTAAAAGATGTTATCAAATCCGCGTAAATATGTTAAGAAGCTTTTACTGAAATAACCCTTATCCCATAGAGAGAAATATAGACTCCTCCAAATTGATAACGGCTGCAGACAACAACATGGGTACAAATATATATGGAATTTTTGTAAATTGTATCACAAAACATACCAAAGGAAAATATTTAAAAAAAACTGCTGAATTTAAGTATTTTCTTCTTTTTTCATAGGTTTTCTGATCCCTCCTTTGTTTGGAATAAGGGTAATCATAGATAACATCATAACACTAATGGAAATGCAAGTTATTTTGATCCATGCGAAGGTGCGATATTTTTATCTTGCTGTCCTTCCGTATTTGTGTCTGTCAAGAATCGTATTATACTCACTCTCTCTCTAAATTCTGAAATATGTGTCGTTCAGATGACAAAAAAACGTTATGACATACCTTCAGCCATTTATCAAAGAAATCTAGGGGTTGACGTTCCTGAACGAAATCGCTTTGGAAAACGATATCCTACATTATATTATCTCATTTTCTCGCAATGCTTTATTTTATAGAATGTAGACATGCTTGGATTCAGGTAATCAGAAAAATAAAAAAAGGGGGAAAAGGCCATCCAACCCCGGAAAACACGTCCCTTAAAGTGACATTTCACATTTATTTCATTTTTTAAAAGTATGCCGTGATGCAAAGATTGTTTATTCTAATGCGTAGAACTGTTATCAGTTTTTTGAATTTGTTATTTATAAGCGAAAAATATTCCTTCAAAGTTGAGACAGAAATGACAAATTCTATATAAATCTGAACTGTTGTCCACAACAATTTGTTTAATTTTAACACAAAAATATACATTTCTCGTAAACTGTTCAATATTTTGGCTAGAAATTTTCAGAATTTTCATAAGAAAACATGCTCTTTCAGATAGAATAAAAGTAAAATTTATGTTAAAATAATTCTGAAATGTCACTTTAAAGATACAAGAATCAGTTCAGGATATGCCTAATCCACTTGTTGTCGACAAAGGAGGGGGGAATGGGCCCCACTGTTACCTTTTAAAAATGTATGTTATTTACGAGGGACGGTCGGAAAGTAGTTGGACTTTTGACTAGTTCTCTAAAAGCATTTAACTTTTTAACAAAATTCTTTCTACACTGTTTAAACAAATTGTCCATCTGTGTCTATGCATTTTTTCCATGTTAGTAGGAGCTTTACTTTTCCCACTATCAACCATGACGTAGACCCACTGTATTAGGTACTGTGCAACCACCGGTATCAAAGGCGCCCTGGTCTCAAATTTCTTCCCAGCAAGCATTTTCATCAGTTCTAGACACAAATAAAAGTCATATGGGGTAGGGTCTGGGCTATAAGAAGAGTAAAACAATTTTTGTCATGGGCAATAGTTGATAATCTCCACTGTAGATGCGGTGGTATAGGAGCTTGCGTAATTGTGATGTAGAAAACATTTTTCTTTGCTAATCTGGGACGCGTTTACTTCAGCATTTATTCCTTTTTTTTTGTGAGTTACTTCAGAAATGTACTTGGCAATGACAGTTTTTACCATTTGACATGAAATGACTAACTATCAATCCTCGTGAATCCACAAAAGCAACAAACATGACTACCAGCCGAAGGTAACATCTTAATCTTTTCATGGGTGGGGAACCAGCTCGTTTTCATGGCTGCTTTGACTGAGTTTTTATCCAAAGTTCGGAATTATTAACCCACATTTAATCTTCAGTGATAATGTAGTTCAAAAACTTAACTTCTTCGCGATTAAAATGACTAGAATGTTCGTTTGTATTGTTTACCCTAGTTGTTCCTCTAACAAATTGCCTATGATACAGTAAACCCCTATCACATATAAGTGGACAGAATATTGTATATATACAACTATCTTTGAAAATAAACTGACCACATTATTGGCAAATGGATGTAGATTCCGCCAATATATAATGTGTTTATACAGTTGCAAATGGAGAGACAGCAGCACGAAAAGTCCAACTACTTTCCGACCGTCCCTCGTATATCCCCGAATAATTTACAAGGACATGAGGCCGATTGGTCCACAAAGGATAATAAAAATACAAAGGAACAGTGCGGTGGGGAAGCCCCATAAATATAACACCAATAACAAGGTGGAAAACATCCTTGGACACTTTGATGACAGTACTTGGAGTACATCAAACCAGAAATGTGTCGATATAGCAACATTCTACCCCGGGGTTCCATAACTTTAAACGGATCATTTCACTTTCGGAGGTATCTGGTGAATTAAATCAGTTGTATCTTAATCGCAAGCTTGCTGTTTAAACTGTTATAGAAAGCATATGAGAAGCTGCTAAAAAGGAAAGTGATGATGTCAAGTCTGGATTTGAAATAAAAGTACAAAAAGTCGGGACAGTAAAACAAAAAGTCGGAGAAAAAATAACGAAAAGAACCGTAGAAGCTGAATAGCTTATGCAAATGCATGAATGCCTCGATACTACAAAAACTACATGAACTGAATGAACATGGATGTTGAATGAGCACGGATGCCTTAAGCTAAATTCGTATGAAGCATTGCGCCGCTGAGAAAAAACAATTCATACTCGTTCTTATACGTTGAAAAATGGTCCAAACATTACTTCAGTAACAGACTGTTGGGAAATTAAATGTTGAGGAAGGTCAAGCCCAAAGACCCAAGCCACCCCACCAACACACACTCAGTCTCAAGTATGTGTTTTAAGGACTTCAACCTTTTGAAGAATCCCATTTTTACGAAATTCAGTCGCATTTTGATATCAAGCTTCGAACAGCAAGCAGAAACCCATATGGGTTTTAAACCTAGATATAAGTTCATATTACAAGCAGATCCGCAACTACTAGCATCAAAGCTTACTTTTAAGTTATACGAATCTTTGACAATATTGAATGTGCGATATTTACGATGTCCCCTTGACAAAAGTCTTGGATTTTCTTTACCCCAATAACTGTTTGTGATGGGTAGAAAATGACATATTTAAAAAAGACGGTCATTTATTTTGTATCTTCAGATTGAAATGTTAACATTATACACCAGTTTGTTTTGTTATCTCTTAACAATAGGAACAAAATAAGGAAGATTTCAATGGTGAAATTGTAGACGGAAAGAAAGAGGTACTTGTATTTCGTGGTTTGAAGGAGGAAAGACATATTGTCGCTTTTCAACAAAAACCTCGTAACTGCAGCTTGTTTTAAGCTGCAGTTATGAGGTTTTTGTTAAAAAGCAGCGATAAACACAACATCACGATCCACCCTAGGGTAGCAAATTTGAGATTTGGGTCTCAAAATTGACCCTTTAATTAAAGCTACTATTTCCCGGATTTGGACCCAAAAATTGTCAAATACAAACGAAATGTACACTTTTTAAGCTTTTTATGACCTGATTAAATGATTACGACAAACTATTGAAGCAACGACTCATTTTTTCGCAATTTGATACCAAATTCATGAAGCGATGTCGAAAGTAGGTCAAAACAGTAGGACATGCGACTTTCTTAAATGACGTCACAACATACATGATAACGTCATATTGAAATTCAAGTATGAATCTCGTTTGAATCATGGTCCGCGCTGTATGCGCATGCGCAACAATTTAAAAATAATTCTAACCCCATCTGAGACGGGGTTGAATTAAGGTTTGGATTCTCCCTAAATTCAGCTATCTGTCTCTGTCTCGGCTCATTCTCTGTCTGAATCGCATATTATTAACCATCCCGAGGTGGTCAACACAAAAGTTTTGCATATTTTTTCAAAAAAAAATCATTTTTTTTTGCAATTAGACCATCTGTTACCGTCGCCCTTTAACATATGATTAATTCTTACCCAAACGACAAAATTTTAGGGTGGCCCAAGTGGACTGTTGCAGGGACAAAATGGATGTTTCCAGAATTTGTGAATATTATTAGATCTATATCACTGAAAACATTGAGACTAACATTTTAATGAGAAACTGCTTATCATTAGCATTTTCACCTTTTGCCTTAATGTTTTACCGCGCTAATTCTATTAGGAATTTCAAAACCAGGTTTTGTTTGGGAAAGGGTTTAGGCATTTGAGAACAGCATGGATCCAATGTGTTTTTCTTATATAGTTATGTTTCTATTGTTATGATTCCCTGCAATTTCTCCTTTTCTGTCAATATTTTCTTTTCTATTTCTTTGGCAACTCTCTATGAGTCATCATAAGACTGCTCTAAGGCACAAGCCGATCGGGATCTATGTCGGCTGGAAATGCGAAAAGGACTCTTCACCAGACCTGAGTAGCTCATTTCATTAACCCATTACCAAACGGCAAAATTTTTGGGTTGTCCAAATTGAAAGATCCTGCAGACGACAAATTCAAGTGAATCAAATATATTTTAGGTCTTTTTTAGTAGAAAACATTGTGGAAAATGAAGAAATTGCTTGTGACAAGCAATTTCTTCATTTTCCACAATGTTTTCCAAAGCCTTTATCTTTTGGGGAGTCAAAAAGATTCATTGTGTGATAATGAGTTAATCGTTTAAAGAACAACACAAAATTTGAGTGTTTCAACTTGAAAGCTGTTTCAGACGACAAAATTGGTGTAAATAATGGGGCAAAATATGTACAGAATAGCACAGAAAATAATGAAACAAAAGGAGAAATTGCTGATTGTCTATTAATAGTGGTTTCTATTAGGGTCGCCAAAACAACGTCTTGTTTGGGGAAGGTTTAAACAGTGAAGTTAGTATTATTTTTCGTTATCTAGGGAAGGAGACAAATGCTTGAAAATGAACATCCCTTCGAATGATCTTTAAGGATCTGTTTACCTACTTGGGTTCGATACAAGAAATCTAACCTTAAGTAAACGTTTAATTATTTTGAATAGGCAACTCCTACGGTTTAATTATTACCTATAAGTTGACATTTAAAGTTGACTCGTAAAAAATACATTACTGAACCCTTTTACAATCAATATCTGCTTTGGACATGTCTTTTGTAAAAAAATCTTTTGGAAACAGTTGGGGGAAATAAGAAAATTTTGATAAACAACAATGCTCATTTTCTCTGAATTTAAATTGTTTTTGCTAAAGCAGAACTATTGTAAAAATCGTCTGCAAGCCCTTTAAAATCAGACAACAAAAAAGTCATAAGAAACTTGTTCTTTTGGAAAATATTGATTTTTATTTTCTATTTAGCTTCAAGCTCTGAATAATAGTACAGTTATCCCATGAACAGGGCACGATTTTTAAGACTGGTCTAAATTCAAACCTTTAGAAAATTTCAATTACCTATGACCAAATCAACTATCAGCTTATGTCTGAAAGAGTTGTAAAAATCATAGGGAACGATCCGGGTTCTCCGCAAAATAATTTTAAGCTGTAGTGGCCAAGAATTATACAAAATGGAATGGTCTTCAATAACATTTTTTATCAGGCATCGTTTAAAAGATCTACCACGCCGATTTTTTTTATTTTATTGGGGTTTTTACGCCGTTTTCAACTTCTATGGTCATATCGCGGCGGATGGAGCACCTAACCGTGGGTTCCTGGTATTTCTCGCACCAGTACAACCACAATATCCAAACCGAGCCTCCAGCTGCTCTCTCACATAGATGATTCACACCCGTTGGTGAGAGACAAATGACTTTTGTCAAATGTCAGAATGGATGCTGGCCGAGCCGGGGTTCAAACTCGTGACCCCTGGATTGACAGAATCCGACGTAACCGACTGAGCTATCCGGGCTCGGCTCTACCACACCGACCAAATTCATGACCTTTTTATATATTCACAGCTTCAACCAGAATTCAAATAGCAATTGATTTTGTGCTAAAAGTAGACTAGGTTTATCGTTATTTTTGATAACTCGCCGGTGTTGTTATAAAATCTTGAGTCAAGCCGTAGTTTCGAGATTTCATAACAACACCAAATTATTTTGTTTGTTCAAAATTAAGTCTCGGTTAACTGGATAGAATTGCTCCCTACTGGTTGTTATTGACTAAATTATTGACTAAAATCGAAACATTGTGCCATGTGATAGCCTAGAGTATGGTGGATAAGACGATCCATTCAACAACAATGAGTGCCATATTCAATACTAGATCTATGACTAATTATTGTGTTCTGATCGAGCAATTCCTTCACAAAAAATTCCTTTTCTCGTGACGTTCCTAACACCTTGTATAAATCTATGATGATCATTCATGGAAATGTCAATAAAATTAAGTTAACAATTATGTGCAAATTGCTTCCATATAATCTGAACAGATAATGTGCAATTCTGTATAGATGTTTGGATATGTGACATGTAAATAAAATGTTCGAACAGTTGTATTTTCTTAACCCATTACCACACAGTGACTCTTTTTAACTCTCCAAGAGATACGGGCTTTGAAAAACATTGTGGAAAATGAAGAAATTGCTTGTGACAAGCCATTTCTTCATTTCACACAATGTTTCCCATCCAAAAAGACCTAAAAATTCAAAATTCCATTCACTTGAAATTGTCGTCTGCAGGATCTTTCTATTTGGACCTCCCTAAAATTTTGTCAATTGGTAATGAGTTAACCCTTTCAAAAACAGGGCCTGTGTCTGGTGTCCCTGTAGAAACTAAGGAGCTTCGGAAAGAGTTAAAAGAAAAGGAGAAATGCATGTTATCATTTTTTGGTCCAAATACTTTCCATGGTAGATCTATATTGCACTTTTTTACACTGAATCGATTGTTGACCAATTGACTCGTTCACTCGAGCAATTGTTGTTTGGGACAGGATTAACCCTTTCCCTAAATCGCAAATATTTTGACTTAGGCTACAATTTAAAAGCAACTTACTGTACACGGAAAAATGTAACGACGGCGTGTCCGTCGTCCGTAATTCGTTTCTTTGAAAATCGTCTTCTAAAAAACTACTGGATGCCTGTCAAACAAATTTTGCAGGAATGATTGAATCTTGGGCAACTGTGTCAGATTCCTTCAAATATTTATGATTGAACCTTAATTAATGCCATTTTCAGCCCAGTCCGAATTTCACAACTTGAGTCCTTGAATTTGACAGAAATTCAGTTGTCGATATTCGTATATGCGGACATGTTTTCCAATGAAGACAATTTTGAATTGCTGGTCTTTCTATGGGAAATAAAGAAATTGCTTGTCGCAATTTCCACAATGTTCACCAAAGGCTTACAGGGCATCAAAGAGCCGCCATATGGGAATAACTCCGTAGTCTACGCGTAGCAGTCTACGAAGACCGTCGTCAGTATATGAAATGCTACATAGCGGAAGTTACCCTTTCCCAAAACAAGACCTGGGCCCGTATTCACCAACGCATTCTAAATTTTAGAATTAGACTAAATCTAAAGAATTTGCTAAATTGGGAGTCTAAATCTAAAGTACGTATTCACCAACGCGTTCTAAATCTAAATCTTTAGAAAATTCTTTGACGTCCCTATTAAAAGGCTTGGGAAAACATTGAGACAAAAGAAGAAACTGCTGATAACCAGCAGTTTCTCCTTTTGCCTAAATATTTTCTGTGCTACATTTCACACTAATCCAGTCTTTATCTAAATTTTGTTGTCTGCAGCAGCTTTGAAATTGTTCGACCACAAAATTTTGTCGTTTGGGAAAGGGTTAACGTGTCCCCCAAACACAAAGCTGACGATGTAGCTCACGATAAATTACCAGGCAGAGCATGGGCCTATATAGCTAATAGCTACAGATGCCCTGACAGGTTATTTAACGTGAACTACACATACTCACAAACGCTCCGTCTTATATACTAACCCAAACTGCCAACGCAACAAGATTTTTTGTTGTAAATCTTTAATGAGATATGATAAAACAACGAAACTTCAGATTTTATTATTTTATATAGTGATTATAATGTCCACATAAAAGGAACGTAAGAATTGTTATGCTTCGCTGAACACAGAGTCCTTGGTTCAAAACCCTATATCCGCGCTACACGTGCAACAGTGCGTGTAATAAACTAGCGCACGTGCATTTTTGGAAAGTTATAAGATAACCCGATAAGATGAGGTAAAAAATTCTGTCCGGCGATAGACAGAAATGCCAAAAATAAGCATTGTCCCGAAAGGCGCAGGTGAATGGAATGCTCCTGGCTGACTGTGATTACTCGGCTATTGGACATTTCGTGGTCTACGATATCATGACTATAGCGGAAGTTTCAGCAAACCAGTGTGTTCATTAATCATGTCTGAATGTGTTAGAAGTTCCATTTGGGTTCCTTTTTTTGTTATTTTCAAGGTAATTTACTTTTCTTGCGTACGTTTGTTTTGACGTTTCCGGTAATGTTTATGACATGCCAAGAGCCTTCAGAAATCGTGTAACTATACCAAGGTATAGGACAACAGGTTGAGAACCCAAAATCTCAGCGACCGGTTTCGGCTAGCAACAAAAGGTTGCTGCAACTACTGGGAACCACGGTCGCCGTATAAATACACAGACACGTCGCAGGTTAGGTAAACATGGGTTCCGACCTCGACTTCCTTACGTGGGTCCCAATTTACTACCTATGCACATGAGTCTGTCTCCAGTGGTGCAAGGCCAAAAAGTGGTATTCTGACCACCTGAGCAAATATGGAACCTGCTTGACATGCGTTTACGTCAACGCCAAGTCCAACCACAGACGTTGCGTCAAATTGGGCAAACATTAATTCAAGAGTGACAGAATATACCTATACACGTTTGTCGACATTAGTTACGTTCGATGTCACAGACATGATGTGCTGTGTTCAATGCTACAGGAGAACACACGAGATACTGATCTTGGTTTCATTTTTGAAACACCCCCCCGGTTTGTAACATTATTTGCGTTGCGGAATCGATTTAGACCCATTCGTTTTTTCCTGGTGATCTCGTAATGGTCAGCAGTCAAAATGAAGTCAACATCAACGAATTCACATTTTCAATAATCAAATATTGCAACTAAAAGTTTGTGTTGCGTTGGATCTTTGGGTTAGTATAGTATGAATAAAAGTAATGTTTAGCATTTTCATCTTTACCTTCAATATTTCCAAATGCATAGGGTACTAGCCAAAGTGTTCAATAACGATTTTGAATAATTCAATAATTGCAGCGTATTTACAAACGGCTGTGCACAGCGAACTTAATCAGAAATTGTTACGTCTATAAATACGTCTAAATAGGGATAATGAGCATAACATTGTCATAACGGAGTTTTAGTGACATAATAACGTCTACACTTCCTAACTGATCAATGATGCTTATCCTATGGAAACGTATATGGTACACCCTGATGATGTCATTGGATGCGAAGATGTGTGCTTATAGGACGACATGATCACACCAAGTTGTCATAAAATTTAAAGAATAATATGATAATTTGATCATGACGTATTAACAGAACACGATTTGTTGTCTTAATCTGATCATTACTCAATAACAGAACTCGACTTATCGTCTTAAAATAAAACGACATAACTACATAATAACGTATTTTGTAAAAACTGCTATGTTGACTATGCTCGTTGTTTATGGCTTTATGACTTGCTATAGGTCGAGATGTCGGATTTAACTGCCTTGTCATTTTTTGTTTTAGACGACAAGTACAGATCAACAAAACAACGTGCAACTGAACAACATATTAAATGAAGTCAACATATTTCACACATGGACACATCTTACCAAGACCTTTCACAATTGACCATGACCTTGGACTTTGTGACATTGACCTTGGAGTCTGACCTACTTTTAAAAAACTTTAACCTGGCCGATATATCATGTCCTTTTACACATACAGCCTTGATATTTGACACTTGGAAACCTCTGACCAAGACCTATCACATACGACTATGACCTTCGACCATGTGGCCTTGACCTTGAAGTTTGACCTACTTTTAAAAAAATTAAACTGGGCCTATATCTTATGTGCTATTACACATACAGCCTTGATATTTGACATATGGACACCTACGACCAAGACCTTTCACATTTGACCATGACCTTGGACCTTGTGACCTTGACCTTGGTGTTTGACCTACTTAAATAATACATTAACGTTGTCTATATTTCATGTCATTTTACATATACAGCCTTGATATTTCACACATGGTCACTTCCAACCAAGATATTTCACTTTTGACCATGACCTTGGACCTTGACCTTGGAGTTTAACCTACTTTTAAAAAACTTAAACTAGGCCTATATCTCATGTCCTGTTACCTATACAGTCTCAATATTTTACACATGGACACCTCCTACCAATACCTTGCACATTTGACCATGACCTTGGCCTGTGTGACCTTGACCTTTGATTTTTACATACTTTTAGAAATCTTTAACCTAGCCTTTATCTTATGTCCTATTACACCTACAGCCTTGATATTTCACACATAGACACCTCCTACCAAGACCTTTCACATTTGACCATGACCTTGAATATTGCAACATTGACCTTGGAGTTTGAACTACTTTTAAAAAGACTGAAACCAGACATATATATCATGTCCTTTTACACCTACAGCCTTGATATTTCACACATGGACACCTCCAACCAAGACCTTTCACATTTGACCATGACCTTAACCTTGGCATTTGGCCTACTTTTAAAAACTTTAACCTGGCCTATGTTTCATTTTACTTTTACATATACAGCTTTGATATTTCACACATAGACACCTCCTACCAAGACTTTTCATATTTGACCATGACCTTGGACCTTGTTAACTTGACCTTGGACTTTGACCTACATCAAATGTAGGCCCTAAAGGGGGCATTTTTGTCGTCGTAGGTTATGACGCAAAGCTGATATTAAATGTTCAAGTAGTGGAAATATATATTCCAGATGCTTGATTACCACGTGAATGCGACTTGTTTCATTTTGACAAAAATATTGACACTGGTGGTGAACTCGGACAAAGCGAGGAACATTTTTCATGAACACAAGGTACAGATACTTCATTGCACATACGGATTTTTGTAAACAATACACGTGGCATTTCGTTTTACTTCTTTTTCCGTCTTTTTTTAAAGGATGCACTCAAATGGAAGTTACTAAGGTATGTAGATATGATTTATAATACGCACGAAAATATCAGTTTTATCGATCATTATTTTCAAATGGTATAAACGGATTGCAAGTGCACAAAGCGCATATTGAGATCATGTGGGTTGATCTTAATCGCCCGAACGAAATGGTACGATGTCACTGTTTATGTTTATCTATTTGCATTGCAAGTATACAAAAAAGACATATAAATGTACAAATAAAGGCTGTAAATGGCAGTTTTCGGTGTCATGTCATTGAAAATCATTGTGCGGTTTCTTCGTGACAACGTTACAGCATGTTTCCGATGTTATCTTTTCCAGCTACGGTGTTTTATGAGCACATGTTTGATAAATTAATCGATTGCACTGGACTTAACGGCACATTTAAACATTTATTCGGTAATATCGCATCATCATCATCATCATCATCATCATCATCATCATCATCATCATCATCATCATCATCATCATCATCATCATCATCATCATCATCATCGTCGTCGTCATCATCATCATTTTTATCGTTACCTTGGAGTTTCACCGGTAAGATTTTCGTTATGCCTTCTTAAATTTGGTACAGGTGGAGAATAAGCTATTAAATGAGAACAAGATGGATCTTGATCAGACAGTGCACATGCAAAGTCCGATCTGGATCCATGTTGGTCGCAAAAGCCTAAATGAACGTTTCCAGATCTATACTGTAATATTTGTCATTACCATTATCACCATTTATTCTAAGGAGGATCCACTGCTTCACACATCCCAGGTCCGTACGAACAGGGGGACTCTGGAGCCACACACCCCCTCATAGTTGGCAAAAATGCCGAATTTTCATCATTTCACATTTAAAACTTATGGCAAATCTAATTTAGTCCCCCCCCCCCCCCCGAATATTAGACACTGGACTAGACAGGGCCCATATGGAATTGCTTTCTACGGGCATGCATTCTAAAGTATACTAACGGGAAAAGTTAACAGTGCGCATTTCCTTTTTAATTAACACCTTGATTGCATGCGGTACATGAATAAAATTTTACAAATGCACATTTAATCTTTTACTTTCAATAATTGTCAATTTATCACTATACTTGTTATTACCGTAACAATTCCTGAAAGTGGATAAGGATAAGATTCGCGTTTACAAGACATTTTCGAGTGTGAACACCGTTGGTATTAATACATGCTATGCAATTGTCCTTAGAAAACAATAGATGCTGTCTAAAGCACTGAAGGTAATGTTGTCAATAACATCGTAACAAGACTATGGGTATCGCAAGGTGTCTGAAACGGATGGTCTAATACGTTAATCAGCCTCTACTGCTGATAGAACTCAACCCAGGAAGCAATCTATCTGTACATGTAACGTTTGCCTTTTTCTGTCGATTTCACAGGTAGTAGTCCCGATAATGGTTGTCTTGTCGGAATGACGTCACGTGTAGACGTTGGATGTGTTGGAATCGTCTCAAAATTGTAGCATGGCAAGAAAATCGAAACAGTCTAATTAATGGGGTAATTCGACTGTTTTCGATTTACTTGCCATGCTTCAATATCTTGTATTTATTTCGGTACATTTATGAATAATTCTAAAATTGGCGACCATTTGCATTAGACAGGTGGCTACTTTCTTATGACGGGGAGTATATTTGTGCTAATATGATTAAATCCATTTGTTTCAATATTTTAGATTTCTGGAAGATAAAATGTTAAAAAAGACGTTTCACTACATTTCTCCTGAAACAAAAGTTTACGTTCATGATCTGTTTTCATGACTTTATAACATCGCCGCCAAACAATACGACGTTGTTCCCGCGTTTTGTGTAATTGGCGTTGAAGAACGTATAGCTTATTGTCATACAACTTCTACTTTTTCAATTTTCAGTTTAACCTCTTAACAATACAATGTCCAATAGGATATACAAACTAAAATCAAAATTGAAATTAGCATATTTTTGTGTATATTATTATACGCATGTGGCATGTTTCCATGGTGATTTCTTTAATTTAGGACAGTGGAACTTTCCTATTTCTATATATTTAATTCTTATACCTATGTTTATATATTTTTTAAGTTCTGCTTCGAAAGGCCACACTAATACTTAATGTACAATGACTTTGTAAATATGACAGTCCAAAAAACTTTCAGACAGTTTTCAAGAGAATTTTCGTCGCTATGCATTCCGACTTTTGTATTTTCCCCAATATTATTGTTGACAGATTACGTCAAAATCATTGTTTGGGAAAGGGTTAAAATGTTTCACTCATCAATAGGAAGAATACATGAATAAGAGATATCGGTTATGGCAATCAATTGTGTGCTAAAATAGACTTGGTTACTGTTCTGTTTTTATAAACCGTTGGTATTGGTATAAAATGTCGTAACTACAGCTTCAAACAAGCTCTAGTTGCGACGTTTTACATTTACATTTACGGAATGCCATCGTAGTCCGAAATTAATCACTGCTTTCTTGATAAAATTGATCCATATTCAAAGACGAAGCAATGAAATACATTATGTATTTCCGAAACAGTTTCCCCCATTTAGAAAGGTTTGGAAAAACATTGAATCAAAAGAAGAATAGATCTATACTGAAAATAATTTGACTCTTTTTTTCTTAATATTTTCCTTTCATATTTTCTTATTTAGTACACACATTTTAACTCTCAACATAATAAATTAATGTATTTTGACACCCAGAGCAGTCAGCTAGAGAACTTGGCGGACGGGTAGAAAAACGGACGGACGGGCAAACGAAGCACTTTCTATATGGTGGTCATTACTGAAAGCCTTCTAATTGGGGGCTGCAATACCAGATAGGCCTATTGTTTTGGAAATGATTATTGTATACCATTTATTCGTCTTTGAAAAAAGAATAATTTTTATCTACTATATATAGACCTAGTGAAGTTTTTTCGGACAAACACTAATGCTTCGTCGGTGTAAATCTAAAACGTCACAAACTCAACTTTATTGAAGCTGTAGTTACGGGATTTTATAACAACACCTACGATTTATCCATATTTAACCGAAAACCCATTCTATTGTTAGGACAAAAGTCATTGCAATTCGAACAGCCATTGAAAATGTTCACGGTGTCATGAATAAACCGTACAAGTCCCCTTCAAAAAACGTTAACTACGATTTTCACATCGGAAAAAAACTTCTACTCCAAGAATTGTAATACCAACTTCAGAATCAGTCAGAGAAATGAAATAAAAAAAATTACAATAGCCTCTAAGTGTCTCTCCAATTCGTCCATATTGTTTTGGGCGGATAAACACGTGCAAATCGTTGTGTACATGCTCAAACTAGTAAAACTGGTTTTTAAACGCGCATTTAAACATGAAGTATCTGTACCTTGTGTTCATGAAAAATGTTCCTCGCTTTGTCCGAGTTCACCACCAGTGATTGATGTAGGAAAGAAATAAAGGATTTTTGTCAATATGCCTACTAAAACTAGATAAGTCAGGGAAGATCGATGTACAAATTATGTGGATAAGATGACAAAGCATACGTCGACATGACATATTTTAAAATAATGTTGCACTAACTTATGTCGGAAAGATTAGTTTACGTAGACAACCGGTAGAGTTAATTTTCTTTTGTATGGAAACGCATATGGTACACCCTGATAAAATGATAAAGTCGACTTCAGGTAAGTCGACTTGTCATGATAACAAAAGAAAATTAACTCTACCGGTTGTCTACGTAAACTAATCTTTCCGACATAAGTTAGTGCATCATTATTTTAAAATATGTCATGTCGACGTATGCTTTGTCATCTTATCCACATAATTTGTACATCGATCTTCCCTGACTTATCTAGTTTTAGTAGGCATGTTGACAAAAATCCTTTATTTCTTTCCTACAATATTTTTGTCAAAAAGAAACAAGTCGCATTCACGTGGTAATCAAGCATCTGGAATATATATTTCCACTACTTGAACATTTAATATCAGCTTTGCGTCATAACCTACGACGACAAAAAGCTGCTGTGTATACTGTTTCGCACCACAGTAGGATACTTACCGTCTGGCAAAACTGAAGATATGCAGCGTATATGTTGTGCCTAATCTTAGTTTTTTGCCTTATTTCGAAATTGGGCATGCCTATTTTCGAAACTGGGCACGGAACTTTGCCTAATTTCGTAACTGGGCATCCATTTTCGAAATTATGATTCAGTAAGTTCCGTGTGTCATGCAGAACTATTTCTGTCGAGTTTTTCGCCGATTTATTGATAATTGGATCAAATAACGCCCGAAATGTTGATATTATTTACGGTTTACTGCGACAGTGTCATGCAGAACTATTTCTGTCGATTCTCGTTTTTTCCTCGCCGATTTATTAGAAATGAATCGAACAACGACATAATGATTATTTTACGGTTTACTTTGATTTTTGATGCTTCTTGCGTACTCGTTGCTGCCGCGGATCAAGGATTTCTGTGATGGGGTTAGAATTTAGATAGAAAGGCTCGTTTTCCAAGTATTACACAATTTTGACGGAATTTCTGCATTGAAATAAAACAATCAGGCTGCAGAGACAGTGGCAGATCCAGAGGGGGTGCGGCAGTCAAACGAACCTCCTATGATTCCTAATTATTTCAATTTCATGTAAAAATTCAGTCAGAATTTTGTAATAATAAGAGAACGGACAACCTTTTTGTCATTTCAAACCCCCTTACAAAGTCTGGATCTGCCGCTGAGAGGGATTTCCTTTGAACCTCGAAAACTCCTCCACCGATTGGATACGCCACTGCATTGTAAACGTGTACACCAGAATGTAAAAACTTCATCTGTGGGTCCCAGTCGAAAACGAAAGTGCAGTGCCACTCCCCAAACGAAACCTGTCTCCTGGGCCCCGTTTTACTAACGAACGTACGATTATTTTTTGCGTAATTACTTGTAACAACAAACCTGATTGGCCTAATCCGATTTTTCGTGCAATCAGATGCCTTGTTACACAGTTTACACAAAAATGTGATCGTAAGTTCGTTAGTAAAACGGGGCCCTGGTGTATTGATATCCACATGCGAGAAAGAAATACGGCAACATTTTATCTTAATTTTCTGATAGAATTAGGTCACAGGATAAATGGTGTCATCATGACGTTGCGAGGTCGTACTGTAAGCGGAAGCATGCGTACTTATTAGAATGATTATAATAGTATAAGATCCATTTCTCGCTCTGATTTTATTAATTTATCATTATTGTTCCAATGCATTTAAGCCGGGCATTAAATCATCAACTTACCAATCATTAATCTATCATAAATCATATTTAATTTCAAATGCAATATACACGTTTTGGGTATTTTTTATCAATTTAAAAAGTGGGCCTTTTTTAACTGGGCCTTTTACGTCATTTACACTAGGACTAGGCATTTCTGGTTACAGACCCTATACCCTTGCCGGCATGGTGGGACAAATTGTCTGGTTAAGTAGAGTCGGTCACATGTTCTGACCAGCATGAAGGAGGGATCGGTTGGGAAGGATTGGCTTGTTCGGCTGAGTTGGTCGCTTGTTCTGGCCATCATGGTGGGACGGATCGGCTTGTTCGGAAAGGTCGGTCGCTTGTTCTGACCAGCATGGTGGGACGAATCGGCTTGTTTGAAAAGGTTGGTCGCTTGTTCTGCCCGAGCATGGTGGGACGGATCGGCTTGTTTGGAAAGGTCAGTCGCTTGTTCTGGCCAGCATGCTGGGACGGATCGGCTTGTTCGGAAAGGTCGGTCGCTTGTTCTGGCCAGCATGGTGGGACGGACCGGCTTGTTCGGAAAGGTCAGTCGCTTGTTCTGGCCAGCACGGTGGGACGGATCGGCTTGTTCAGAAAGGTCGGTCGCTTGTTCTGGCCAGCACGATGGGAAAGATTGGCTTGTTCGGCTGAGTTGGTCGCTTGTTCTGGCCATCATGGTGGGACGGATCGGCTTGTTCGGAAAGGTCGGTCGCTTGTTCTGACCAGCATGGTGGGACGGATCGGCTTGTTTGGAAAGGTTGGTCGCTTGTTCTGGCCGAGCATGGTGGGACGGATCGGCTTGTTCGGAAAGGTCAGTCGCTTGTTCTGGCCAGCAGGGTGGGACGGATCGGCTTGTTCGGAAAGGTCGGTCGCTTGTTCTGGCCAGCATGGTGGGACGGACCGGCTTGTTCGGAAAGGTCGGTCACTTGTTCTGGCCAGCACGATGGGAAGGATTGGCTTGTTCGGCTGAGTTGGTTGCTAGTTCTGGCCAGAATGGTGGGAAGGATCGGCTTGTTTGGCTGGGTCGTTCACTAGTTCTGGCTAGCATTGTAGGGAGGAGCGGCTTGTTTGGCTGTTTTGACAGCCCTTAAAGATACAGTTTGGCCTCTAAAATGCCGATATTTAACTTAGTGAAACCATTTTAATTTCGGTGGTTAGAAAGCCCAAAGCAATGGATCTAATTCAGGCTCCGAAAAAATGTGGAACTTCAACTTAAATAAATGGAATCGAGTGTAGATATGATTTTAATGGCAATATTATCTATAATTTTGATGTACTGCTGAACGTGTAAACAAATTGATAAAAGTAGAGACATATAATATAATGTTTATCTATATCTCTGATAAAAGATAAGGTACGAAATGCTTAGGGTACGAATCAACTTCCGCCCAAACGGAAGAAGAATGTTCCGTATGTTCTGTTCGGTACGGAACTTTAGCTGTTCGGTACCGAACTTTTATTGGAATAAAAAGTGCTTAAAATGATTTTGTAAGTGCAAACTGTAATACCTCCCTAAAAACGGATATTTTGAAGATGAGTTCTGCACAGAAAATTGGCGTCATCTCCGCCAGGACGTACAAAGGTGGCTGACTGACAACTTGCCAAAGGTGGAACGTTCAACATACGTGAATGAGCTTTATGATATCCTAAGAACAACAACTGAGCGACAATGCGTGGATATCATAAAACAGATGGAGAGGCATTGGGACACGGATTTTATCCGTTATTTCAAGAAAGCTGTTGAACCAAAACTTGGCTACTTCTGTGCTTGGTCCATTACTGAATATTGTAAGCTCGACCCGAAAAACGGCATTACAACGAACCAGTCTGAGGGATTTAATTTTCTGCTTAAAGATTTCCAGAACTGGAAAGAAGTACCCCTAGATTCACTGTTAATGTCACTGAAGCTTATACAAGGGTTCTATCTGGAGGAAATACGAAGAGGAAAGGCACAGCTTGGAACCTTTAGGTTGAAGCAAAAGTACACAAGGTATGTAGCATTCCGAGTGTTCCGTATATCTTGATTCTTGTAAGCATTCCGAGTGTTCCGTGTATGTATATTGATTCTTGTAAGCATTCCGAGTGTTCCGTTTAATATAGCAGTCCGTGTGTTAATATAAACGATAGAAAACTTATCCAGAGAAAGAATGGTTGGTTGAATGATACCATAATAGACAGTGCGATGAATTTGCTACAATTTCAATTTCCTGATTTAGAAGGATTTCAGTCATGCACTCTGGCTGTGCAACTGGACTATGAGCGTCATGAAAAATTATTTATTCAAATAATAAACAGGAGTCCAGATACACAGGGCAGTCATTGGCTTACAATAAGTAATATCAACTGTATGGAGGATGAGGTCGGGGTCTACGACTCTGCCTTTGATGACCTCCCGCATATCCAACGACTGGTTATCGCTAATTTAGTGAAGACAGAGAAGAAAATTCTAAAAGTTAAATTCAGCAACGTATACATGCAGACGAATGGTAACGACTGCGGATTGTATGCAATAGCCAATGCTACTGCGTTAGCATTTGGCAGAGATCCAGCAAAAGAACAATATATCCCCAGCAGATTAAGAGAACATCTTCTCAACTGCTTGCAAGACAAAGAAATGACCCCTTTCCCAACTGCAAAGGGAACTAGTAAAAGGAGAAAGTCGTTCAAAAAGATCGAAACCGTTAAATTATATTGTGTCTGCAACATGCCTGACACACATACAAATTATTTTTTGTGTGATCAATGCAGCGATGATTACCATCCAGAATGTCTTGGTCTTAATGCCTCAGAAAATCTAGAAAAGTCTTTCATTTGTCCCTCATGTGCTAACAAATAATCAAATAATTTAATAAATTTCAAGATGTATTCTATTTTCGTCATGTTGTTCCGTTTTTTCTTTGTTCCGTTTTCTAGAATTCTGTCATTGATCACTGTTCCGTAATTTAGCATGTCTTGACTTGTTCTTGTTCCGTGTTTTATCATTCTATGTACAAGTATTATTCCGTTCCGTTCCGTGTTTTAGTAACGACCCCCGATATACCTTAAAATAATTATAAATAAGCTATTTCGCCGAGTTTCGAAATTAGGCAAATGAGTTCTGCAGGGATTTGCCGAATTTCGAAAATAGGCAAATCCGAAAATCGGCACAATATATACAGGTAACAAAATTCTTTATTAATCTATATATATGATAAAATGATAAAGTCGACTTCAGGTAAGTCGACTTGTCACTCAATGTCGTCTTAAATTACTATAGATGCCTACATGATACATACAAGACGACTTCACATTGTCGAAAAACCGCCATCAACAACGAATATTGTCATAATATACGTCGACGTGACTTGTTTATATAAATAAGTCGCGATGAAATTGAAGTAAAAATCAATATAAAGACAAAAGTCAACATAATTTGATAAGTCGACATGGGAACTAACATCTAATATGATAATGTCAGTTTTCAATGACATGAATATATTGTCATGATCTGTACTTGTCGTCTAAAACAAAAAATGACAAGGCAGTTAAATCCGACATCTCGACCTATAGCAAGTCATAAAGCCATAAACAACGAGCATAGTCAACATAGCAGTTTTTACAAAATACGTTATTATGTAGTTATGTCGTTTTATTTTAAGACGACAAGTCGAGTTCTGTTATTGAGTAATGATCAGATTAAGACAACAAATCGTGTTCTGTTAATACGTCATGATCAAATTATCATATTATTCTTTAAATTTTATGACAACTTGGTGTGATCATGTCGTCCTATAAGCACACATCTTCGCATCCAATGACATCATCAGGGTGTACCATATACGTTTCCATACTTTTGTTATAATGACAAGTCGACTTACCTGAAGTCGACTTTATCATTTTATCAGGGTGTACCATATGCGTTTCCATAAGCTGTGCACAGCGAACTTAATCAGAAATTGTTACGTCTATAAATACGTCTAAATAGGGATAATGAGCATAACATTGTCATAACGGAGTTTTAGTGACATAATAACGTCTACACTTCCTAACTGATCAATGATGCTTATCCTGTACAAATGTGGTCGTCACTTTGATCCGTTCCTAACTTGAACTCCGCGATGGAAGACAAAATGGATGTTGATAACTTCAGATATACTCCCCGTCATAAGAAAGTAGCCACTTATCTAATGCAAATGGTCGGCAATTTTAGCATTATTCATAAACGTGCGGAAATAAATACAAATCATTGAAGCATGGTAAATACAAACGCTTTCGTGAAGGTATCGAAAACAGTCGAATAACTCCATTACCTATGGTAGCCTTGTGGTAGTTCCAGAAAATCCGTAACTGATACGGAACACACTTCTGAAATTCACGGCCATATATGGGGCCGAAAACGGGCCAAAGTGAATAAGGATAATTATGTGTTTATGATACTGTTTTTATTCGAAATGATTAGTGACTGATAAGTGGTTTCATAACACCCAAGATCGTTGCAAAATGGCGGTTTCTGGTTTTATCCAAACCAACTCCCTATTTCCTCTCAAATGCTCTATTCATTGAATATTTGTTTCTGTTTCATGTGTTTGGTCTTTAGCAAGTTCCAAGAAAATGTTTTCCTTCACTTTACTCACAAACCATTTCCGGTTTTTATCAACCATTTGATATTGAAAAATGCTATACTGGAAGTGCTAAATTTTCATAGACCTCCATCATTTCAACGGAATGAGTGACGGTAAAATTGAAATGGGACTTTTGTTTGTGTTTCAATAGCTTTAACGTATGCAGCAAAATGACAACTGTAAGTTAACAAAATTGTGTAATGTGTAAAAACAAAAAGACATTAAGAATTGTGAAAATTGGGGTTATTTGAAAAGTGGCTACTTTTTATGACGGTGAGTATATTATTCACGAGATAAAAAATAGAAAATGACACAGAAAACAAGAGCTTTTGAAGAGCAGCGCATATACGCTTAAAAGGGCATTGTCAGTAAAATTGGTCACTTATTTTTTCCAAATAAAGGACAATTAGTGCAAGAATGACAAAAGCTATCTGAATTTTAAGTGGTATGCTAAACTAGATACCGTGGAATTACTTGTTGCAAGCTTGATTTAATTCTTGTTGAAAATTTAGGGTTTGCAAACAGAAGAAAATGGCATCTTTATCTAATCCAGTTGCAGATAATATCTGAACGAAGATTTCTGAATTCAGTGTTCACACCACGGAAATTCATTGTAGCAAGTTCGATAAATATCCAATAGAAACTTTAGACCCAGTTGAGTACAAGGAATTGGGCTTCTCATAGATTTCCATTTTCGGGACGTCAAAACAAGGTATTATTAGGGGAAATGGTTAACCACTAGTCCACTACCGAACGTTATATATCATGGGAAGTAATCGGTCCATTTCTCGTGTCATTTCACTCAGATTTAGCCCATTATACGATTTAAAAACAAACGATGCTTTTATCGTCGCCTTTCAAAACCGGCTTTTGGAAGAATTGCTGTGACGTAGAACAATACACTGAATACAGCCGTCATGCTCATCAAGGACGGATCCAGGATTTTTTCCAAGGCGCGGGGGTCCAAGCACAACTGATGGATTTAAACATGTAACGTTATAATTTTTGGCCAATGCAGGGGGTGGGGGATGTTCCTTATCCCCGACTCCTCTCTAGATCCACCCTTGCTCATGTATGGTATTTCCACGTGTGCATCATCTTAACGCTCTCAAGTAGATATGGTCAAAAGGTTCCCCGAGACTGGATAAAAGTGAATGACATTGTTGTTTTACGGGCCAACTCAACATCTTGGATTAAATGGAAATTGGACAAGGGGCTAGTTACATCAAAACATCTTACATGACGTTTTTATAACAATCGCATTACTTAGGACCTGGATGATTATTCATACGAGTCTTGCTCTTAGTAGGTAATCATCGGCAACACAAAGATAGTTTGATGAAACTGGCCTCTGGTTTAACCCCTCCCAAAACAATGGAATTTCAGACTTCTCCACACTGCAGACGACAAAATGGATGTTGATTAGAAAGGGGATGCCAAAACCACGTCTTGTTTTGTAAAGGGTTAAAGCCTAATCCGAGAGTGACGGACGTTGGAAACAGTGATCCAGTGAAAGAAGCCATGCGAGTTAAAGTAATCCATCCTCAATGAGATTCACCGGACTTCGTTGACATTTGTTACGCATCTGACCTATTCGGGCGTCGTCGTAAACATCCGGCGGTGGAACGTTTTGTTTAATGGGGTTTTACGCCGTTTCTACTGATATGGTCATATCGCGACGACTGGAGCATCTAACCATGGATTCCTGTCGTTTCTCATACCAGTACTACCAGAACACCCTAACGGAGACTCCAGCTGCCCCCCACATAAATTCGCGGTGGAACGTTCTATCACCGAATGTTATCGCCGTCGACCGAATAATTTCGTTGAGTGAACCTCAAGGTGTGGCTTACCTTAAAGCGGCAACAATTCAATCAGTCCAGCTGGTCAAAATTTAATGGAGATACGAACAATGACCATCGAGACATTGCAAAACTGCTTTCCGGTCATGTGATGGTGGCTCGAGCACCTAACCATGGACTCCTGGCCCCGGTTTCTCAAACTTAAGTACATTCTCGTGCTCAAATCTGAGCACCGTGCTCAAATCGCACGAAATCCACGTGAACTTCAATCGAATACCCTTCAACGTTGGAGAGTATCCCTTTGAAGTTGAGCATATTCTCATGAGAATATACTTAAGTTTTTTCGAGAAACCGGGGCCTGGTTTTTCATCAGTTTTACCTCCAAATCCGATCCGTGCCTATAGGTTAACAATCTCAGACGATTCCTAAACAATTTTTCAATTGGCGAGTCGAGTTTATTGGGGTTTTACGCCGTTTTCAACTGCCAGGGTCATATCGCGGCGGCTGGGGCACCTACCCATGGATTCCTGTTGTTTCTCAAACCAGTACTACCACAACACCCTTACCGAGCCTCCAACTGCTCGCCCACGTAGGTTAACGATTTCAAACCCATTGGTGGGTGACAATTTTGTCAGAAAGCACTTGGCGAGAACACTTTCATTTGCGAGATTTCACACAGGGTATTGGCAGAGCTTGGGTTCGAAACCACGGCCCCTTGATTGTTGAACGAGCTACCCCCTTTCCCAAACAAGACAAGGTTTTGACATTGATAATAGAAAATTGTGAAATTGTCAAATACGTAGTATGCGTTGAAGTCATTTGGGAAAGGAGAATGGCCATGGGTCTTATTCAAAATACAAAACAATCCATCCGATTAGAAGAGGCATATGTCTCATCTAATCGCAGAGACTGTAATGTAATTTTGCTTTAAGAAAAGTCGATTAATCCTTTCCCCAATCAATGAACAAAATTTTAGGGTGGTCCAATTTAAAAGCTGCTGTTACCAAAGCTAAATTTTTCGAATATAGCACATAAAATGTTGAGGCAAAAGGAGAAAATGCTGATTTTCAGCATTTCTTCTTTTGTCTCAATCTTTTCCCATGCGTATTTAGTTGCGGACGTTAAAACTTCGTTTTGAGAAATGTTCATTTTCTTGGTGATTAGTCATTACGGCATCACATGGGAGAGGGGGATAAAACGGCCAGGTTAGCAACAAAGATTTTTTTTTCTTTCTTGGTGTTTATTTCCATATCTACATGACAGATCACAGCAGACTGGCTTGAGTGTTTATTTAATCCTCGTCGTCGTCATCATCATCACCACCGCCGCCGCTGGCAGCACGCTTCATGGCCCTTCTCTTAACACGGCCTGAAAAATACATCAACAGTGTTTGAGTAAGATGAAACAATTTTTGACAACAAACTAAAATTTTGACTGGTTCTAAATAACACCTTTTTCAAGAGATTTTTAAGATCTAAGAGATTTTTAAGATCTAACACATTTTGTCACCTCTGCTTCTAACAGAATTAACATTGGTCAATTATTAACAAAGTTATCGCAGAATTTCTCAAATTGTTGTCACATAATTCCCTAATGAGGTTATGCCTATCAAACAACTCTGTCAAAGACTTTTAGTACTGTCAGATTGTATGATTATGCCTATATATGTAGGGTCAGTTCAAAACTATTGTAAGTGCCTATAAAATATACTAGACAACGGTTTTGCAATAACCCCTTGGCAGGAATACAACTAACAGGGACCCAGTCACCTGGCATGGCCCCCAATTTTAGGGCTTGGCCCCTGCAATTTTAGGAGAAAATTCCTATACCTCTGTTGAATTTTGAATATAAGGCAAGCTGAGCCTCTACAGTGTAGAGGCTCAGCTTACCTTAGTACACTGTGATTAAAATTGTTAGTTTTTATCCCTGCTTGGCACATGTATGTAGATAAGCTTACCTGGGCGACCTCCACCGTAAGGTGATGTGAGGGCGAAGTCAATGTGTTTCTGTGAGTCTAGACGAACAACAAACGATGGTACATTTACCACCTGCTTTCTTACTCTGAAATAGTCAACATATACATAATTGAGCCAGGATCTGGAAAAACGTCCCTTATAGCATTTGAGACAGCCAGGTTTTAAATTCAAGCTGTGTTTAGATGCAGTGTAGCCAGCAGCCATGAATGATGTTACTCTCAAATAGTTTCTACAAACCATGTCGAGCTATTGGAGAACAGCATGGTTCCTGGTCAGACTGCGTGTATATGCAGGCTGATCTGCAACCATGTTGTTCTCAAATGCTATAAGGGACGTTTCTCCAGATCCTGGCTTTTATGAAAATATTATGTAAACACGTTATCATTGTTACTGATCAGTTCAGATCAATGTTCAGAAGTAGATCTACGTCAAACCATGGTACATTCAGTAATCCAATTTCAACTAAGACAACTGCTTTCTTACTCTGAAATAAATATTGGTCACATGAAGTTGAAATTAGATGTTAACAAACGAATGATTATAACAGATAATTCTTACAAGTCAGTGAGTCTAGATCAATTTTCAAACTAGATAATCAAGATGATTTCCTTCATTTGAGCAAATTCAAGTTTCATAGAAAGTCTGCAGAATTTGGATTCAAAGTAACTAAGATCACTGACTAAGACCCAATTACTATAAATGCAAAATTTCCTATAGTAAAAATGTTGATTATGTACCATTTCAGAGTAATGAATGTTCAATTATATAAGGCAATGCATTTAATTAATTTGTATTCAAATTTAAAGATAGCAGCATGTGAGTTCACAATCATCTACAAGTGTTACAGTACATGAATACATCTTGGAGACAGTAAAAGGTAAGACTACTAGCCTACATAATCTAGCAACCTTGTCATTATTGTCTTTCATTATTTACACGGCAAAATTTTGGACTGATCCAATTTGAAAGACGTTGCAGATGACAATTTCAAGTTGATAAATTTGTAAAAATGGATTAGAAATCATTGTGGTAAATGAAGAAATTGCTTGTCACAAGCAATTTCTTCATTTACCACAATGTTTTCCCAAGCCCTGTCTTATGAAAGAGTCAAAAGGCGTCACTGTGCAGCAATGGGTTAATTTCATTATTTACAAGATCTTATCCTGATTAAAGGCTGATTTACCTACCATTTTCCTGGAACAAAGCTAGACATACAAGTAAATGGAATAGACGTAGGACAGATGTCCAAGTGGCCTATTTGATTGAACTTCAATGTGTGTTAAGGTTCAATATAGGGTATAGGCGTTAGATAACATGTCTAAGTGGCCTATAAGAAAAAATCTGAATTTTAAGAGGTTTCTTCTCAGAAAAACCCTGGCCTGCACAGAAGATAAAACAAAATTTACTTCACAACTAATCTTACACTAGCCAGCAATACAGGAATGCATACAATTTTACAAAAAGCTCATGATATGTCAAGTACATGTAATATTCCTGAAGAAATCCTAGAATGAGCAATTAAGAACATTATTTCTATTTAGGCACACAAAACTGTAGCTGTTTGTTATATTATGTTCTTTTAACAAAGGAGAAGAACTTGTTTGAAATAAACAAATTGCCCAACTGCAAGATGATCTGAGTCAGTTTGGTTTATTGGGGATTTTCGCCGTTTTGAACTGCTACAGATGAGTCAGCAAAGATTTTTTTTTTATCCCCTATGTTTTTGATGCTAAAAGCATACTATGCTTAACTGTACACATTTCCTACCTTATCATTGACAGATTTAGTCATTTTGGATCAGCCTCAATTTTAGTGGAATGTTAAACAAGAGGACCATGATGGTCCTATATCGCTCACCTGAACCAAAATGATATAAGCAACACTTTTCTTCAATTCAAAAAATATTTATGACTTTTTGACTGAAAACGAACTTATGGTCAATAACATTGTGAAAATCGAACTCATCCAAGATTTCATCTTGCCCAACATTGTGCCCAAGATTTGTCTTGTTTGATAAATAATTGTAGATTCTGGAGTATAAACAAGGACGAAAACAGCCGAAAACAGCAATTTTGTCAAATTCAAGGGCACATTACTCTTGACTTCCTAGTCAGATCAGGCTGAAAATCAAACTCAACCGAGATCTTATGATATCCAACATTGTGTCCAAGATTTGTCTTGATTGGTCAATAATTGTAGATTCTAGAGTGTAAACAAGGTCTAAAGCAGCCAAAAACAGCAATTTGATCAAATTCAAGGGCACATAACTCTCCACTTTTTGTCAGATTGGACTGAAAATCAAACTTATCCAAGATCTTATGGTCTCAAACATTGTGTTCAAGTTTTGTCTTAATTGATAAATAATAGTAGATTATAGAGTGTAAACAATGTCAAAAACAGCCGAAATCGGCAATTTTATCAAATTCAAGGGCACAAAACTCTCATCTTTCTGGTCAGATCAGACTGAAAATCAAACTCATCTGAGATCTTATGGTCTCCAACCTTGTGTCCAAGATTTGTCTTGATTGGTCATAAATTGTAGATTCTAGAGTGTAAATAAGGTCGAAAACAGTCAAAAACAGCAATTTTGTCAAATTCAAGGGCTCATAACTCTCAACTTTCTGGTGATCAGATAAGACTGAAAATCAAACTCATTTCAGATCTTATGATCTCCAATATTGTGTACAAGTTTTGGATTGATTGATCAATAATTGTAGATTCTAGAGTGTAAACATCGTCGAAAACAGCCAAAAATGACAATTTTGTCAAATTCAAGGGCAAGTAACTCTCGACTTTCTGATCAGATAAGACTGAAAATTAAACTCATCCGAGATCTCATAGTCCCAAACATTGTGTCAAAGTTTTGTCTTGATTGATGAATAATTGTAGTTTCTAGAGTGTAAACAAGGTCAAAAACAGCCGAAAATGGCAATTTTGTCAAATTCAAGGGCACATAACTCTCGTCTTTCCAATCAGATCAGACTGAAAATCGAACTCATCCGAGATCTTATGGTCTGCAATGTTATGTCCAAGATTTGTCTTGATTGATCAATAATTGTAGATGCTAGAGTGTAAACAATGTCAAAACTAAGTATTTTTCGCATTCAAGGGCAGATAACTCCTGCATTTCTATTTCGATCTGACCCATAATCGAACTCATCCGAGATCTTATGGCCATACATGTTTTGACCAAATTTGGTCAAGATTGGCTTATATTTGTAGATGCTAGAGTGTAAACACGAAATTGTGGACGGACGGACAGACAAAAAGTGACCACAATAGCTCACCTTGAGCACTTCGTGCTCAGGTGAGCTAAAAATAAGTTCAGAGCAGGAATTCTTAGACAGTGCCTCTCTCTACAAACCTGATGTGTCTTTGTCTGATAAGTACTCTGGCATGATGGATACTCTTAGCAAGTCCAAGTTTGAAGACTTGGGTCTGCAGACGTCTTTCCAAGAAATCTTCCACACGGAGACCCAACACAAAATCGAGCTTCATTTTACCTTCATCCAACACACCGATTCTCACCAGTCTTCTCAGGAGAGCATTTCCTGTCAAATGAAGAGGCATCTTGTTTACAACCCTACAGATTAGAGGGGGTAATGGCCTTTGAAAAATGAAAATTATTTAATGCCATATTTTGTTTATTGTTAATCAAATCCTATATAACTCATTGGAATTTGAGAAGATTCAATTGAGAAGGTTCAATTGCAAGCCAACACTGTAGGGTTTGAATTTAATGAAAAAAGTTTAAGAACATCTTTACGCCCTTTTATATGTTGGTTGTGGAAACATTTTTATCTTCTATGATGTATTTGCATAAATAAATGATGAGTCTCTTATTCAACAACTAAGAATTAACCCATTACCAGACGGCAAATTTTGGACTATTCCAAACTGAAGAGTGTTGCAGACGACAATATCAAGTTGATGAAAATTTGAAAATCTTTCCATTTTTGGTTAGAAAACATTGTGGTAAATGAAGAAATTGCTTGTCACAAGCAATTTCTTCATTTTCCACAATGTTTTCCCAATCCTTTTTTGTAAGGGAGTCAAAAGGCGTCACTGTGCAGTAATGGGTTAAGAGCACTTAGAGCGCTAGCCTCCAGTTTCTTACCCTCAAAGAGCCTTCTTGGATCTTTCTCTTCCAATGTGAGAAGTTCTCGGGCAGATTTACGGATTTTGGCTAGAGCATATTTCACACGCCATACTTCTCTCTTGTTTCTCAGACCAAATTCACCAATCAGTTTTAACTCTTGATCTAAACGCTCCTTTTCAAAAGGACGCTTAGGGGTCATGTATGTCTTGGAACATGTTATTGGTACTCGTGGCATCTTGGCAACTTAAGCCTGTAAAATATCGAAAAAGATGATCAGATAAAAAGATTAATATAAACTTGGAGACAAAAATGGTATCTCTCGCTCAGTCTAGGGCCAACTTCAAAAGGGATTATCAGTCTTTTACTAAGGAACTGGCTCCAAGGTACCACAGAAAGTGAGTGCTGGAGTTACAGTGCATCAGTCTTTCACAAACGGGCATCAACTCTGAACATTTTGGTCCGATTGTTACCGCTCTAGCTTCAACTGCCACATTTATTTAAACATTTACATTAACCCTATACAAAGAAATTAAAGACTTTACAAATAGGAAAACTGTTGCAGAGGGAGACCATGAAAGTTGGGCAACGTCCCAATTGGTCTACTCCCATTTCGTCTACTGTTATTCTAGTGCCTTGAGTCCTAATTCGTCTACTGTCCCAACTCGTCTACTTTCATGTCAAATCATCAATAAACAACATCATTTTTTGTTCTAAGAAAGGAAATCAAGTCAATAGAGTCTATATTCACAAATAAAGTCTATATTCACAAATAAAAGTGCAAACAATTTGGTAATATTCATGAAAATATATTCATTTATTGATTTACAAAAGTGTAGAAAAGTAGATGAGATGGGAATGATGTCCAAAATAGTAGACAAATACAGTGGCGGATCTAGGGGGGGGGGGGGGGGGGGGTCGAACGAACCCCCTTCTGTAGCCTGATTCTTTCATTTTCATGCAGAAATTCAGTCAAAAGTGTGTAATACTCAAAGAAATCCTGGATCTGCCGCTAAAATAGGGAGTAGGCCAAATGGGATAACCCTAAAGTTGCCCCATAGCTTATGGATTGTGCTAACCCTAAAATCAGCGCATCAAATATTGAGGCAAAACGTGAAATGTGCTGATTATCAGCATTTCCTTAATTAACCCTATCCCAAACGACAAAATTTTAGGGTGATCCACTTCAGCGTTTTTTCTGCCCAATTGGGAAAGGTACCTGTTCCCCTTCAATTGGGAATTTTTCGCGTCGCGAAATCTCCAAATTGGGAATTTTTCGTGTCGCGAAATCTCCAAATTGGGAAAAGATTTAGTCGCTTACTTGATGAATTGGGAATCTTTAAAACTCATCTTATCTATCTTTAGGGGCTATATATTGCATCAAAAATCAATTTAAGTTCTATGTTAAATCATGAAAATTCTACTAACATGCAATATACATAACTAGACAATCATAATCATGTCATGTGAAAAGTTTAACTGTACATTGTATTTTTCAGCCATGGTACCTACACTCAATCAAGACATTCAGTGTTTATTCTAGGATTAGAATCAAGTGGGGGATCTGACCCCATCTCCTAAAAAAAATGTGGGGGATTTTGAAAAAAATGTGGGGGACAATATAGAGTCAATTGCTATGAATGACTATAAGCAAATTATTTTTTGTATGGTTTTCATTATGCTGTAAGCCTTCAATAATGATCATAGAAATATTCAAATCAATTTTTCTACCTTTCTAAGTTATTCATGTATAATTTTATTCAGTTTGTTCAGGAAATGGGGAGTTTTAAAATATTAAGTTCATTTGGGGGTTGAACAATAATGGGTACGAATGTACATAAACAATCAACTTTCTTTATCCCAAAACAAAGTATCTTTGTAAAAGGAAAAGCTATTTAAATCACAAGTTTATATTATTTCTTGAGAATTTACCTTTTATCTTCTACAATAGTGTCTTTATAAAAGAAATAACATTTTGGGATAAAAACATCGTCAATGCCGATGGCCGCCATTGTTCCAAACACTGACTCATAATAAAAAGAAATCAAGGCATGAACAACTATTGAATGAACGAAAATGCCTGGATATAAACAAATCCCCTGAATAAATTTATCTAAATGGGAAAGTTGTTCACGAATGTAATGAAAAGCAAGTTGATCATGAATGATTGGGGCCGACACTTCGAAAGTCTAACCATTCTCGCGCTCGTCGCCGTGGTCAATCCCGAACTACATGTAAAAAGTCTTTATTTCGATTGCGAACTTTGCATAATTATTTCCTATAGTATTGCGCATTGTGGCTCATGATTAGCAGCTGCAATAAACATTTGTGATCGCACAAGAAAGTGAAAGTAGAAGGAGACTGGTTTCTACGGTGGAAATTTTTCACGGTAAAAATCGATATCTTTATCAAATTTTATATAACCAGTCACATTTTAGAACGGTTAGACTAGACTGGTACCCATCGTAATAGTAATAATTAGTAAACCAGTCCACAGTTTGAGTTGCGTTCCTTTGAAAGTGTTTATCTTTTGTGGAAAATCCAAAACCTCATAACTATTCATCAGATTGTATGTAGTTAAATGTTTTTACCCCCGAAGATGTTATATCGTTTGTTTACTTTCTGCACTATGATTTACGGCGAGATTTAAAGGCCCAGCGATGTCAAAAGGCATGTCTACGCAAATTTAAGGTACTCGTGATTGGGAACGGCAAACAGGATCGTTGGAAACGGTAGATTTGGAGATTGGGAATGGGCCGATCGTCACTTTGGGAGAATGCCGATGATTGAATTGGGAGGATACCGGTACCATTTGGGATTGCTTCCGTTTGACGGCACTAGTTAAAGAAGGAAAAAAAACGCTGCACTTAAAAAACTGCCACAAATGACAAAATCGATGTTATCAAACATAGAATTTGTGAAAAATATGGCACAGAAAATATTGAGACAAAAGGAGAAACTGCTGGTTATCAGCAGTTTCTTCTTTTGTGTCAATGTTTTCACAAGCCTTCAGTGATTTTGTTACAAATTCAGGGGTTGAAAAATTTCTTCAAACCTACTAGGACTAGTAGCTCTGAATTTCTACTCGCCCTTACGGCAACCCAACTCGCCCTTAAAGACGAAGAAAATTTTGGACTGTTGGCTCTTACGGATGCATTATTATGCAAATAACATAACTCTTTGACTCTACAAGTAAAGTTTCTTCGGTATAAATGACAGACAGGGCTCGCGCTGGCGATCGCCACTTCAAAAGTCATCTATGCGAATAAGGCAACAATTCTATTAAAAAAGATGGTCAATAAATCGAATGTGGCTCAGACTTGACTCCATCTTTTACCATAAATTAATCGCCGATTAACATTACTGTAAACACTTACTTTTTATTTAATTCGAAAGATAGATTAGCTGTTAAAATGGTCGAGTAAGCACACCATTTTAATATGTACAACTACCCGGTAAATGTGAAAGAATTTCTTTGTGTAATCGCGAGGCGGCATAACAGAAAGAGACAACGCGTCTGTGTTAAAACCATCTAACGTCAGTGTATTTACTATGTAGATAGCGTTTTGTTTTCATTGCGTCATCCAATTTTCCCGCACTTTTCTGGCACGCTCGACTTTTGTAAACAAATCATAGTAAAACGTAACCTTATTTGGGTGCGGAAAAATCACGTGATTATATTGAAACTGGAATGACTACGTCATCAATTGACTGTGTTTGCGGCCTCTTTGATCTCGCTCAAATCATCGCATATGAGTAACACAGATTTACTCTAGTTTCCTTGTTTAGTTTCACTTTTGGGATTGATCGACATAAACAGGGAAAGGTCGTATTTACAGCGAACATTATTGTTTCCGATATGAAGTTTAAAATAAATACTTTCTTTTCTATCCTTTATTTTTTCCCCTCAATCAGCGTGATTCAAGTCCTAAATTTGCACTCGCCCCGTCGGACTAGTTCGTCCCCAAATCTACTCGTCCTACGGCATTTTCTACTCGCCAATGCGAGCGGGCGAGTGGATTTTTCAACCCCTGAAATTTATGCGGAAGAGTCCTGGGACCCACTTGTTCCCAAAACAATGAGTCCAATATTGAAACATAGGAGTCTTTGAAAGACAACGTTGATTATACATTGAAAATGTTGGCATCCTGGGACTCACTGAATATTTTTCAATGAGTCCTGAGAAAAAAATATGAGTCAGGGACTCGGGACTCGGAGGTAACAAAATCCCTGGCCTTTTCCGTTTGGGACGTCAAAACCAGGTCTTGTTTGGGAAAGGGTTAACCAAGCCCCTTTCTTTTTTCCCACGCCCTTTCTATTCGAAAAGGGACGTCAATATAGCGTGTCTTGTTTGGGAGGACTCAAAACAGACATGTGAAATTTATTTGTGTCGATCATCATCACTGTGTATAACCGTACAGTGAGCCAAACCGGAAGTGCCATCGACTGTACGCACAAATATCACTAGTTCACGTCGATAAACAAATAGGGTCACGTTTTCATATCGAGATTGATGAAAGCACAGGAATCGAATCTAAACGCGGTTTTCGATGTTGATGAGCGGAATTAAACCTTGTTCAGCCTGGGTGATTATTTTTATGATAGTATCTATACTTTACCCATCAAACAGTAATTTCGGTTGCAAATCACTGACTTTTCATTTTCCCGGCCCATCAAATTTGTGTTTCCAATGCCATTTTTCGTTACTGAGTGCATGGATTTTGATGAAACACGCACAGAAAGACAGGCCAATCTTTAGTCTTGAAGCCCTATGTCCCTGTTTTCGCCTAGTTATTATACACTCCTGAGTATTTAGTGAAGAAGTACACCACTGTCTTCCGACTGACTGTACGACTAGCGACAAGTGTACAGAATCACTAGTCAACAACCTGTCGCCAAACAACTGTACGACTAGTGTCACCATAACAATGTATTGATGGGCTGGATTCCGTTACTCTAGTTAATTGCTTTGTAGTTTTGTGTTTATTTTTTTCTTAGGAAATGTAAGCAAAGGGTATTAGGCATTTAATTAACTGCTTTATACTTCATTTCAAGATGTGTTCTTTCTCCCTAAACCAGCAACCCTTTTGTTAATTGAGGCTTTTTAAATATACATGTACTCAATATATACCTCACGAGAAATGACCTGGCAGAGCAGCCCATGCTAATCGAATGGAAAGCTCTGCCATGTCAATTCTCGTCCGCTATACATGTGTCAAGCAGGCATTCTGAGTATGAGTGATGGCCAGACACTTTGTCTCTAGGTCAAATAATCTGAGTGATCTTCTTTCAAATAATCAAGTCAGTATTTTTCGGTAAAAACGAAAGTGTATAGCGTTCACGTGCACAGTGTATTTTCGCTAGATTGTTAGAAGAAACCACTGTATTCGGGGCAAAGTCCATTTGCAACCTGGAATGGCCCTCTCAAATGCACGTACGGCGAACTTTATCTCGTCTAAATCCATAGAGTATAAGCTGCGAAATTAAACAATGTAGACTCTTCCCAAAAGTCACGTGTGTTATCTAAGTTGTTATTTAACATTAAGAGAATTAAGCAGTATTTTCCTCTCCTATAAAATTTGGGAAATGGGGGTACAACAGTTTCGCTCTGGCATAGCGACATGTTTGAAATATTATGTCCGTGAAGGAGAGGTGGCGCGAGTACTGGTGCAGTTACCAGGAAGCAGAATCGAGAAGGACCAATCTAAGCTTTAAGAACTTGATTCCCAATCGATGTAAAATAAATACAGAATTATGTAATACATTTTGTAAACATAGTTATGATAATCCTAGCTGTCTAAATTTATCTTGTTTCGTTTCAGCACAGATGAAGAATGACGTCTGAACACGGCTTTAAGTGTTATTTCTGCCCACTTACATTTATAGAATTTATCAAGAAATTGCTGATAATTGAATTAAGGTAGTCCAAGCCTAATGAGATTCATGCAACTTCAAAATTTTTCGAGCAACATCATTAACACTTATTACGTTATCGGACTTTATATGTTCGACGTGGTAAACATTCCCCGGTGAAACGTTCCACAGCCACATGTTAACAACAATACCCAAATAATACCAACGTCCCGTGAATCTCATTAGGGATGGACTACCTTAATAATATGTTGGTAATGTCGGCTGTTCTTTGTTAGATGAATGGCTGTATTCGGATATTCTGCTTTGATGACTTAAGGCTTTCCTGAGGTATAGTAGAATGATACATATTCGCTTCGCCAACTTTCAAGAAACTGCTGATAATTGAATTAAGGTAGTCCAACCCTAATGAGATTAAAGCGACATCGTTAACATTTGTTACCTAATCCGAACTTGTACGTGTGACATCGTCAACATGAGGTGGTGGAACGTTGCACCCCTGCATGTTAACGACATTGCCGGAAGAATTCTGATGTCATGTGAATCTCATAAGGGATGGACTACCTTCAGAACATGTTTGAAATGTCGACTGTACTTTGTCAGATAATTGGCTGTATTCTGGGATTCTGCTTTGATGGCTTATGGCTTTACCGACATATGGTAGAACGATAAAAGTGTATGTCGGCTTTGCCAACTTATCAAAAAATAGCCCATAATTGCATTAAGGTAATCCATCCCTAATGAGATTCAAGCGCCTTCAAAAATTTTCGAGCGACGTCGTTAACTTTTGTAACGTAATCCGAATTTATATGTGCGACATTGTAATTATTCCGCTGTGAAACGTTCCACAGATGCACGTTAACCTCATTGCAGGAATAATTCCTATGTTGCGTGAATCTCATTAGGGATGGACTACCTTAAGAATATATTGAAAATATCGACTGTACTTAGCCAGATGAATGGATGTATTCTGATATTCTTCTTTGATGGCTTATGGCTTTGCCGACGTATGGTAGAAGGATACATGTCCGCTTTGCCAACTTATCAAGAAATTGCTGATAACTGAATCAAGGTAGATGGGAATCATGCTACATTGGAATTGTTCGAGGGACATCGTTCAAATTTGTTACCTAATCCGAACTTATGCCTGCAACATTGTAAACATTCGGTGGTGGAACGTTCCACTGCCACATGTTAACGACTTTGCCTGAATAATTCCGACGTCGCGTGAGTCTCATTAGGAATTGACTACCTTAAGACACGGTGGGGATTGTGCATGATGGGATGGATAACGAATATGGAGTATACGGACAAATTTTGCCTCGCTTCAGGTAAGAAATTGTGCAATAATTTTCTTATTTCTGCTCCAATTTTCAAGCGGTTTGTTGCATGTACCCCGCATTAGTGAGATCTTTCCTCGGATATATGACTTGTTTGTAGAATCTTTGTACTTTGTCCAAAAATTGATCCCAACCGACCAGAAAAACGACAAAAAATTCAGGCCCTTTTTCTAGTCGGTTGGGATCGGTTTTTGAGAAAAGTACAGGGAAGTTCCAGATAAATAATACATCTGAGAAAAGGGCTCAGTAAGACAGAGTACATGCAACAAACCGCATGAAAATTGACGCAGAAATAAGAAAGTTATTGCACAAATTCTTACCTGTAGCGTGGTTAATTTGGCCGTAGTCGTTACCATTTCGCTTTCTGGTCGGTTGGGACAATATTTCGGAAAAAGTATCATGAGTTATCTAATATGTCATACATCCGATGAAAGAGCTCGATCAGGCGGGGTACATGCAGCAAACCGCTTGAAAATTGATACAGAAATAACAGAGTTATTGCAAAATGTCTTACCTGAAGCGAGGCGAGTTGGCATCAAATTTTGTGCAAAAAATACACTGAGTTAAACCGTTATGTTTTGATAAACCATCGGTGTTGTTATAACATCTCGTAACTACGGTTTGATTCAAGCCGTAATTACGAGATTTTATAACAACACCAACGAAATACTATTTATTTGTCCGAAATTACGTCACGGTTTACTTGATAAAATCGTTCCCTATTGTCGGTAGTCGTTATCCATCCCATCATGCACAATCCCCACCGTGTAAGAACTTGTTGGAATTGTTGGCTGTTCATTGTCAGATGAATGGCTGTATGCTGGCCAATTGTCAGTTAAAAGTATTTGACCCTTTACTAAATTCTTTATACATCTAACATGCCGTTACGGACCGCGAGCTGGAACCCCAGCTCGGCCAGTTTCCATTCTGACATTTGACAAAAGTCAGTTGTCTTTCACAAAATGGGTGTCATCTATATGAGGGAGCAGCTGGAGGCTAGGTTTGGATATTGTGATGGTACTGCTGAGAGAAATACCAGGAAACCATGGTTAGGTGCCCCAGCCGCGTTTTTTTTTTTTTTTTTTTTTCTTTTTATCGGCGATTTTTAAAGAACGACACGACAAAAGAGATCAAACAAGTTTGTGATGTGTATAATTGAAGTATTCAGTCCAATCGCCGGTGAGATGTCTTCAACGCTTTACCTGAAATGCCGCGGATTGGTTGTTTGATTTTGCTTGATCGGTTGCTGCTGTCATATGAACGCTCTGACGCGCCTGCAATGGGGTTTTTGGTAATATCGGGGAAATTCTCGGCGAATAATCGGAGATGCATAGTCGATTGATCGTCGCATTGGCCGACAGAAATAGCAGTTTTTGTATGATCGGCGACTTATCGGCCAATTTGCACCTCAAGTTAAAATCAACCGATCAATCAGTGGCATTTTGAATGTCGGAAGAAGTCGATGAAGCGTCGATGACTACACGTCGACTATTTGACGGGATAATGTCGACCGTCTGACGGTGTACAGCTGACTTTTTACACATTGCTGAAGTGTCTGGACTCATTTTTGCAATCATCAGCATCCTATCATTGACATCTCGCTGGGTCCCACTCTGATGCATTGCATATGCCCAACCAGTTTTATCCGATGACCTGCATACCAGCCTAATTGCAACATAAAGGTAATAGCCACTGCCAAGGCGCGGCTTTAATGTGGCTGATTGGAAAACCAATCACTTTAAAACATTAATCAACGTCAGACGTAAGTCAATATTTTCTACTGGTCTGATACTCTCTTAAGAACAGAGCACATTTTCTCTACATTCCATTCCGACAGAATGAGCTCTGTTCTCGCGGGGTCATTTCATGTCTAATCTCGGGGCCTTGGCGGGATTTCAGTATCCAATCGTTGGCTATACACAACAAAACAATTTAAAAAGCTGATACAAACTTTCATTGGCTGACGCTTCAAATTACCGGCTTCAGCCAAAAATAGAAGCGACGTAATGTATACGTAATCAAACAAGATCAAACTGAATGATTTTGATTCGATAATTCAAATGTTACCGGCTTCAGCCAAAAATAGAAGCGACGTACTGTATACGTAATGATCATGCAAGACAAAACTGAATGATTTTGATTCGATAATTCAAATGATGTGCTATAATTAGATTATGACGACCAAATAGGCAGTTGGTGTACCGAAAACTGCAGAGGTCATATTTGATGGTTTAATCAATAGACCTCGGCATTTGGAGAGTACTGGTCTGACAGCAACACAACGAGCGAAATCGTTGATAAAACGGCTCAACCAAATTTTATGTGATTTTTGCCTGGTAGAGTCACATAGGCATTGGCGGTATGGGCATGTGTGCGGTTCTAGGTTGTTTCTATGCTCAAATTACAATGTAGAAGTATACCAAGGCAGTCATTTGATGGAGGAATGGTTTGGTCGAGTAGTCACATAAAAGCGACGCCCCAGCGTTGGCGGCTAATTTCTACCGGTCGATTTAAGAAAGTCGGTGTTACATGAAATTGCCTGGAAGTTGAACGTCGGCGATGTTTTGAATATTTAGTTAGAGTCCGTTAGATGTTCGGTAGAATTCCGACAGATTTTCAGCAACTAGCCAATGAGACTTCGCCGACTTTTTCGAAACAGAGAAAATTCAGCCGATTGATCGGTTGGTTTAAACTAGCATAATATATTGGCAGACGCGCTGCCGATCATGAAAATATTCTGTTTTTGTTGACTGATGCCTCTAACTATCAATGACATACCGCCAACTAATTTTCAATAATATCTCCGATTCTACTAAAATATGCCAGTACCACATCTCCGGGTCGTCCGAACTTTTATGTGAAACCCCCTTCCCATTATCAATTTCAAAGAACTTGTAACAGTTAAATTGATTCTGCTAACAAATCTGTGTGATCTTATGTTTTTGGACACGCTCTAGACATTATCGATGTCACTGCACACGTGCCGCACGTGACTTTTGCTAATTTGGACTTTGTCCAATACACTGAATGTTCACTCTACACATGCACTGTATGTCTAATGGTTGTCGATCGGGACACCTGAACAGCACAAAGCAATGTTCATGTAATTATCATAAACTGAAATAATAATGTGTTTAAAAACGTGCTAAACTTTTTTGCACAGTACATACTTGATACCCATTTGATGAGGACGGTATGCCTACTTCACTTCGACTAAGGCAAAAAAATAGACTTATCCGATGTCGACAAAACGAGTGTCAACTCAGTATTTTTGTAAGAATTTGATAAACCCAAAATCCAACTTTGTTTAGTTTCAACATATTTATTCTATTCGTATGATAAACATATAATACAACAGGGATAATTCTGACTCTGAAACTGCTTGAGAGAAAATGTCTCATTCAGCCAAAACTAATGAGAGAAAATGAATTTTCAGTGAGAGATTTGACCAAATTTCTTACTATTTTACATTTTTCTGTGAGATTTTTCTCCCATTGAGCAAATATGAGTGAGATTTCTGGCAAAAATTAGAGAATTTGCCCAAACCTCGCCCCAAAATGATCCCTTATACAAATATCAATTTTCAAAATGAAGAGGATTGGTATGGAAGCAAAAAAAGTGCCAGTAGGCCGCGACCAAAGCGCAGTTGGTAGCGCATCTGACTCTTACTCGAAAGGTCCCGGGTTCGATACCCGGCCGCGGCAAATGTCCTTTCTGACAAAAATGTCCGTCTCCAATGGTTTGATATCGTTAACCTATGTGGGCGAGCAGCTAGAGGCTCGGTTACGGTGTTGTGTCAGTACTAATATGAGAAACAACAGGTGCATATGGTTAGGTGCTCCAGTCCTCGCGATATGACCATAGCAATTGAAAACGACGTAAACCCCCAATAAATCAAACCTAAACATACATTACATGCTGGATACTAGTCATACAGTAACGAAGAACTAGTCGTACGGTAACGAAAAACGTTTTGGAAACTAGTCGTACAGTTGTTGGCAACAGGGTGGTTGTTTTCAGTAGGCTTTTTTTCAAATATCCGAGCTCCCGTTGCAAAACGGAGAATTGGGTATTCAAAATAGTAGATTAAACGACTTTTCCATCAGTAAAACACTATGTATTGTGTGTCGAAACATACCTTTCGGGAGAAAAATCTGTCACAACCACGGCCAAAATGGAACGAAACTCGGTGATTGCGAGTGCTAAATCCTGATTTGGAGACATATGCGCCGTTTCAGGGCGTAATGAAGAACTTAAATGATAGGTATGTTCAGTTCGCCATTTATAATCGCAAACCGCGTTCAAAAGCGATGAATAGATAAAAAGTTACCTCGATACGAAAAAAATGACTGTTGAATTATTTGAGGTGAACTAGTGATATTTGTGCGTACAGTCGGTGGCACTTCCGGTTTGGCTCACTGTACGGTTATACACAGTGATCATGATCATAACATCATGTTCTGGATTTCTCTTTATTAAATAGTAAAATATTCGACACTAAAAGCGAGGAATCATAATCGAATAAGATGGTAAAGGAGGACTGAATTTGTTTTTTTCTATAATGATCTGGCATAAATAGAATGGGAAAAATAGGTTAGCTTCACGATTTCACGTCTACCTGCCGACCACGTGCAGAAAGGAAGAAAAATAGTTCTGGGTTTCAGAATATTTATGCGCGAGTGGTAGAAAAAATAGTTCATGCATGTTTTTGATATGTTTAATAGAATTCAAAGCTTTTGACGATTAAAATTACTATAAATTGAAATTTAAATATTTCTTTCTCTCAAAATGATTTTATATCAATATTGAAAACGAAATTATACAAATTGTAAATTTATGTAGGATCGCGGCTAGTAGACTGGAAGGCTGGCCATTGATCCAAGGGAGTGAACTCTCCGTAACTTAAATTCTGTAGAGAAAATTTAATAAATATTGGCATGGAAAGAGGAAAGACAGTCCAGGGAAAAAGGCCAACGAAGGGAAAAGGTATTGGTCAATTGAATGTCTGACTTTTTAGTAGAAGGATGTGCTCCGGCTGGAGTTTCCTCTTCATTTCATTCGTCCCCTAATTTATTCGACCAAAGCCACTGTAAACCCATTATCAGCATCATGAATTTATTATTTGCTTTGTGTAGCGAGGTCAGAGCTATTTTTAGAACGCGTTTTATATCTGTCAACAGCAAAAAATGCACATGTAAAATCACCTTTAAATATACATAATGTACCAAAATATCCATGTTTGATTATTCCCATAACAAGACAAAGGTCTAATCTTTATGAAAATTAATCAGTTTAAGCCATGTTATAAAAAGGTAAAGGTTTGTTTATTATAGTGTCACCCCTATTTGAAAGGGCCAGCCAGTTTTGGCTTATGAGACACTCTCTTTCTCAATACGCAGTACCTCCCGATTCCCCACTCATGATGCCGGGCGCCTGGCAGAGATGGGTCTACGGTAACCATTAGTTTAACTAGCTGGCGGCTCACCAACCGGTCTCATCAGTTCTAACCCGCCAGGCCGGCTTCCACCGGGATTCGAACCTTCGACCTCCCGCTTCCAAGGCGGACGCCCTAACCATTAGACCACGGAAGCGGTATGTTATATGTATTACACGAAATAAACATTAACTGTTTACATGTTGTCGATGTGTTATATCGCTTAATGGCATCCCGGCTTTGGCTATTTTTAGAAATAGTGGTTCGCTATAAATCGTCATTTCTCCGTTACTATCCAATCAAATCCGTTAAAAATTGGTATACCCAAAGCTGAGAGGCACCTTAAAGGGTATACATCATAAATTTAAGGAAAATAATAAGTTTTAGGAAATTATTAAGTGTCAAACAAGGCGCTTTTTCGGAATGATATAGCGTGATAACCTTTTAACATTTCAAAAAAGTTCAAACTGCATAATAAAAAACAACATTCCCTCTAAAATGTACGCGCAAATATTTTACGATCATCAAATGCGCAATGTCTCCCATTTCCCTTCAAAGTACCCCACTGTCTGTTTTTTCGCGCGAAATAAGTGGGCGCCTAGAGTAGCCGTTCTTGACGCACCTGCTTTACTATGCGGATAAGGATAAAATCCGAAGCGAATCAAATTCTACTTTCGTTTCGTTTCGATCGCTCTTTTCAACGCGCTTTACAGAATAGATCTCTAATTACTGAAGTTTACAGAATTATTAGGTAAGAATATAGCATGTATGCACCTTTCTTATAATCTTACTTTAGTGTTTTTAAAGATAATATATGACAGAATGGTTGCTTTTGGTTATTTTTGGTAAAACAAATTCCGTTTGTTGTGCGATTGAACTTGAAGTTGAAGTCTATCATTTTGTCAACTTTTGGAATCGATTTGCCATGATCGTGAATGATTGGACTTTAACAAGTGCATAACGATTTTAAGGAATGGAATTTTGGTGAAAAAGAATGAAGTAGCTCAAGTCCTTGCTGGTCACGACCGGAAACTCGCTGATATTATTGGGGGGGGGGGACAAATTTGGTCTCGTTACGACGTTAGTCTAGAGCAGCCTTGACTTGATTAACCAGTCCGAGTCACTTTTATTCATATTGACTATTGTCAACTGTTTGCTGTCTGGAATTTTGGTTTAACCCATTACCAAACAATTTGTTTTATATTACTGCTCCAATTTGTAAGATTTTGCAGACGACGATTACAAGTGAATAAAGTTTTACATTTAGGCTATTTGGTCTTTGGGGAAGAAAACATTGTGAGAAATGAGGAAATTGCTTGTAACAAGCAATTCTTCATTTCCCACAATGTTTTCTCCCCAAATAGATTGGAAAATGTAAAAGGTCATCAACTTGAAATTGTCCTCAGCAACATCTTTGAATTTAGACACATTTAAAATTTTGCCGTTTGGTAAGGGATTAAGGGTAAAGGTCAAGGTCACATTGACCAATTAGCATTATTAATGTCTGTATGATTAGAGCTAGGCTTAATTACCATGGAAATATGCTGTCATGGTATTGTTTTTTTAGCTCACCTGAGCACGATAGTGCTCATGGTGAGGTATTGTGATACCGCTGTGTCCGTCGTGCGTCATCCGTCGTCCGTCAACCTTTGGCTTGTGTGCACTCTAGAGGCCACATTTTTTGCCCAATCAACCTGAAATTTGCTCAGAATGATTGTCTTGATGAAATCTCGGACAAGTTCGAAATTGGGTCATCTGGGGTCAAAAACTAGGTCACGGGGTCAAATCTTAGAAAAACCTTGTGTGCACTCTAGAGGCCACATTTTTTGCCCAATCAATCTGAAATTTGCTCAGAAAGTTTGTCTTGATAAAATCTCGGACAACTTAGAAATTGGGTCATCTGGGGTCAAAAACTAGGTCACAGGGTCAAATCTTAGAAAAACCTTGTGTGCACTCTATAGAAGCCACATTTTTTGCCCAATCAACCTGAAATTTGCTCAGAATGATTGTCTTGATAAAATCTTGGACAAGTTCGAAATTGGGTCATCTGGGGTCAAAAACTAGGTCACGGGGTCAAATCTTAGAAAAACCTTGTGCACACTCTAGAGGCCACATTTTTTGACCAATCAACCTGAAATTTGCTCAGAATGATTGTCTTGATAAAATTTCGAACAAGTTTGAAATTGGGTCATCTGGGGTCAAAAACTAGGTCATGGGGTCAAATCTTAGAAAAACCTTATGTGCACTCTAGAGGCCACATTTTTTGCCCAATCAACCTGAAAATTGATCAGAATAATGGTCTTGATAAAATTTCGGACAAGTTCGAAATTGGGTTATCTGGGGTCAAAAACTAGGTCACGGAGTCAAATCTTAGAAAAACCTTGTGTGCACTCTAGAGGCCACATTTTTTGCCCAATCAACCTGGAATTTGCTCAGAATGTTTGTTTTGTTGAAATCTCGGACAACTTTGAAATTGGGTCTTCTGGGGTCAAAAACTAGGTCACAGAGTCAAATCTTAGAAAAACCTTGTGTGTACTCTAGAGGCCACATTTTTTGCCCAATCAACCTGAAAATTGATCAGAATGATTGTCTTGATCAATTCTCAGACAAGATCGAAATTGGGCATCTGGGGTCATAAACTAGGTCATGAGGTAAAATCTTTGTAAAACCTTGTGTGCACTCTAGAGGCCACATTTTTGCCCAATCATTCGGCAATCAACCTGAAAATTGATCAGAATGATTGTCTTGATCAATTCTAGGTCACGAGGTCAAATCTTAGTTAAACCTTGTGTGCACCCTAGAGGTCACATTTTTTGTCCAATCAACCTGAAAATTGGTAAACAAAAAGTTATATTATATCAGGTGAGCGCTTCAGGGCCAATGGCCCTCTTGTTTAAATATTGTAGGATGCAGTTTTCAGATTATGTTATGTCATTTTCCGGACTTGGATAATATTTATCACTGTTTTGTTGTCAAAGATCATGGTCAAAGTGGTCATTTAATAAATGGAAATTTGTTGGCTTTAGCATGTGTATTTTAAACAAATGGTATATTGTTGTATAAGAAACTGCACAGTGTCTATATCAAAGTGAATTTTAGCTTTTTACATGATAAAATGCAAATGAAATGAAAGGTTACAAAAATTGACAGAAAAAAAATCGAAACCCCGATTTTTAAAAAAATCACAAAAAATCAAGTTTTTATTAAAATTTAAAAACCTTTGCCTTTTTGAACTCAGCAATGCAAGCCTTTTAAGAAAATGTATGCATATCAGGTAAAAAATTAAAAAATTGAAATAGCTTTGACCTCGCTACTTTGTGCCGACCCTACAGATTAAAATAAAATAAAAGCAAAATAAGAAAACAGACAAATAAACAAAACAAACAAAAAGATTGCCATGCCTACCATACATGGGTGAAAGTTTTCAGGCATATGCCTGAAGTTCAGGTTTTTGAGTATTCCAAAATGCCCCATTTTTTCAATTTTTAGCTCCACTGGCCTACAGGCCAGCGGGCTATTGTCATGGCAGTGTGTCCGTCGTGCGTGCGTCCGTCCGTAAACTTTTTCTTTAAAAATCTTCTTCTCAGAAACTACCAGATGGATTTCAATCAAACTTCACAAGAATGATCCTTGGGTGATCCTCTCTCAGATTCCTTCAAAAAATTTGGATTGAATCAGAATAACCTGAGTTATCTGCCCTTGAATGTCAAAAATAGCTGGTTTTGACTTTAAATTTACTCTAAAATCCACAAATGTCAACCAATCAAGACAAAGCTAGAACAGAATGTTGGTGACCGTGACTATAAGATCTTGCCTTGGTATAATTTTCAGCTTGATCTGAATTCTACATCATGAGTTATGTGCCCTTGAAATCAGGCCTGGGGTCGATTACATGCCAATGTAATCGATTACAATTACAATTACTTGTACAGTGCTCCAGCTAGGTTTTTAAAAGGGCAGAGTGCTAAGTGCCCCGAAAGGGCACTTCGAGTCGCGAAGCGACGAGAAGGGGGAGGGAGTGGGAGGGGGCAACCCCCTCCCACCAGGGGGGTTTGGGGGGTCTCCCCCAAGAAAATTTTGAATTCTAGGGGCTTAAAGATGGGCTCTGGTGGGTTTTAAATAGGATTTTGGTATTTAAAAAGGGAGATTATTGCAACCCCTCCATATCTCTCATTAGACAAGTGGCACCTTTAAGTATTCTTTTACGTCTGTTCATTTAGGGCCACCAGGGGGGGGGGAATCTCTCCCTAAAAATTTATTTCTATAGAGGGCTTAAAGATTATGGGCTCTGGTGTGTTTCTAAAAGGGTTTTTTGGTATTTATATAGGGAGACTTTTTCAACCCCTCCATGGGTCTCATCAGACAAGTGGCACCTAGAAGTATTCTTAAATTAAAATTATGCCTGTTCATTTAGGGCCGAATAACGGCTGCATTCCTAATTCAAAAGACCATTGTTTTGATTTTAAAAAAATCTTACAACAATGCTAAAAAAAATCTTTCCATACCCTTGAAATACAATATTGAATAAACTCTCAACTGTCTTGATTTTTTGCTGTCCATGCTGCAAATTCTTTGAGTTTGTAAAGAATTCAGAGTCTGGAGGGCAGGTTGTGATAAATTTCTTACATTAAGTAATAGTTTTGTCTGTCGTTTCTTTCAATTTAGACCATTCAACAATTGTTGCTTCAGTGTTGAAAGGGTGAAGAGAGCACGGGGAAGAGGGGAAATATAGGAAATGCTCAATTTCTTCCTTTGTCTCAATTTATATTTCACTAATGCATTAATAGTTCTTCATTTTTATGCTCCCCGAAAAATTTCGGGGGAGCATATAGTCGCCATGCTGTCCGTCCGTCCGTCTGTCCATCCGTCCGTCCGTCCGTCCGTGTGTCCGTCCGTCCACAGCTAGATCTCAGCAACCCTTGGGCCAAATTCAATGAAACTTCACATGTGGACTCCCTGTGATAATCCCTAGGGACCTTTTTCTCCGTTTCTCAATTTGAGGCTGCGTCATGGAAAAAGGGGCCTTAATGTAAAAATTAGTTTTTCTCTGATTTCTCTTCATCTAATGGGCAGAAGTTAATGAAATTTTGTAATTTTGTATTTTGTGAGATATTCTAGACCATATTTTATAAATAATGTATGGACAAAAAATCCGTCATGGGAAAAGGGGGCTTAATGTATGATAGTTTTTATTTTGTGACAAACACTTATTCGGGGAGCATAATCCGTCTATGACGGCTCTTGTTGAACATGGATATTGTGATATACTCTTGCTTTGAATTTGGAATTCTAATTTGGATCTCTCTCTCTCTTTTTTTTTTTTTTTTTTTAAATCATCTGGTAAAGGGTTTATTTGGATGCAGAAGTGTATTTAATTGAAAGGGAGACTTTCCAATTCAGAGGAAAGGAGAATAACAAAAAACAAAAATCAAATTGTCCTTTATCATTAACAAAAATATCATTTTATTTCTGTGGGGAAAGGGATTAACAAATTGACTACATTTCAAGTAAAGTGTTACGCTAAGGGATGTAAACTATTGATTTTCTGGTACACGCTTTTGGTCATATTCTGGAGTGGAAGACTGAGATCAGTTACACTTTACTTCAGATTTGTTTTAATTTGTGATGGATAAATAATTGGACTAATTGGACTAGAAATCGGTAGGTTAACTAGAATTTTAAAACTGAATTTTATAGAAGTAATTCGTCGAACATTTTGGCCATCCAACTCTAAACTTCTCCGGGGCTTTCGCGAAGATTGTGAATTACAGTTTTGAAATAAGATCCATGAATTTAAGGTAAACTGCAAAACAAAATGGGACGAAACTGCCAGTGTGAAGCGGCGATTTTCGAAAATGTAAAATATCATATCGCAGCCTACAACTAATCTGAAATTTTCTCAGTGAAAGGTGACAAAGTTAATCATCGTCCATTCAATCTTCAATCAATCAATTCGTAAGGATTAAGTACCTAATCAGCGTTTGTTTACAATTGAAAAATTGTTTTATGGCACGCGCTGTCATCAACAGATTATCGGAAAACTGCCCCCTCGATAATAAATCAGTCAATCACGCGTTCTGATTGGTCGCCTCGTCGATATAAGCCACGCCTTGCACTTATTCTGTTTTATAGGTTGTAAATAGTTATACCCCGAGACTGCCCACTTAACGCATCAGTGATCACAGCGAGTTTTGACTATCAATTAGAAAGGCGACAATATACAAGATAATTGCTTATTGGGCAAGTTAGGGCAAAATTTAGAGTCAATTTACAGGGCAGGGCGCCGCACTTCGACGGCAGGGCAAGGCAGGGCGCCGCGCCCTTCTAAAAGGGCCTAGCTGGAGCACTGTTGTATTTTCTTTGATTACTGATTACATTGTGATTACACAGGTTTCCAATGTAATTTATTACAATTACAATTACTTTTGCAATGTAATCATGATTACATCTGATTACATGTGATTACATTTTTTATTAACATAAATATTAGGGTATATATTCAAAGATACCGAAGACTGTTCAAAAGATATGTTAAACAAAAGGATAAAAGGTATGTAAACAAATACAATGTATTCTCTAAATCTCCTTTTATCATTATGTTTAGTGTCTTATGTATGGGTGCATACTACAAATCAAAATATGTCAAAAGTTTAACAACCCTATAGGATAATTTCTTTTAAGGAGAGAAAAAGAGAATATTAAGAATGGGCTAAAATAACTGTCAACAATTTTATTCAAATTAGTATGTTTTCTTTTTGCTACAACTACGATACATAAGTATGAAATGGTGGCATGTGGAATTGGGTTTAATAAAATCATTTAGAAGAAAGTCCTTTCAGCAAACAGCTGGTGTACATCCTTGTTTCACTTCAATTATAGATACTTTTTGCTTGAAACAAGTCCTTGCAGATAGATATTTAAGGAATCACATCAATTGCTAATGTTTGTTTCTTTATCAGGTGCCGGAAGCTTAATACTTATAATCAATAGTTCAAGTAGTTGAGAGAAAAAAGACAAAAACAAATACACTGATGTGTTTGTACATTAATGAAATGGATTGAATTTTGATATGTATTAATTAAACATAATGCTTTCAATAAGAACACTTCATAGTTCATACATCACAATTTTACATTTTCACAGAAACTATATTGAACATCACATAAGTTTATTTCTAGGTAGAAAATATTGTCGTATATGCAGAAAGTGCATATCAATTGCATCATTTTCCATGAAGTTTTCTGAATACTCTCTTCTTCTTCATAGACTGAAAAATGTGATTATGATGTATTATCATGGGCATGTTTGAATTAACTACTGCAAAACGTTTAATAAAACATGAAAATCTACTCTATAATCCCTGTGAAAATTTTGAATGGAATAAAGGGTTGCAAATCAGATAATTAAGCTACCTGGGCCAGCTACCTGGGCCTAGGGACAAGAGATTATCTAAGGTTGACACCTTATTCCCTTAATCCCCTTACTCCAGTAATTAGAGCATTGTTTTATCTATAAAAGAATATCAATTGAAATGATCAGTCTTTAGGGCTTTTTTTTAGGATTTGGGGAAGACACAGGACGTTGGTAGAAAGGGAAAAATCACATGCGGTATCCTAGTTTTGGAGAAAATTGTATAACATAGAAAAAGTACAATTTGATAGGCTAAAACCCACTTATACCCACTTCTGTAGACTTTAGAACAAGCAGGGCTAGTTTGTAAAGCTGCAGAAATTGTAGAAAAGCTTTCCTTGTTATTTCATTTGGATTTTTATTGTGATTTTTTAAAATATATCTTGGGGAAAACTTTTTTTTTTTTTTGGGGGGGGGGGGATGCATTATTTCTGGAAGGGAAGACACTGGAAACCAGTGTCACTTTTTTAAGGGGAAACCCCTGGTCTTTAATCCTATCCTAAGCAAGTTTTGGTACCCTTAATAGAAAATGCATAGGAAAATGTTGATGCAAAAGAAGAAATGCTGATAATAAAATATTGTTTTTTGTTAATTTTTTATCAGCAAAAATCAAGTTCATACCAATTAGTTCTATCTTAAAAGAGACACAGACATCAATGTAGACGAAGTTCCTAAAAGCAATTTAACATAGTATTATAGACTTTAAAGTATAACATAGCCTTTTTAATTATCCCCCAATAATTTTTAAACAATTTAAACATGGGGAAAAGCAGATACGATCAAATGTAATCAGAATGTAATCGGGATGGAATCACAATTACAGGGCATTTTGCAATGTAATCGATTTAAATTACAATTACATGTAATCGGAAATGGGCTGATTACAGATTACATTATGATTACTCCAAAATTGTAATCGATTACATGTAATCGCGATTACAGATTACAATGACCCCAGGTCTGCTTGAAATTGACAAAATTGCCCTTTTCGGCTCTATTATGACTTTGTTTTCACTCTAGCAAATACAAATATTGACCAATCTAGTCAATACTTGTACAGAATGTTGATGACCATAAGATCTTGCCTTGGTATAATTTTCAGCTTGATCTGAATTTTACATCAAGAGTTATGTGCCCTTGATATTGACAAAATCAAAATTTTGGCTCTATTTTGACATTGCTTTCACTCTAGCAACTACAAATATTGACCAATCAAGACAAAACTTGTACAGAATGTTGGTGACTATAAGATCTTGCCTTGATTTAATTTTCAGCTTGATCTGAATTTTACATCAAGAGTTACGTGCCCTTGAAATTGACAAAATTGCCCTTTTCGACTCTATTTTGACTTTGTTTTCACTCTAGCAAATACAAATATTGACCAATCTAGTCAATACTTGTACAGAATGTTGATGACCATAAGATCTTGCCTCGGTATAATTTTCAGCTTGATCTGAATTTAACATATATTACATTATGAGTTATGTGCCCTTGATATTGACAAAATCAAAATTTCGGCTCTATTTTGACATTGCTTTCACTCTAGCAACTACAAATATTGACCAATCAAGACAAAACTTGTACAGAATGTTGGTGACTATAAGATCTTGCCTTGATTTAATTTTCAGCTTGATCTGAAATTTACATCAAGAGTTATGTGCCCTTGAAATTGACAAAATTGCCATTTTCGACTCTATTTTGACTTTGTTTTCACTCTAGCAACTACAAATATTGACCAATCAAGACAAAACTTGTACAGAATGTTGGTGACCATAAGATCTTGCCTTGATTTAATTTTCAATTTGATCTAAATTTTACATCATGAGTTATGTGCCCTTGAAATTTACAAAATTGCCATTTTCGACTGTATTTTGACTGTTTTCACTCTAGCAACTACAAATATTGACCAATCAAGACAAAACTTGTACAGAATGTTGATGACTATAAGATCTTGCCTTGGTGTAATTTTCAGCTTGATCTGAATTTTATATGAGTTATGTGCCCTTGTTATTGACAAAGTTGCCATTTTCGGCTTTATTTTCACTTTTACAACCATTAGTATTCAACTAATCAATACAGAATTTTCACAGAAATCTTACTGACCATACGATCTTACTTGCTTGTAATTTTCAGCTTGGTCATGCTTTTGCTTGTTTGCGCAGCCTGAACCTTTGAAATTGTATTCAACAAGACAAACAATCAGGCCTGTGGAGCGCTTCCAGGCCGCCAGGACTGTCTAGTTACTATCCCCTTTTCTCCAATTATCGAGGACATAAGGAGAATTGCATCTCGCGCTGTCAAGGGAATGGACCTTTTCATAATTCAAATTATTCAAACATAACAAGAGAACAAGGAGTACCTTCTGCGAATTTTTTGTCAAAATCGAGGAATTTTAAATGTCAAAATTCTTTCCCGGAAGTTTGCTTGGTTGACCTACATTGAAATTCGGAAAACTTCCCAATTATCGAGGATTTGCATAATATGACGTCATATATGAGGATATGGATTGTGAATACTATTCAAAGTTCTTAAAGCTATTATAATTTTGCAGTTGACAAAGACTCTTTCGTTAAAGAATGTGATTCAAACTTTGTAACTACCAACGCATTTTTAATAACCAGGCTTAGTCGTCGAGATAATAATGCTGAAAGTTGGTAATGCTTTAATGAAAAAGACCGAAGCTTTCACCTCCACCGAATGAGTGCAGGTCCACACTTAATGACTGATGACACCTTTGATTGGCTGAAGGGATTGTGCCGACCGAATCAATTGTCATAATGTTTTTTTCAACAGAATTATTTGCTTTTAGACAGTCTCTCCTCTCATGCTTTGGATAGGTTCCATGCATTCGATACCCTTGTGATTTTCAAAGGTGCTTACAATCCGAATATCATTCCATTTGCATCTGAATTTTTTGTCAAAAATAAAGTCTTGGGTAATAGAAATTTTGAGATAACTGAGTACGGTAAATTTTCCAAAATTTCGTATACCCCAATAGTTCGTACACCCTTATTTTTTCAAAAAAATATTTTTCAAAGATCCCCAAAATTTCGTATATTTGGAAAATAAGCAAAAGCATATTTCCCAAAATTTCGTATAACAGGTATTCTGGGATTGGATTGATTTTCCAAAAATTCGTATGAATTATTCTTATGAATTTCCCCCGATCTTTAACGAATTTCCAAAGCGTTAGGTCAATACTTATCGATAAGTAATTAATTAACAAGTATTTACCATTGGATGCAAGCTTGTGTTATCTGTGGGTAACATAACTGTTTTCATGCTATATGACTCTTATCACTATTATGATAATTACTTAAATATGCAGTAACAGTTATTTGTTCCGAATTGACGAATGTATAGTAATCTATTCAGCCAGCTTAACCTTTGTCTGTTATTAAAGATGTTGAATCCAAGTATTCAGCTAATAATGTCCGTCTGTCTGTCAATTATTATGTTTTGAAAAAAAAGTTGACCAAACTTATTATCAGAGCCAATCGCCACGCCTATGAGCTTGTAAAATCTGAAAAGTAGACGACCAATGAAGCTCCAAATTGAGACTCTTCAAAATAAATCCCATATGAAAGACAAAGTAGACTACATTGTCTTGAACAGTATCTAGTTTTTAGGTTAATATAGGTTAACATACAGGGGAAACCATGTCCGTTTTTTATGATACATTCTAAAATCGTTCATGTCATGTGCGTTGGCATCGGAAGATTATATTTCAATATAAAAAGGGGCATAAGTTTATTATATACTAGACAAAAAAAGAAACGCAACTTCCTTTTCAATTCCTTCTTACGCAAAGACAACAAATCAGATTTGAACAAAATGTAATACATATAAAGCATTAACATTTCACCTTATAAATTCCACAAAATCTTGTTTGTAGTAAATTCCATTAATAAGAAAACACCCAGTTTACACCGGGCGTCAACACAGTTTGACAATAAAAAGTGTATGTAGGTCGAAAAACACATTCTCTTTCGTTCAGTTTGGACCGATTTTCGAATGTTGTGAAGTCCATGCGATTTATTAGCGGTCTCCATTGCATTCTTAAACCTATCCCGTAGCTGGCGTTAACCTGATTATACGGTTCTGCCTAGACCACGGTGGATAATCACGTGATGCAACAATTTCAGAAAATCTTTAACAACTTTGTTAAAAATTGACCGATTTGAATTCGGTTTGAAGCAGAGAAGGTGGACAGCCGTCACGCATTAGATGAGCGTGAAAACCGTTAAACTTATAAAAAAGTTATTTAAGATAAACCAAATTTTGTGTTTATCTTCAACAACTTTTTCATCGGTTGATTTTTTAAAAATCCACGCTTCCAGGTTATTCATGACATTTTCCCGCCTTCTCTGCTTCAAACCGAATTCAAATTGGTCAAGTATTGACAAAGTTATCGAAGATTACCGGAAATTCTAAGTCACGTGATTATACACCGTGCAAACGTCATATCTCTTGCACGTCCGCTCCGTGCTTGTTCAGTTGTGGTCCCATTGAGAGCCAACAGCGTAAACATTCGAAAATATGTCGATTTGTTGCCCCATCAATGCTTTGCAACAACATTTTGACTTTTTCAAACAAACAAAATCCGTACTGCAGACTGGCGCTGATTTTGGCACAGCCGTGCTATGCGTAGGGTAGTGAGAAGTCTATGAACGCTTTGGCATCTTCTTGGTCTATGTTTTAGCGTGTGTTTGAAGAACATTTGTTATGATAGTAGTCATTTAGAAACCACGACAGGGGGAAAATCAGTTTTTAACAATTTACTATGAATCACGTGATGAATTTACGACATCTGAAAAAATGACACAATATCTATGCGTATGGATGCAGGTATATTAAAAATGTACTCAATATCCATTAAAAACATATTTTGTCGAAAATATTACGAAAAATTGGGGTTGCGTATCTTTTTTGTTCTAGTATATAAGCATGATATAGTATAGCTCGTGTTTTTCCTACTTCCAATCATCACGGAAATTAGTAACGAATTGATGGAACGCGCGGTGGCCACGCTTTTGCAGGATTTTCCACGCATACTCACAGAAACATTGTCTAATCCTTCTCCCCTTAGCCAAGAAATATATTCACAGTTGCTGTGACACGAAACCGACCGCAAATCACGATGAACACTGCTTTTCCCAAAATTTGCTTGGACAAATTAAGGTTATTCAGCTTGTATGTACTTACTGATTTATCATAATTGTTTTTTTTATTTTAGGATTGAAGAAAGAAGAAAAAAACGTCATAATAGAAAATGTAAAATTACAACTTAACAAACAAGAGCCGTCACAGACGGATTATGCTCCCCGAATAAGTGTTTGTCACAAAATAAAAACTATCATACATTAAGCCCCCTTTTCCCATGACAGCTTTTTTTGTACACACATTATTTATAGAATATGGTCTAGAACATCCTATTTGTTACATGAGCACAAAATTTCATTAAATTCTGCCCATTAGATGAAGAGAAATAAGAGAAAAACTAATTTTTACACTAAGGCCCCTTTTTCCATGACGCAGCCTTAAATTTACAAACGGAGAAAAAGGTCTCTAGGTATTGACCCAGGGAGTTCACATGTGAAGTTTCATTGAAATTGATCCAAGGGTTGCTGAGATATGGCTGTGGACGGACGGACACAGACACACGGACGGACGGACGGACAGCGTGGCGACTATATGCTCCCCCCGAAATTTTTCGGGGAGCATAAAAATAAGTATACAATGACGCTCAGCTTATGACAATAGACAGGCAAATAATTTTTTTTCCGACAGATGCGCTGATAAATGCATCAAATTGACTGTTGATATTTTGTATCCAACAAATAGCCAAAGCAAACATTTTAAAACAACTATTGGTTTTATCGTCCGTATCATAAGAATTTGGAAAACACAATCAGAAAAGACAAAATGTTTTCCAACATTTTCTTTTTTCCTACGTGCTGCTATGCAATAGATTTATTTTATGTTGTTTGAGAAAGGAGTAAGACATATACTGTACGTGGCTTTATAAAATTAATCATCTAAATGAGAGAGAGAGAGCAGTTTGAGGCCCGGATTGGATATTGTGGTAATAGGCCTACTGGTAAGAGAAATGTCAAGAATCCTAAGCACGGTTGGTAACCCACGTGACTTTTGGAAAGCGTCCACATGGAAAAATCGTCCGCTTCAAGGTATGTTTTGTTTAATTTCTCAGCTTATACTCTATTAATTTTGACGCGATAAAGTGCACGGAACGCGCCTTTGAGAGGGCTATTCCCGGCTTTAACTCACTCTGCTCCAAATCCAGTGGTTTCTTCAAACATTCGAGCCAAAGTATTTGTAAGTGAAAAACGAAAGTGGCAAGCGTTCACGTGCACCTAACAAAACTTTCGCTTGAATGTTTGAAGAAACCACGGGATTCGGAGTAGAGTGAGATACAAACGGGGATATCTCTATCAAATGCGCATTCCGTGCACTTTACCTGGTCAAAATCAATAGAGTATAAGCTGAGAAAATAAACAAAACATACCTTGAAGCGGAAGATTTTTTCGGTGTTAATGCTTCCCAAAAGTCAAGTGGGTTATCAACCGTGCTAAGTCAGGAGGAGTTGTCACAATACGACCATATCAATTGAAAAAGGCGTTTAAATCCCACCAAACTGATCGATTTATCAATCAACCAATCAATTGACCAATCAATCAATTCTGTTCACAGCAAAAAATCATACTTGTCTTCTTAGTTCCAAATTTGAGATATGATCTCATCTAGCAATGTGAATCAATGGATAATGACTCGTAGAAATAATGGAAGAAAATGCATAACTGAACAGTCGTAATGTGGCTTAACAATTGTTCACGCAGAAGATTCATGGCTTGGTTTTACACAGGATGATATGGTTAGATATGCCGTCAAAATATTATGGCCGGTATTGGTGAGTGGAGCGGTCAGAAATCAGGAGTGAACATAAACAGAAAAAAAAAAAAAAAAAAAAAAAAAAAAAAAAACGACAAAACTCAGTTTTCCTTTTTATCATTTACATTTTTTACCCAACCCCTTGCATATGGTATGAATTCTACATACGCTTAACACAATCCCGAATGACGATTTGTGACGCCCCACAAAATGAAAGCTCTAGAGAACATTGTCGTAAATGGAAGCATTTATTATTTCATTCATTTTCATCAATGAATTCTTTTCACGGAAAGACACAAAATGTCAAACTTCATTTTACGTGGAATTGTCGTCTGCAACATCTTTGAATTTGGATCATTTTTTAAATTTTACCATTGTATAAAGATTTAACTGTTCCCCGTACAATACATGATTTCGACGTTCCTAATCGATAGTTCCTTAAGGTAGTTCACCCCTATTGAGATTCACGCAACATCGCATTTTTGTGCGACATCGACTCGTTAACATTCGTATATGTATCGGAAAATATTTTGGCAAAGTCGTTAAACATTCAGCGGTGGAACGTTCCGCCGACGAATGTTTACTACGTCGCCCGAAACATTCCAACGTCGTTTGAACCTCATTAGATGTGGACTACAATTGAGAAAATTAAAAGAAAATACATATTAGCCAATGTTTTCTCATTCCCATACAAGACCAGACTATGACGTTCCGATCAGACATGCTAAAAATTTGCATTCCTCCTTTCCTTCAATACTTTCTGTGCTAAATTGTATCGAAATTCGAAATCTTTATCAACATCCAATGTCTGCTGCAACAACGAATGCCGAAAAGTTTTACTTCCATAAATATGTTAATGCATTACCAATTTGAATTTTGTTTAAAGCAGAGAAGACAAAAACGCACCGAGGATTTTTTGATGTTGAGGATCTTTTAAGCAGCATCTGATAAAAAGATATTGATGAGCAAACATTTTTTTTGTTTTTATTATGTGTTGTTTAAAAGATCCATTACATCCAACGAATCCCCGATATTTTTGTACTTTCTCTGCTCAGAGCAATCACATATTAGCAGATTTGTTGATGATTTTCTGAAATTGTTGCTATTGTTGTGTCGCATGGTCCACTACAATGGGTGAAGAAAAATGGCATTTATGTGTGATTTCCATCAAAACTATCAGCAAGGTATAGGAATTTCAAACGCGTGGAAGGGGTTATAATAAAGACTTTATTTAAAGACGCAACACCCGGTCTTTCCTGTGTGGATCTATAACATTTACAATATACTCGACAATACAAACACATTTCATTTAACAAAGGGAAACAGATATTGAAGTCCATTTGTAGTAGACATTTTTACCATATACCCTACAAATTGATGAAAAGTACATCATTAACTCTCCACTAACAATTAAGATCAGCTTTTGACGTCTCTAAGAAAGAATGCATAAGAAAAGACCAGTGGCGGATCCAGGATTTCTGTAAGGGGGGTTCGAATATACAAAAAGGGGGGTTCGTTTTCTTAGAATTACACAGTTTTGACTGAATTTCTGCATGAAAATGAAATAATCAGGCTACCGAGGGGGTTCGTTTGAGCCCCCCGAACCCGCCCCCCCCCCCCCCCCTGAATCCGCCACTGAAGACTAAGGGAAGCGAAGTATTTTCTCCTTTTCTTTAATACTTTATGTGTTCAAAGGTTATTTATTTAACATGTATTTTTCTCATAAAGGCTGTAATACAAATTATTGCCTAAAATGTGTGTTTTCAGTCTGTTATTGGCATTGTATAACCAACAGAAAGCGGGCGGATATCCAGAGAAATTGTGCATTAATCGGCAGATTCACGTGCAATATCGGACCAGTTTTGCACTCAAATATCCTCGATCGGGGATTTGTTGTGAGTGCTTCAGAAAATTGAAAATAAAGCCGAAATATTGTCATTTCCCTTTTCCGCGATGTAAATTCTTGTAAGACACCATTTCCAGTTTACATCCCAATAAATAAACTAGGTCTCCCAGTGTAATAACGATGACGTAATAATTATAGTGACGTAGGTTTAATTCTTGGAATCAAAAAGTAAACAAACGGGCAGCTGACAGATTTTAAACTAAAAGTGTATTTCGTGGACATGGAAGGATAGAAATTAGAATTGAGTGGTTGTGGTCTAGGTCAAATGTGGTGGTAAGCCTATGTGTTTCTTGTTCTTCTTTTAGTTACTGCAATTTTTCCTTTACAACTTTGTTTTTATTGAAATGAACGAATGTCTGAAACGAACCAAACGGTCCAGAGATCTACCTTGGAAATTCCGACCTTTTAATTTATTACTCGCACTGAAATGAACGTTATGATATCCGGAGCATGTTTCCAAAAGAAAACTAAGTCGAATATTGTTAGGATTTCGCCAACCCAAATGAAGATTATGTCAGTAAAAATGCGATGAAACTTGACTATATAGCTACACGATGAAAATCTAACGGCCCGTCTAGTGGATATCGCACTTACTCGATATATGTCGAGTCGAATGCCGGAAAACTCTGGTATCTGTCGGTGTAAATGTGGCTAAATTTTCACTAAGTTTTTTAGTTATTCGTCTTATTTTATTACATTTCTTTGCAAATTATTCATATTTTATGCAATAATAGCGTCAATTCACGTTTTTTCGGTCGTTAACATTCTCAGAGGCCCACAAAATGGGTTATCGCCCTCGACCTTCGGTCTCAGGCGATAACGCATTTTTTGTGCCTCTGAGAATGTTAACGACCTCAAAAACGTGAATTAACCCTATAAAGTTAGTGTAAAATAAACAGCTTGATATAGATGTAGAAAGCAGATAGAGTGGATCAAGGTCAGACTGCACACGTGCGCTGTTGTATGACCTTTGTATACATAATCTGTAACTAACAACAAAAATACATTATCATTCTGCTCTTCTTTGTTATTTGCCTTGAAGATTTATCAGTATCTAATACCGGGTATTATCAGTTAATCTATTGACAACGAAAATAAACAAATATAGATTTAAGTCTATATACATAGTTGCAGTCTGATCCTGGTTTATAATCTATGCAAATTATTTTCAGTATTTTTAGCTCACCTGAGCACGAAGTGCTCAAGGTGAGCTATTGTGGTCGCTTTTTGTCCGTCGGCGTCCGTCCGTCCGTCCGTCCGTCCGTCTGTTCACATTTTGTTGTTACCACTCTAGCACCCACAAATATGGACCAATCTTAACCAAACTTTGTCAAAACATGTATGACCATAAGTTCTCGGATGAGTTCGATTTTGAGTCAGATCGGACTAGGAAGTCCAGAGTTATGTGCCCTTGAACGTCAAAAATGGCTAGTTTTGACTTTGTTACCACTCTAGCATCTACAAATATTGACCAATCTTGACCAAATTTGGTCAAAACATGTATGACAATAAGTTCTTGGATGAGTTCGATTTTGGGTCAGATCGGATCAGAAAGTCCGGAGTTATGCGCCCTTGAATATCAAAAATTGCTAGTTTTGACTTTGTTACCGCTCTAGCATCTACAAATATTGACCAATCTTAACCAAACTTAGTCAAAACATGTATGACCATAAGTTCTCGGATGAGTTCGATTTTGAGTCAGATCAGACTAGGAAGTCCAGAGTTATGTGCCCTTGAACGTCAAAAATGGCTAGTTTTGACTTTGTTACCGCTCTAGCATCTACAAATATTGACCAATCTTGACCAAACTTGGTCAAAATATGTATGACAATAAGCTCTTGGACGAGTTTGATTTCGGGTCAGATTGGATTAGGAAGTCAGGAGTTATGCGCCCTTGAATATCAAAAATAGCTAGTTTCGACTTTGTTACCACTCTAGCATCTACAAATATTGACCAATCAAGACAAAACTTGGCTAGAATGTTGGTAACCATACAATAATGAATGATTTTGATTTTCACTGTCATAGAAGTAGGAAGTCTTGAGTTATGTGCCCTTGAATTTGATAAATTTGCTGTTTTCGACTGTTTACACTTAAGCATCTACATTTATTGACCAATCAATACAAAACTTGGCAACAGTGTTGGTAACCATAAGTTGCTGTATGAGTTAAATTTTCAGCTTGATCGGACAAGAAAAACCAGAGTTATTGGCCCTTGAATTTCACAAAATTTCCGTTTTCGACTTTATTTTCACTCTAAAAAACACAAATATTGACCAATCAAGACACAACTTGGTCACAATGCTGTGACCATGAGATCTTATATGATTTCATTTTTTATATTGAACTGACTAGAAAAAACCAGAGTTATGTGCCCTTGATGGTGACAAAATTGCCGATTTCGGTTTTAATTTCACTCAAACAGCAATAAATATTGACCAATCAAAAAAACAACTAGGACATAAGATTGATGAGAATATCATTATCAGAACAGAATTATGTGCCCTGGATTATGACAAAATTGATGTTTTTTTATCGACTTGGTTTTCACTTTAACAGCCACAAATATTGATCATTAAAGATTAAGAATGCTGTTTTCAGCAGGATCATAATCTCGCATCCTAAGTTTCGTGTTCTTGTCTTAGAGATACCTAGGTCATGTAAAAGATGGGTCTTGTTCTGCATGGAGAAAGTTTCAAACTTCTATCAGGTGAGCGATCCAGGGCCATCTTGGCCCTCTTGTTACTGATTTTTTAACTCCTCCACAAATATGGTAATACCAGGTTTTGACCTTTAAAACAAGCTATGTTTGTGAAACACAAAATTTTTCTGAAAACGCCAACATTCAGTTTTCGCGTTCAGTTAAGTTCGCGGACTAACAGACGGACAGACAGACAGACAGACAACGGTAAAACAATATATCCCCGATATTTCGATGTGGGGGCATAAAAATATTGAAACAAAAGATGAGAATCAGCGATTTTTTATATACTTAAAGAGTAATGTTTTGTCGTCTGCAACTCATTTCTAGCTGGACTGGTCTTAAATCCTGTTGTCTGGGATACAATTAAATTGACATTTTGCAAAGCAAATTATGCCAAACTTTCCCGAAAGAGAACATTCTTACAGAGACAACAAATAGTTTACAAATCGAAGGGTTAACCTCCACATCCCACTCCACCCCGTACCCTTCCTTCTTGTGGTCGCTTTCAAGGAAACCAGAGCAGTCTTTTGCAGCTGTTGCATCCTCCTTCATTCGCTCATTTCAGATGCAGTAGTATTCTTCGACGGACAGCCTGCTTAAAATCTCCGAGGAATCATCCGAGGAATCACTTCTTCATCATCATCATCATCATCATCATCATCAACATACGGTTTGCGGCTGTTAGCAGGACGCTGTCTTGACATACTCTACGACCTGTTAATAATGACAAACGGAATAACTAAAACTAGAACTTTATGATTGCAAAACTTTCATCAACGAATAGGGTAACTTTGAAATATCACGTCCAGGGATATTTCAATTACACAATTCTTAGACATACTTTTAACATTAAGCATCTTCATGCTTTCCAAATTAACCTTCATTGATGACAAAAGATATGTTTTTGTTTGAAGTCTTAATAGCGATCAAGTCCCAACAGCTTTGGTAAACCCTACACAAAACAAGCCGACGTTTCCTCGTAAATTGCTCGGGGAAAAACATTGACCAAAAAAAAGGCTGAAATCCAGCAGTATTCCATTTCTTTCATCATTTTCCATACTAGTGTACACAATCTTTGTAAGCATTGGACATGTCATCTGCATTTCCTATCGATTTGAACCAGTCTACAATCGTGTCAAGATATATGAAGGAAAGGATTAAGACATGAGGCATTGGATTTCTGAACAAATGATGTCATGATGACGTATCTAGTAATCTTCTGTAGGACTAGGTCAGCTTGCATAGTGACATGAAAACACCGACATCATCAGTCTGATAAATTCTTATAGTTGATTGTAATTGCCATTTAAATAGTGTATGACATACAGACAAGGTATAGGATTGTTTTCATGATAACCTTTTGCAAAAAATAACTAGATCTATAAAGAGCGAGTAAATTTGTTAATCAAACATAAGTCAAGAACCCAATTGTGGCAATTTGTTGTTTAAATAACAGAAATAAAATAGGAACAAAACAGAAAATTGAACAACAAACTAGTATAACGTAAGTAATATGGTTTAAGTAACGAGAATGTATTGCCATGCATGAACAAGTAAGCAATTCTGTAACATAACATGAAAATATAACGGGATGAACCGTATACCTACCACAGCTTTTCTCAAGTAATTCGGTATATTGATATGAAAAGTACATATGGGTTTATTGAAATTATATTTTTAAAAAGCGTCTTATTTTGGTTAGATTTTTTTTCAAAATATATTCGTGTATCTATGATCGAAACGACCATATGCTGTGTACATGACTGAAAAAGAAACCATTTATGTTGGATCTATTAGTTGAATTTGATTACGCACAACATAGGGCATTGAAAAATTGATTTATTGCAACAAATAGGTTCATGAAGTAAATAATAACGTACTGTATTATGAGCGCACATTATATATTTAGTGCTGTATGATAAGAAGGAAACTGGAATCTCCGCGCAAACATGGTGGCCACCGTGAACATCGCGTTTCTATGACTCGCTTGACACAATTTATCATACGAGATTGATTATGTTTATACTGTGCATTTTCAAAATTAACTCTCGCCTTTGATATTTCTGGAAATACAATACAAAACTAATAACAGATTAATTAGATAAAACAAAACAAGTAGAAAAGGGAAACAATACAATTGATCTATTATTTTTTTGAAAATGACTCCAAAATTTCGTATACGGTCCTTCATGGAATATTAATAATTTTCCAAAATTTCGTATAGGTGATCATTTTGCCAAAGACAATTTTCCAATAATTCGTAGAGGTAAATCTGAAATTATTTTTTTTCATATGAAATTTTGGAAAATTTACCGTATTACATGAAGAACAATATTTCTGGAAATTAAAACAATTACTTGAAAATCAAGGTCAGGGTAAAATTCATTCAACCTTATCCAAGCCTCTTTCCAATCTGAGTTCCAATCCGGCAAGGTTTTCAAGACGCCTTGATTTTCTCCACAGCTGAGGGAGTCCCTATAAAAAAAATTGGGATTTTTTTAGGTCATCCTAGTGCTTTAAATGCCATTATGGGGACTAAAACATCGGCCTATCGAAATGATGAGAGCCTCAGCTTGATGCCACGAGATCACATGCTTTGAATATTCTGGCGTTTATTTTTTGATAGTCTGTTTATAAAATTTGTTTTCCGAATTTTTTCTTAACGTCTTTCGTTATTGAATCTATTGAGATCGTTAGGACTTTACAAAACCAGAGTGCAAATATGTATGAACATGGTTTTACAGTGTTGTGCCTAGGCAGCGGCATCGCGGGAATCCTGCAAATTAGTTCTCAATGTCCCTCAAAATTTAAGGCATGACGGGATTCCGGACGCGCTCAGAATGTGCGATCTTTAATTTGCCATAATTTCTACGAATAAAACTCTGCTCGATCGGCATTTACATTTGTTATGATAGTATAATTCACGCATTGTATATTATTACGGGTACATCGCAACATGGAAAAGCGTGACTGTATCAAAGATTTACTATTCAATTCAGCCAATTTAAATGTAAAACATTGTAAACCGATCGTGCACCTACCAAAACCTGACTGACCCAAAATTTATGAAGTGATTCAGCTGATTTTAAGATAAAACATTGAGAACCGGTCTTAAAATTGTTAGCGAAATAACTTGACAGATGACTAAGTCTGAATAGAAAGATAGTAGATGATGTGAAACCGATGAACGGGGGATAAAATACCCGGTACTGTGTCGTCTGCCGATGCAGACAGCCAAATGCATCAATTATCTTTCTCAGAGACGAATAAAACGAAAGGAACAAATGTTAGATATAAGAATTGGTTGGTAAAATGTCCATGGTTGAGCGAGACTGATGTCAACATGAATTGCAAGATTTGTTTAAAATCACGACTAAAGTAGTTGTTACTTTAGCTTGTCCCCCAAAATTTCCGAATGTCCCCTTGAAATGTAGGTAGGGGGACACCTGTGTCCCCCAAAAATTCTGACCTAGGCACAACCCTGGTTTTAGATAAGGCTATAGAAACTACAGGACATCAGGCTAATATATGCATATTAAGGTTTACTGATCATATTTTATGTAATTTGTCACCACAGCTTGTATTAATTCAGGTTCTATATTACCACCTGGTGACTTGTTTGCACTCGGCTCTAAGCCAGTGGCAAGTGGAGGATCATCTGGAGATCGTAAGAGGGAATCTACGAGTTTATTGACACCAACTCCAGCATTGAAGAAGCCAAAAATCCTCGCACAAGGGCAGACATTTACACCCTTGGGACGCCCTTCAGACAGAGATGCAGACCGGAGAAGTTCACCGATACCAGCAGTCAGTCATCAGTTTGAGGAGTTTGCTATTGATGGTATGTTGTTCTTTGATTGATCATTTTGTTTTAACCCTTTCCCAAATGGCCAAAGTTTGGACTTTTCCTATTTGAAAGCTGCTGAAAAAGACAAAATAGATGCTGATAAAGATATTATTTGTGTAAAATAAAGTACAGAAAATATTGAGACAAAAGGAGAAACTGCTGGTTATCAGCAGTTTCTTCTTTTGTCTCAATGTTTTCCAAGGCCTTTTCTATTAGGGATGTCAAAACCAGGTCTTGTTTGGGAAAGGGTGAAACATGAACAGCATCTTTGCTGCTCTAGTCAATGGAGGGAGACACAGAGAAATACCTTTTATAGTGAGATATTGAATAGAAATAAAGCCTTTAAATACATCCCACTACTAGTGGTGAATTCTGGTAGGCCCTTGAAGATGTGACAAAATGACATTCTTTTAACCTTGAAATCTTATACCAAGAACTTTTAATTAATATACTCAGAAATTAATCATTGCCTATGATTGGATTAAAGTTGTTTTTTTTTTAAAATGAAATATGGTTAAAATAATGACAGGCAATTTCTTCATTTCTTACAATGTTTGCAACCCAGAAAATAAAATTGTAAATTTTCATCATCTTGAAAATGTTGTTTGCAATTTTTTCAATAGTTTGGATCAGTCTTAGAAGTTCAAAATGTCTTAAAATTTCAAAATCATGAAATTTTCCACCTTTGTCTTGTCAGGTAGAAAGCATTGTGGAAAATGAAGCAATTGCTTGTCATGAGCAATTTCTTCATTTCGCACAATGTTTAACTTTTCTAAAGCCTTTTTCTTGCGTTGCATTGGAAAGTGTCAATGTGTGGGAATGGGTAAATGACTGAAATAGTTCAATTTGTGTACATTTTCAGTCGACAGTCCTCACTTGCTGGATGAAGTCGTGAGTGCAGAACAGAGTGGTGACGATGATAGACTGGAAGGTCTACTTGCTACAAATCCAAGTCTAGTATATTGTCTATGAAAATATCTCAATTTGTGTACACTTTTAGTTGATGGAAGGTCTACTTGCTACAAATCCAAGTCTAGTATATTGTCTACGAAAATATCTCAATTTGTGTACACTTTTAGTTGATAGTCCTCACTTTCTGGATGAAGTCATTAGTGCAGAACAGAGCAGTGACGATGATAGACTGGAAGGTCTACTTGCTGAACATCCAAGTCTAGTATATTGTCTACGAAAATATCTCAATTTGTGTACACTTTTAGTTGATAGTTCTCACTTTCTGGATAAAGTCATTAGTGCAGAACAGAGCAGTGACAATGATAGACTGGAAGGTCTACTTGTTACAAATCCAAGTCTAGTATATTGTCTACGAAAATATCACAATTTGTGTACACTTTTAGTTGATAGTCCTCACTTGTTGGATGAAGTCATTAGTGCAGAACAGAGTGGTGACGATGATAGACTGGAAGGTCTGCTATGTGGTGCTGTCAAACATCTACATAACAACAGGTCCTAATTGCAAGCCTGACCAGATTGTGTATCTTAGTCTTATGTACCTGGCCAAGTCAAAATCTAGTACATTTATACTGTTGCTTTTCAACAAAAACCTCGTAACTGCAGCTTGTTTTAAGCTGCAGTTACGAGGTTTTTGTTGAAAAGCAGCGATATTGTCAACGAAATTATCTCAATTTATGTACACTTTTAGTTGACAGTCCTCACTTGCTGGATGAAGTCGTGAGTGCAGAACAGAGTGGTGACATAGATAGACTGGAAGGTCTACTTGCTACAAATCCAAGTCTAGTATATTGTCAACAAAAATATCACAATTTGTGTACACTTTTAGTTGATGGAAGGTCTACTTGCTACAAATCCAAGTCTAGTATATTGTCTACGAAAATATCTCAATTTGTGTACACTTTTAGTTGATAGTCCTCACTTTCTGGATGAAGTCATTAGTGCAGAACAGAGCAGTGACGATGATAGACTGGAAGGTCTACTTGCTAAACATCCAAGTCTAGTATATTGTCTATGAAAATATCTCAATTTGTGTACACTTTTAGTTGATAGTCCTCACTTGTTGGATGAAGTCATTAGTGCAGAACAAAGCCGTGACGATGATAGACTGGAAGGTCTGCTTGCTACAAATCCAAGTCTAGTATATTGTCAACAAAAATATCTCAATTTGTGTACACTTTTAGTTGATAGTCCTCACTTGTTGGATGAAGTTGTGAGTGCAGAACAGAGTGGTGACGATGATAGACTGGAAGGTCTGCTATGTGGCGCTGTCAAACACCTACATAACAACAGGTCCAAGCCTGACCAGATTGTGTATCTTAGTCTAATGTACCTGGCCAAGTCAAAATCAAGTCTCTTCAGCAGTGAAGTTGTTATTGAGGTTAGTCATTTGGGTAATTCTTCATTCACTCAAACAATTTGCATAAGGATGTTGTTGTACTGTAAATATTGTAGTAAAATGGAGGACACAAAATGTAACAATTCACATTTTAATTAAAAATTTCTGGTCTCTAATCAACCACAATAACAACTCAGGTAGACTTGTTCTGTAATAGATGAATTCTCACAAGTAAAAAAAGATACTGCCGTCAGATTTAATGAATTCCAATGTGTAAATGCAAGTACCAGGTAAATATTGCTTTACATTTCGCTCAAAACATGACATCCATGGTCAAATTTGCCATATTGATATAAGTTTTGCACTAGTTTAGGACTTGGTCACATTTCATTCTTGTTTGATTATTTCTATGAAACATACACATTTTTGATATACCAATTGTACTCTATTTTCAGGCATTCTGTAGTTTGTTAAAGAGAGACATGTCCCTGAACTTTAAGTCCAAGGGTAACAGTATTGTATCAGTATTGGCATGTAACGTTCTCATGAAGGCATATAATGAAGAGGACAACTGGCCCGATGACTTTGTTAAGGTATGTAACAAATAGCAAATATTTAACCCATTACTAGGAAAACAAAACAAAACACAGTAAAGTTGTATTAATCCATTACCCACATATTGACACACTTTAAGCCCCATAAGATAAAGGCTTTGGAAAACATTGTGATAAATGAAGAAATTGCTTGTGACAAGCAATTTCTTCATTTTCCACAATGCTTTCCACCCTTGAAGACATTTTTTTTTAAATTTCATGCTTTTGAAATTATTGTCTGCATAATCTTTGAATTTCGACCAATTTAACATTTTGCTGTGAGTCCTGAAAATCCTGAAAGGATTACTGTGAAGTCGGAAAATGATGAAGATATGTCCTCTTGAAGGCATATAATGACAACTGGCCCGATAACTTTGTAAAGGTATGTTTCAGGGAGTGAAAATGGGATATTGATGGACAAACAAAGAAGGGTAGATTCAATAAAATGTGACATCCAAGTTACAATGTTTGAGTTCACATGCTTAATGGAACCATATAGGAATCCTTTCAATGGAACATAAATGAGTATTCTTTGATAGTCTTTACCTTTTTCATCTGTCTCCAGGAGCTGTCTATCATTTTCACAGTCTGTCAAAGTGGTTGGAATATTCAAGTATTTATTCAAAGTTAAAAGAGATGTTTTGTTTAAGAAGTGAGAAAATAAGTGGGAATAATTCAGAGCGATTTTAAACTTCAATGAAATTTAAATATGTGTGGCCCTGTCATTAGATGCACAGTGTAATCATGTACATGTATTATTTATGAACTCTATCACTTACTAAATCTCTGCTCTAGGTCTACATCGATGATGCACTGGGAGAGAGGGTATGGGTAGACAGGGCTGATACTAAAGGATTTGTGGACAACATTTTGACGGCATTCAAGACTAATTTACCTAAAGGAGACATGGGAACTCTGGACAGTAAAACAGAACAAAGTGGAGCTAGTGCTCCAGGTTAGTGCACTTGTTTATTCTATGATTCATTATAATTGCTTGTACGGCAAAAAATAATCTATGACATTATTAACCCGTTACCGCACAGTTACACCTTTTTAGCTCGACTTTTCGAAGAAAATGAGAGCTTATACTGTCACCCGGGCGGCGGCGTTGGCATTGGCGTCGGCGTTGCAACAAAGGTTAAAGTTTTTTCAAACATCAATAACTTCCATACTATCAAAGGGATTCAACCCAAACTTGGAATACTTATTCACCATCACACCCTCTACCTTACTACCAGGGCCCATGACCCTTGCTCCACTATATTTGGAGTTATGCCCCCTTTATACTAAGCAACTTAGAAAGTCGAGCGCGCTGTCTTCGGACATCTCTTGTTGTCGTGTTTGTAAGAATGCCTCTGTGGTTACAGGTAGTCCAGCTGTGACGTCAAGTCTAGATGATGAAGACAACAAGATGGAGATAGATTTAGACAGATCCAACCTGAGTACAGGAGAGGTTCAGAACATACAAGTTACTCAGAGGTGAGAAACTTTGTCTGTTATCCCTTTCCCAAACGCCCAAAATTTAGGATGGTCCAAATATGACAGCTGATTCAGATGACATAATGGATGTTGATGAGAAGGAATTTGCATACAAAAAAGCCAAGAAAATATTGAGGCAAAAGGAGAAACTGCTGGTTATCAGCAGTTTCTTCTTTTGTCTCAATGTTTTCCCAAATGTTGTCTATTAGATACGTCAAAACCAGGTCTTGTTTGGGAAAGGGTTATATGATTATACCTGCAGAGAAGTTGTGTTTTATTTCAATGAAACCATGATGAAAAGGAACATATCAGGGGAAAAAACTTGGATCAAATTATGAAAAGATGAAAAGTTGTCTCAAGACACGAAGATTAAAATATGTTCAACAATCTTATGACAAAGTTGGATGGGAAATCATAATGGTAAGTCTGTCGCATGATTGTTGGTAATAGGGCCCCCTGGTTCCATTTAGAAATAAATTAAATAAGTTTTTGAAATATTATCAGTTTTTGTATCCATCAAATTATCAAACAGGGTAACAGAAGGCAGATGTTAACTCTTTCCCAAACAGCGAAATGTGAGGGTGGTCCAATTTGAAAGCTGCTGCAGACGAAAAATCAATGTTCATAATGATTGGTCTTGTGTTTGAAATTGCTCTGAAAATATTGAGGCAAAAGGAGAAACTGCTGGTTATCAGCAGTTTCTTCTTTTGTCTCAATGTTTTCCCAAGCCTTTTCTATTATGGACGTCAAAATCAGGTCTTGTTTGGGAAAGGGTTAAGATATTGATTCATTCTCATTGCATTTTTGACTCAGATCTAGATTTGGCAGCTTGGCCCCCATCCTGGACAATGAACTTTTCGAAGGTTTGGATAATGATGATGATTCTTTCTCAATCCTATCTGTGAAATGGAGTTAGTTTGTGTCTATTGCAGGTTTCCCTACCAGATAGACAATATTGAGAGTTTTGTGATGGACATCATCCGAGAACAGCTGACAAAGCGACCATTGATGGATGCGTCCGCTAAAAGTTTGATCAAGTTGTTAGTTGTGACGGCAGGGTATGGTGAGGTTAGACAGCTAGCAGCACAGAAACTTGAACCCTGGCTACAGAATCCAAAGGTGAAATTGATTATGTATTACAAAATGGCACATTGTGAACTTGTCACAAACTAAGAGTCTTGCACCAATAAAGTTTAAGGGCACAAGCAGTGGTATTTTAGTAATATAAGTTATAATAATAACTTTGTGCCAGTGATTTTCGTTCTTCTCATCTTTTCTATTTAGAACTCACTTCTAAGTTTCTAATTGTTTTTTCAAGTCAAAGAAGGCAAAAAATCAAAAGCGCATATATGAATATGTGTAAGCTTTATCATCTAAAGTGGCATGGACTTTGGAAATAATTATTTGAATACAAAATTTAAAAAAAAAAGGATTGAGACTTTAACACCAATTCTTGCCATTTCAGTTGGCTAGAGCTGCCCAGGAGCTGTTGTTATCTATCTGTATGAACTGCTCTCAACATGATGCCAGTGACATGGAGGTGGTAGCTCTGTTGATCAAGATGAGAATGAAGACTAAACCACTCATCAATCATTATCTACACTGTATCAGGTAGGAGTTTATAATCTGTAATATCAATGTATCAATTCTTTAGGCACAGATGTTGCAATGTTTAAGTAAACATTCAACTAAGTTGCCATAATTGTGTTCCATGTGTTAATATTTTATGTACACTGTACATATTTAATAAAATACCAGAATAAATTTAAGTGAACAAATAATATTTTTTTTTCCTGCATATTAATTAATGAAATATTTGTAAATGGAGAATTCAATTCTGATAATGCTCAAAGATCAAACACCTCTAGGTAAACATGTATAGACACATTGATATACGAGGGCTTGGTGCAAAACTATTGTAACTACATTTTGTAAAATTTTACAGGAGAAGGAAAAAACTGACTGACTTTCACATACTTAAAGAGGAAAAATGTTTTAGAATTCTAAATATCTGTTTAAGTATACAGAATTGAAACCTAATATTAGAGCACATGATGTATTCCTTCCTAAAGATTAAGAAAATGCAAAAAAGTGTATCTCTGAAAAATAGGTAGTTACAATAGTTTTGCACTGAGCCCTCATATAATAGCTCTCTGTCCTGCCTTGTTATGTACTTTTTATGTACTTTTCATACTATTTTGTATTCTTTCAGAGAGTTGTTAGGCCAACATTCAGACAATCTACAGATGGTGTTAACCCATACTATATACAATGAACTATCACCAGCCAGAAACCCAAACAACATGGCTCTCATTGGGGTGGTGTTTCAGACTAAACCAGATTTAGCTGCCACTGTGAGTATCTTCATAACCCTTTCCCAAACAAGAACTTGTTTTGATGTCCCTAATAGAATAAGCTTGGAAAAGCATTGAAGCAAGAGAAGAAAATGCTGATAATCAGCATTTTCTCCTTTTGCCTCAATATTTTCTTTGTTATATTTTGCACACATTTAATCTTTTTCAATATCCATATTTGTCATGTGAAGCAGCTTTCAATTTGGAACACCCTAACATTTTGTCGTTTGGGAGAGGGTTAAAGCATACACATTTAGATTGACTACAACATGGCTTTCATTGGTACCGTGTTTCAAACTAAACCTGTTTTAGCTGCCAGAGTAAGTATTGCATCTCATTGTTGTTAAACTTATAGCTAAAAGTCAACATTATAATAATGTGTCAGTAGGTTTTACAATGATTCTGATAAATTGATATGTGTGAAAAGTTAGTGTACCATAATCTACAAACATAATGATATAATGAAATACAATAGTTGCCATAGGAACACAATCTTCATATACAAGTTATATATTCTACCTACTTCTATCATTGTGAATGAAGCTTCAAATGTTTAAACTTAGCATGGGTAGCATTATGTTTATTTGCAATAGGTAGCCATTAAAAATATTCTTTTGTACAATTTCAAAAGTATGGCATTTTATTTGACAGCATCATACTATAAACATGTGTTTGATTTATCCACTCAATTATGGCGTGTTTACATTTTCAGATTTTAGCAGAGATATTTCAGGATCTACTCTCCAATAAAGATGATTATTTACGAGCTCTAAGGGCGCTGTTTAGAGAGATTGTGCGATCATTGAGACATGATTTTGACTTCTCTGTATTTGCCCTTGCACTCCTTCAAGAAAGAACAGAAGCCAAATTTGCTGATATGGAACAAGCTTACAAGGTAAACAAGTCATGAGTATTAATTACAACCCATGATTGATTGAGTGTGGGCAAAGTGTTGTTCTTCATTGATGTTTGCATAACATGATTAAGAATTTTCATAAAACATCCAAAAACATGCTATATTCTAGATTGTGCCAGTTGTCTCAGTTTGAAGACATTATAAATTTTGTACAATTGTTTTTAAAAGTGTATAGAATTAAATATCAATGAGTCAGAAGTCATTATTCTTCAATAGCTTCTTTGTTACCAAAAAGCAGCAGCAGTAAGAAAGCAGTTTGGGTCCTAATCAGACTACACTTTACTTAACCCTTTCCCAAACGACAAAAATTAAAGATGGTCCAATTTGAAAGTTGCTGCAGGCGACAAAATGGACATTGAAAAAGAAAGGATTTTTGTGCAATATAGCTAAGAAAATATTGAGACAAAAGGAGAAACTGCTGGTTATCAGCAGTTTCTTCTTTTGTTTCAATGTTTTCCCAAGCATTTCCTATTAGGGACGTCAAAACCAGGTCTTGTTTGGGAAAGGGTTAAGTACACGCTTTTCTAGAATCAATTTCTGATCACAAATGCCATGAGGGCTCTTTTTTCGAGATTCCAGCTCAAATGTTTTTGTTTGTGATTGTAGGAGAGATATTTACACTCGACAGCTGACCTGATTAGTCTGTGTGCTCTACAAGCTATAACACCCTCAGTCAGGGAAACAGTCTCTGCTATACAGAAGGGGGAGAAAAAAGGTAAGGCTCTGGGATATTTTTTAACCCATTACCACATGACTCTTTTTGACTCCCCAACAGATAAATGCTTTGGAAAACATTGTGGAAAATGTAGAAATTGCTTATGACAAGCAATTTCTTCATTTTCCACAATGTTTTCTACCAAAAAAGACCAACAAATTTTAAATGTTCTCAACATGAAATGGTCGTCTGCAACATCTTTGAATTTGGAACTGTCCAAAATTTGTTGTTTGGTAATGGGTTAAGCAATGGAGAATAAATGACATAGATTTTCAAGCCTGTTGTTATTCAGTTTTTCAGTTCCAATTGAGTCTAACTCTAATTCACCAGCAAAAATGGTTACTAAGACATTTCTACATTCTGCTGATTTGTTTAGCCAACACAGATATCCTATTTTCTCATAACCTACAAAATCCTTGATATGTGGATACTTTGTCAGAGATGTATATTACATTCTTGAGTCATGGTTAAATTTGTCACTTGTTATTTTGGTTGTCATTGACAATCACTTTGATACAGACGTCGCGCACGGTATTGCGACCAATTTATGTAACATCAAAATATAGAAAAACGTTGCACGTAAACGTTGCACGTAACGAACATTTCTTTGTTATCCATGTTTTTTCTTCCTGATATCGCGGGGAAAAGTCAATCAGCGTCGTTTATTAATTCATTCCTAAAACAGGAGTATAAATAAATAAACAAAACTGAAAAAATCTCTGAATTATGGTATGAATTTCACAATTAAACGCTTTACATTTATTGTGAATACTCGTTCAAGGCATTCGTGTATTTCTGCGATATTTAAAACGCGGGCGGTACATATCATATGGATCTAGCTTTTGAAAAAAAAAAATCTGTTTAAAACGTATTTTGCAATTTCTTTTTCGCAATATACAAAATCACATCCTCCAACATTGAGGGAAATTAGTCTTATGTCTGTTTGTCACTTGCTTAGTACGCGTCGTAAATATTGTACCATGTCGATTCGTTTATTTTGGTTTAAAAAAAGAAAAGGAGCAATTACTCTTATAGTTTGAAATTAATCAAACTTGTATTTGAAATAACACTTCCAAGGACCTTCTTGTAAAATATTTTGAAGGTGGAAATATGAAACACAGGCCTTGTCATATATAGTGAATATTGTGTGATTCATGTAATCATGAGGGAACAATTTCAAGATATACGCGAAGAAACTTTAACATCATTTTGTTATTTTTTTAACATTTCAGTTGGTGATAAAAAAAGCAAACAAACTTTACATTTGATCATAATCGATGCCTTAAATGTTTGTTATAGATTATCCCATTTTTTTCAGAACATGAAGAAGCAATTGCTTTAACGTCGACATTAAACGTCCATTTTGACGTAACTTTAGGGGGGTGGACATTTCTGTTTTACCTGGGAAAAATTCTGGCGTTTCTTCTATATTGATGATACGCATCTACATGTTACACCATTTTAAAGATATTGTAATGAACTAACTTGTATTCAAAATATCAATGTTCAGAATTTGAAGGATTACAAAATATTCACGTGGAAATGCGCACTAAAACATTTTTGTTCGCAAAAACGCAGAGGGTGGACATTTCTGTTTTACCTGGGAGAATTCTAATTAAGACATGAAAACGACGTAATAGATTGTTTATATTTCATTTATCTATTGTCCTTATGTTGAACTTGATTATGCAAAAAGTTTTAATGAAAATAATGCGACTGTATTTATTTCAAAGACAGTGAAAAATCGCATTTCAATGTAAAATTCCAGAAAATGGCTCACGTCACGCGCCAGTGCGAGCTTTAAAGGCTACCAAGCTTGGCAGTTTATTGCACCGTATATTGGAAGAAAATCATTGAATTAATGTGTTTTATAAAAGATCCGCCAAACTCGATTGTTTTAAAAGTTTTATTTGCTTTTCTTTACATCGTTGAAAAACTGATTTTCGAGAAAATAAAGATCGGCAATTTCCGTAAAATTGCCACGGATAGACGTCATCAATGGCTTGACTCCGCCCCCAATCTAGAGCATGAGGTGTCTGACAAAGATAATGTGTTCGACTTTTCTGTCATATAGCGAAGTCTCAGTTTTTATCCATTTCTCGATCGTAATAGTAATACTGACAAACTTAAACCATTCTTTGGCACATTCCTTAATTCACTTACGACCTATTCTTTGACTGTTTTAACATTTTTTCTAACATTTACTGAGGACGAACTCCGTGTTTTGAGTATCGATTGGGGAAGTCGCATTATGACAGAAAAGTCGGACATTTAACTTTTTCAGAAATTTCAGACTTTCCGGGAAATGACTCATGACTGCCCGTTTTCCCGCCATGACGTCATTCAGTGGCCAGTATGACGTCATAATTTCAAGTCGGCAGTTTAGCTTATTTTCTTCGGCAAAGATCGGAAAAGATTAAAATATCCAATTTAAAAGACGAAATAAAAACACTTCTAATGTTGGAAAATTGTAGAAATTTTGATATTTGGTTAACAGTAAGGTGTTCTTTCGGCACAAGAATTTAATTATACCCCCCACAACAAAGTTATGGGGGGGTATACTGGATTCAGGTTGTCCGTCCGTCCGTCCGTCTGTCCGTCCGTCTGTCCGTCCGTCCGTCTGTCCGTCCGTCCGTCCGTCCGTGGACATAATTTTGTGTCCTCTTCTCCTCCCACAGTTTTTGACCAATTTTGCTGAAATTTTAGCAGGATGTTTCCTATCATATGAAGTTGTGCACCTGCAATTTTCATCTTGATCCAGGCAGTAGTTTCAGAGTTATGCCACTTTGAACTTTAGCACTTTTTCAGTGACAACGCGCTAGTGGGGGGTATTTGTCCGCTTTGCGACAGTTCTAGTTTTACCAATCATCGGACACTTTAATTTTCATTATACTGACTTTACTATTTGCTTGTATTTTATAATAAACATATCTAATGATAGACAATAGAATAAACAAACGTTAAGTAATATTTTCAAATAAGTTTAAACGCCGCAAATATAAGTTTTGGTCGGAGTAATCAAATTCTTCGATTTTTTATGTTACACGTCACGCTTTAAAACGGGCGTCTTTTCCATTAAATATTAACCGAAATTCGGGACTTTCCGGTGTTTAATGTCCATGTAAAACTACAGTCAGAAAGGTTCATGTATACAGAAAGAGTTTCTAGCAAGACAACGATTCTCAATTAAATATGTGTCTTTAACTAGCACAGCTTTCATTGATGATCCGTTTTTTTTTCACGACTGGTCGCAATAACGTGCGCGACGTCACAATATAATGGCTTTATTTCTAAAAATGACTAAAATGTGATCTATTATGATTTTGTATAAAACTGGAAGAGTAAAAGCTTTGCTCTATTTCAGACCTGGATGTTCTGCACAAGTTTCAGAACCAGATAGCTTCCATACAGAGAGATGCTATATGGTGGTTACACACTATTGTACCCAGATTTATAGATCCTAAACCACAGGAATTTATGCACTGGTATGTAACAGTATGTATGCTATTGGTCAAGCCTTATAGCTGATTCTGAAAAGGGAAAGTAGCAATGCATAGATCTGGCTTTCTTTTCATTCAAATTTCAGTCTTTAGTTACCAGCTTTTAGTTTGATATTAAACTAATTCTTATCGATAGGTTTTCCCAAATCCCTGTTATCGAGCAACTTCAAGGTGATGTCAAAAGTGAAAATTGGTTATTTTCATTGCTTACTTTGATAAAAGCATCTCTTCATAATTAAGTCCATGAAATTTTATGGAAAGCTCATGCTTTCCAAGCTGTTATGTACCAAATTTCTGAATCCATTCTTAGTTTTGTTGTCATGAGAAGTTTTGATAGCTTTTAATCCTTTCCCAAAAGGCAAAGTTTTAGAGCCAATAGTAAATAGACAATAAAAGACAATAAAGTATAGAATATTGAGACAGCACTTTCTTCATTTGAATCAAAGTTGTCTAATGTGTTCTCTGAAAGGGCTTTGTTTAGGACAGGGTGATAGAAAGATCATATAAATATGTGTGTTTCAGTATCAGAAAAGTGTTATTCATGGAGAGTATAGATCAGTATTGTAAAGACAACTGGCCTGCAGAGGCAGATAGGGGGTAAGTTGTGTTTTTGTTTGCTTCAGAAGATGTACTATAAGCCAGCATTGGACAATAGTTCAGATGGTATTGCATTGGTCTCTCAATTCTGTATTGATCCCAGATAGTGTGATATCCTTTCTGATATCAGTCTCCCATCAACAGATGGATAATAGTAAACCTAAATAGAATAATCAGCTGGAGACTTAATAAGGATGTTGTCACCTTTACGAACAATATCACAGAGCAGCCTCAATTTGAGGATCCAGATATAATTAATGCAAGTTAATAATCCCAGTAGGAAAAGACAGATAACGTGCCTATCACTCTGGTCACTAATTAAGAAAGCAAGGACTGGGGTTTACTAAGAAAAGTCAAGATAACATTTGTGTTCAATTAGCATTTATTGCTAGTGTTCAGTGTTTGCTTATATAGATACCAACAAAACAGTACACTACATATGAACTTATTTAACCATTTCTTAAATAGCATTATTTTAGGTTGGTCCAGTTTAGAAACTGATGCAGGAGAAAAATTGTGCAATGATAAAAATAGATATAATATTGAGCACGTACCACTGAAAATATTGAAGCAAAAGAAGAAAATGCTGATTATCAACATTTTCATGTTTTGCCTCGATATTTTCCAAACAAGAGCTGTCCGAAGACAGCGCACTCGACTTTCTAAGTTGCTTAGTATAAAGGGGGCATAACTCCAAATAGAGTGGTCCCAGGGTCATGGGCCCTGATAGTAAGGTAGAGGGTGTGATGGTGAATAAGTATTCCAAGTTTGGGTTGAATCCCTTTGATAGTATGGAAGTTATTGATGTTTGAAAAAACTTTAACCTTGGTTGCAACGCCGACGCCGACGCCCGGGTGACAGTATAAGCTCTCATTTTCTTCGAAAAGTCGAGCTAAAAAAGGTTTCATCTAGGGACGTCAAAACCAGTTCTTGTTTGGGAAAGGGTTCAATGCAGCATGAATATATATTCAAGATTGTCTTTTGGAATTATGAATGTATACATTTTGATATTTTATAGTTGCAGGATATAAGAACATAAACGTTAAAACATTTATCACAAACAAAATCCCTTATAGTTTCTAAATCCTTTCAGAAACAAGACCTGGTTTTGAATTCCCTAAAAGAATAAGATTTAGAAAAAACGTTAAGGTATAAGAAAATGCTGATAAACAGTAAAACATTTTCAAAATTCTCTCGTTTTGCTTCAATAATTTCTGTACTATATAGTAAATAAATCCCATCTATATTAAAGTGACATTTCAGAATTTTTTTCTCATAAATTTCACTTTCATTTTTATCTGAAAGAACATGTTTTCTTATGAAAATTCTGAATATTTCAAGCCAAAATATTGCACCGTTTACAAGAAATACACATTTTTGTGTTAAAATTAAACAAATTGTTGTCCACAACAGTTCAGATGTGTATAGAATTTGTTGTTTCTGTCTCAACTGAATTTAACGGCTTATCATCAACAACTTCAAAAATCTGATAGCATTTATACGCATTAGAAAAACCAATCTTGGCATCAAAACATACTTAAAGAAATTGAAATGGAGATGAAATGTCCCTTTAACATCAGCTTATGATTTGAACGTACCACGCCTTTAGAAACTCTTTCCTAAACAAGTTTTGACATCCACAGTAGCTTTGAAAGACACAACATTGAAACAAAAGAAGAGAATGTTGATAATTAACATTCAATTCTAGGACATTAAATCCTTTTATTCAATCAAGCGATCGAAGGCTAGGGTCAAGCAAAAAAGTTACAACCTAAATATTTTGAGAAAATGAGAAAAAAATAATTTTCAAGACTTCCCTCTTTTCTCTCATTAGTTTTAAGTTTTTTTGAAACATGACATCAAATGTCTGCAAAAATTAAAAAGGTATGTCTATCAAATAAAGTCTATCATACGTTTAAAGTGACATTTCACATTTATTTCCCATAAATTTGAATTTTATTTTTATCTGAAAGAGCAAATTTTCTTATGAAAATTCTGACAATTTCAAGCCAAAATATTGAACTGTTGACGAGAAATATATATTTTGTGCTAAACAAATTGTTGTGGACAACAGTCCAGATTTATATGGAATTTCTGTCATTTCTGTCTCAACTTTAAAGGCCTGTTTTTCGCTTATAAATAAGAACTTAAAAAACTGATAGCATTTCTATGCATTAGAATAACCATTCTTTGCATCAAGACATACTTTAAAAAATGAAATTGGAATGTTATGTCCCTTTAACGGCTTTATGGCTAATTGTCCGGGAGGGCAATTGCCCTTTAACACTAATAAATAACATGGTTTCTCATGTACTGACTCCCATTTACTTATTAGGAATCACTTAAAGTGACATTAGTATCCGTAGGCCCAAATCCCTTATAATCCACAGAAGTTGGCTTTTAGCATGTTGTCGCACCGTTTATATACTTTATAAGACATAATACAAGATTCATACAGCAAATGACATAAATCGATAATCATGCAGCGGTGTAAAGATATGTAAAATATTCAAAGTGGGCATTATCTGCCAGATAGTGTTTACGAAATGATGTGATATTGGGTTTTAAATCCGTCGTCATCTAAGCCAATACAGATCAGACAGAGCTGACATTTGGCACAGATGAAAATTAAAGGCCATATTTCATTTATGTACAGTTATTTTTACAGTAAATTATCCAGAAAATAAGTAAGTAACAGTAAATGTGTATCTTTAAAACATGAAGTCTATGCGTATAGACCTTACAAAACATTTTTCGCTATAACATTATGTCTGAGAAATGCATGTCACATGAACCCTTCCCAAACAAAACTTGGTTTAGACATGCTAGGAAGAAATGATCACAGACACATTTAAGGAAAAGAGGAAATTGCTGATAATCAGAAATTTCTCCCTTTACCTAAATAATTTCTGGCTTAAATATACAGAATAAAAAGATGACAAATACAATATAAAATATTATTAGTTAAAGATTAACTATTTTATACATTTATTGAACAATGCTTACCTGTATTTTACTCCCATACATCACACACATCTATCTTCCGAAACATCAATAAAAAGAAGTTTCTGTTATAGTTGGTTAAATAATATTTCGAGAGATGTGACATTAAACAGAATATCATTATATATTTGCATAAATGAGTGACCACAGTCACACTATCTATACATGTGTACCATCTGGTGGTGACCACATACTGTTATAAGTAGGCATACTCTTATTATCATATTGTCAGAGAAAAACTACATGCTGTTATTTTATAGCCTCTTGATTATCTTTTTAGCTCACCTGAGCACGAAGTGCTCAAGGTGAGCTATTGTGGTCGCTTTTTGTCCGTCGTCCGTCCGTCTGTCCGTCCGTCCATCTGTCCGTCCGTCCGTCCGTCCGTCCGTCCGTCCGTCCGTTCACAATTTCTTTCAACATCTTCTCCTCCTAAACCATTGGACCAATTTTGACCAAACTTGGCAGGAATGTTCCTTGTGTGATACTTTTCAAAATTGTTTGATTTGTCAAAAAATGTGGGCGTGGCAGGCAGAAAGGGGCTTATCAAACTAGAAATCATAAGAAAATTCTTTAAAAATCAACCATTGGGCCCAATTGAACCAAACTCGGCAGGAATATTCCTTGAGTCACTCTTTTCAAAATTTGTTCACAAATTTTTATATTTGTCAAAAAATGTGGCCTTGGCAGGGAGAAAGGGGCTTATTAGACTTGGAGAAATCATAAGAAAATTCTTTAAAAATCAACCATTGGGCCAATTTGAACCATACTTTGCAGGAATGTGCCTTGAGTCATTCTTGTCAAAATTTGTTCACAAATTTTTTCATTTGTCAAAAATTGTGGCCGTGGCAGGGAAAAAGGGGCTTATCAGACTTGGAGAAATCATAAGAAAATTCTTTAAAAATCAACAATTGGGCCAATTTGAACCATACTTGGCAGGAATGTGCCTTAAGTCATTCTTTTCAAAATTTGTTCAGAAATTTTATATTTGAAAAAAAAAAAACATGGCCGTGGCAGGATAAAGGGGCTTATTAGACTTAGAGAAATCATAAGAAAATTCTTTAAAAATCAACCATTGGGCCAATTTGAACCAGACCTTGCAGGAATATGCCTTGAGTCATTCTTTTCAAAATTTGACCACAACTCTTTTTATTTGTAAAAAATTGTGGCCTTGGCAGGGAGAAAGGGGCTTATCAGACTTGGAGAAATCATAAGAAAATTCTTTAAAAATCAACCAATGGGCCAATTTTAAGCAGACTTTGCAGGAATGTTCTTTGAGTCTCTCTTTTCAAAATTTGTTCACAGTTTTTTTCATTTGTAAAAAACTGTGACTGTGGCAGGGAGAAAGGGGTTTATTAGACTTAGAGAAATCATTAGAAAATTCTTTAAAAATCAACCATTGTGCCCAATTGAAGCAGACTTTGCTGGAATGTTCCTTGAGTGACCCTTCTCAAAACTTTTTCGCAGATTTTTGATTCGTCAAAAAATGTGGGTGTGGCAGGGAGGAAGGGGCTTATCGGACTTAAAGAAATCATAAGAAAATTCTTTAAAAATCAACCATTGTGCCCAATTGAAGCAGACTTTGCTGGAAGGTTCCTTGAGTGACCCTTCTCAAAAATTTTTCGCGGATTTTTGATTCGTCAAAAAATGTGGGTGTGGCAGGGAGGAAGGGGCTTATCGGACTTAAAGAAATCATAAGAAAATTCTTTAAAAATCAACCATTGTGCCCAATTGAAGCAGACTTTGCTGGAAGGTTCCTTGAGTGACCCTTCTCAAAAAAAATTCGCGGATTTTTGATTCGTCAAAAAATGTGGGTGTGGCAGGGAGGAAGGGGCTTATCGGACTTAAAGAAATCATAAGAAAATTCTTTAAAAATCAACCATTGTGCCCAATTGAACCAGACTTTACTGGAATGTTCCTTGAGTTATTCTTTTCAAAATGTGTTCACAAATTTTTCCATTGGTCAAAAAATGTGGGCATGGCAGGGAGGAAGGGCTTATCAGACTTAGAGAAATCATAAGAAAATTCTTTAAAAATAAACCATTGGGCCAATTTTCTATTTCCCTTATCTGTTGCTCTCAGGCTGGCCTCATATTTATCTTATGTAAACAAATAAGGGATTAGCTTTAGCTTATCAGATGGTAATCTTTCACTAAATTCTATCAATCACAGACAAAATCTTGTTAATTGAGCCTATCATAAATGATCAATCTCTAACAGATCAGTATGCTTTGAAAATTAGCCTTATGTTGTATATTGCGAAATCATGAAATAATTGTTGAAAATTAACTAACTCAACAATTGTGCTAATTCATACCCAACCTTACAGGATCGATTGGAACAAAATTATTTCTTAATTGTTTCCAAACAGAAAGTCCTTATAAGTTTCATGCCTTTGAATTTGACAAAATTGCCATTATCACTCTTGTCATCTTGATTCAGGTGAGCGATTTAGGACCATCATGGTCCTCTTGTATGGACTGCAGGCTCAGAGCGTCACAAGAAGAATCTGATATTGTGCTTAGGGGTGTTGTGGTAGAACTGGTAAACAATCTAGTGTAAGGTGCTGCAACCTCCACAATATGGCTGAAATACTGTCAGAAGTGGTGTTAAATCCTGCTCAATGTACCATCTTTGGTATGAATCAGCATACATTGCTGAACTGTCTTTGAGTTCAGCCTGTTGGAAGTCCAGCAACAAAACCAGGCTTATTCTTCAATATTTTAATGCCCCGGTATCGAGAGATCGGGGGAATATTGTTTTACTCATGTCCGTCTGTCTGTCCCAAAACTTAACATTGGCCTTTTCTCCAAAAGTATTTGACATACAAAGCTCAAATTTGGTATACAACTTCTGCAACTTCCTTTCAATGATATCTATCTGTTCCATGCAATATGGTTTTCCTCAAGGACTTCTGTTAATCCTTATCAACCCTTTACTCTACGAAAATTCAACATTTTACAAAAATGGCCATTTCGGGGGCATTTGTGTTTCACAAACACATCTTGTTTATTGGTGCTTTGTTAAATCATTATACAATTATAGTTCAAAGCTGTTTTACTACTTATTTCAGACCCATGTTTAAGCTGTGTACAGAATGTCCTGTATTAGAGGACACATTAATGAGATTGTTGGTGATTGGTCTATCTAGAGAGTTTCCACTGAATCCACCTGATGTAATACACATATCGCTGCTTTTTAACAAAAACCTCGTAACTGCAGCTTAAAACAAGCTGCAGTCACGAGGTTTTTGTTGAAAAGCGATGACATGGATCACCGTCCTATTTCAGGCCCATGTTTAAGCTGTGTACAGAATGCCCTGTGCTAGAGGACACCTTGATGAGATTATTGGTGATTGGTTTATCTAGAGAGTTTCCACTAAACCCGGCTGATGTAATACACATATCGCTGCTTTTCAACAAAAACCTCGTGACTGCAGCTTGTTTTAAGCTGCAGTCACGAGGTTTTTGTTCAAAAGCGACAACATGGTTCAACGTCCTATTTCAGGCCCATGTTTAAGCTGTGTACAGAATGTCCTGTGCTAGAGGACACCTTAATGAGATTGTTGGTGATCGGTCTATCTAGAGAGTTACCACTGAATCTGGCTCATGTAATACACATAGCTGCTTTTCAACAAAAACCTCGTGACTGCAGCTTAAAACAAGCTGCAGTCACAAGGTTTTTGTTGAAAAGCGACGACATGGATCACCGTCCTATTTCAGGCCCATGTTTAAGCTGTGTACAGAATGTCCTGTGCTAGAGGACACCTTAATGAGATTATTGGTGATTGGTCTATCTAGAGAATTACCACTCAACCCGGCAGATGCTGTAGAGTTTGTGGATCTGTTGGTGAGAAGAGCGGCAAACCAATACTCGGAAGGTAAGAGTTACTGCTTGTTTGAAGCATACAAAATTGAAGCTTTAGATCACTGAATTGCATGCATAGAATTGTGTTGTGCCTCTTTATCAAAATGAATCATGTTGTCACTGTATAATGAAAATTTGTTATTGAATCTAGGATTTCGTTGCCCTCTTGGTCTGATTTGAATTACCTATTTGCGCTAGGTCTTTTAAAAACGGATGTTGTTTTTAATTTCTGTACAGCATAAATTTTCCATGCTGTTATCTGTCCATTGTCGATGAATTTATTCTCTCTTCACTTATGCAAGAAAAGATCCCAGAGCATAATTAATTCATTCCCTTCATGTCAGTTGGATATCATGATTGATGATATGAAATGTCATGACCATAGTAAAGTAAAAGTAAAGTAAAGGTGGTTTATAGTCTCAAATTTACGAACTAGGTCCATATTCGCGCGACTTTCACACTTTACTCCACGATCATTGAGCTACAAGTCGGCTGTTTACAGTCGGCACCTACGGCAGCCACAGCACATCGGCTTTCAACTCTCCCTTGTACCCATTTATACACCTGGGTGAAAAGGGGTAACTTTTTTGCTCAGAAAAATTTCCGTGATCTCGGCGGGATTTGAACCCGGGACCTCTCGATCCCTAAGCCCGCGTCCTACCACTAGACCTTGGCGCCCCACTTATATCCCATATATCAGACCTATTACAAGAAATGTTTTATTACTCATTACTCGTATTTCTTGAAATTGTTCTTCAGGAAGGAAGGTGCTGCAAGTACAGAGACTGGAGCTATTTGATGCCTTGCTGAACTTGTGTGCCTACAGACATCCAGAAAACATAGCTCTTCCACAAGGGTAAGTTTACTAGATCTATCCTAGTGTTTAACCCTTTCCCAAATAAGACCGGGTTTTGACATCCTTATTAGAAAGGCTTTGGAAAACATTGAGACAAAAGAAGAAACTGCTGATAACCAGCAGTTTCTCCTTTTGTCTCAATATTTTCTATGCCATATTTTACACAAATTCTATCTTTAATGCCTTCCATTTTGTCATTTGTGGCAGTTTTTGAAGTGGATCACCCTAAAATTTGGCTGTTTGGGAAAGGGTTAAAGAATCTATTGAAATTGAATGCATGTTGAAATTATTTTCTGATGTTTGACTACTTTTAATATCAAATACAAAAATCATTCTGGTAAACCCATTCCAAAATAGTGACCTTATAATGATATTTTGAAGGCTTGGAAAAATTGAGGCAAAAGAAAACAATGCTTATGGCAAGCATTTTCTCCTTTTGTGTCAATATTTTCTGTGCTATAACATATATCTTTCACTTTTGACATCAATTATTTTGTCGTCTTCAACTCTTCATATCAGACTAGACAAAATATTTGCTGTTTGGGCGAGGTTTAATCTTGTAATTATCGATCGAACAAAGAACTAGTATAGATATGTTACATGTTGAAATGCCACTAGTCACTTAACCCATTACCAAAGGACAAAAATTCAGACTGGTGCAAATTAAAAGAAATTGCAGATGAAAATTTCAATTAGATGAAATTTTACATTGTCTTTTTGGGTAGAAAACATTGTGGGAAATGAAGAAATTGCTTGTCACAAAACTCACAAGCAATTTCTTCATTTCACACAATGTTTTCCAAAGCATTTATCTTGTGGGGTGTCAAAAAGTTGAAATATGTTAATCCAAAATTGACATATTTATGTAAGTGATGTGAGAGTTATATTCTAATTTCAGGTACAATCCCCCTAGCCTGGCCATTTCTAATTTATACTGGAAGTCATGGATCATACTGCTTATAATCTCTGCATTCAATCCTTCAACATTTGGTATGTATTATTCACTTTTCAATTTCACTTTTACTGGCTCAATGATTTGGCTATTGTAATAGATTTGACCAATATCAAGCCATACATACCTAAATCATGCCAATGATAAACGAATTCCAAAACAAAGCCTAATTTCACATTTGTGTGACTTTCCCTTTTCCATAAATGTTGTGCATACCGTTTAATCAAAACTTCTAAGTTTTCATTCATATTTATTTTATCCAAAGCAACTCATACGAATTTTGAGCATTCAACAAACATAGTGCCTGGGAAGTGCTGAATGTAAATGTAAAAAAAATATTATGTGTTATAGGGTATTAACCTAATGGTTATGCAGCATTGTACACATATTTGTATCATTACAGGTTTGGCAGCGTGGGACAACTACCCTATACTGAAGTGTTTGATAGAGATGGTGATGACCAACAACTACAAGTTTCCCCCTCCCACCACAGCTGTTGATGATTCAGTGATTGAGGAGATCAGGAATAAAGAAATACAGGCAAGTAGATGGATTAAGCCTGGTTCCATTAAGAAGCTTCAAAGTTAAATTTGTGCATAGCCATCATAGAGTGTGACTTGATCCAACATTATGTAAAATTAGAGACACAAACGAACAAGTTACAAGGTTTTTAAGACAAATATTCTACTTCTAGGTTGCCCAGAAAGAGAAAGAAGAAATCCTAGAGTTTGAGGGTTATCTAGCAGCATCCACCACAAAAGTGACGATTACTGAATCTAACAGCTTGTTGATAGCTCAGCTCACTTCCATGGAACCAAAGTAAGTTGGGCATGTTGGCAAGATAATTATAAAATTTAAGATTTTAGAATATCTTGATTTGACCATTTGCTGTATTGCAAGCAAGCAAATTTCCATACATTATCCATTTGCTGCTTTTGCAGAAATAAATTTAAAACTTTGATTTAAAATGTGTGTCATAGATTATCTGAAACTATCACACAAAATACTGATATGACTCACTTAAATTACATGTAAATTAATTTGTCTCAACTAAACATATATTTGTAGTTAACTCTACTGAAATTTGATTATCTCAACTATCTTTATTTACCAGCGGTTTGGCTAGAAAGCCTCCCCAGGCTATGATAGACCAGTTACGGACCCTGAATGATACATTAAAAATAGGACAGATGTTGTGTAGAAGCAGGAATCCGGACTTTCTTTTAGATATCATACAGAGACAGGTAAAGAATATGTTTTATGCAGAACATTTTAGGTGAAAGACAGCTATTCACAATCTGAGTGATGGATGTGACTAAAAAGGTAGAAGCTTAGCCAGAATTATTTGAGAACATGTTAATGTAAAAAGTTGTATATTACTTGCTATGAGCCTATGCAAAGGGACCAACAGTAATCAGCATTTGTTTAATAGCTGTATAAAGTTAAAGTTGAAATGTCATAGATTTGATTTTGATAGTCAAAATGTTAACTTCTTCACAGTTTATAAAGTTTTAGGCCATACCTGGCATGTATTAATGCAGTCTAAGCAATTTTAACTCATTAGAAAACATCTGAGAAGTGTTTGATTCTTGTTGAGAAAGATTTTTGAGATGTACTTACAATAATTGATAAACATTCTTTTCTTTTCCTAAAATATTTTTCATCTTGCGAAAAGGTCGTAACCCATGCTGACATAATGACGCCTTTGATGCCGCACAAGATTTGAAAAACATTATGGAAATGGAAAATGAAGAAATTTCTCCAGTTTCCACAATGTTTTCTTCCCTAAAAGATCAAGAAGCATAAAATTACATTCAATTGAAATTGTAGTCTGCAACATTTTTGAATTTGGAACACCATGAAATAATGATGTTTCTAATTTGGTAATGGGTTAAGTCACATTAGTCTTCCTAATATACACAGGGTACCACCCAGTCAATGCCATGGCTAGCTGAGCTGGTTGAGTCCTCGGAGGGTTCCTTGGATGTGCTGCCTGTACAGTGTCTATGTGAGTTTTTGTTACATGAAACTCAGGACACTGGGAAGGATGCGGGAGATGAAGACTCGGTCAAGTTTGAGAGACACAAACGTAAACAGGTAAGAAATCTTATATGTTATATCTTATATGTTCAGGGTACCACTTAGTCAATGACATGGCTAACTGAGCTTAAAACAAACTTAAAAGGGGTGAGTAATGATAAGTGCAGTATGTGATACTGTCATTTGGTAGATATCGGTCACTAATCATCCTTATATTTGTTTTCTAGCCCAGTGCAGATCATATGCACTTGGCTAGAAAACAAATGTAAGGATTTTCCAATACCAAGATTGAATGCCATAATAGATTTCAGCTTGATAGTCATCATTATCATCTTTGCTTTCAATGAGTTTTTGTTACATGAGACTAAGGATAGTCATACAGGGAAAGATGCGGGAGATGAAGACTCCGTCAAGTTTGAGATACACAAACGTAAACAAGTAAGTAATCTTGTGTTGATTCATGGAGTATATATCAGTCACATATCATCCTTATATTTGTTTTGTAGCCCATGCGCATATCGTCGGGGTTACCCGGTTTGACCAATGAATTCAGAGTAACTGCCCCTGACTGTTGAAGCCATATACATACAGTGATATTCGTTTCCGCGCTATTTCTTGAAAACTATAGACCGGATTTCAATGAAACTTTGTGCACAGCTTCACTACAAAGAGGACATGCCATATCATCGGGGTTACCCCGTTCGACCATTGAATTCAGAGTTACTGCCCCTGACTGTTGAAGCCATATACATACAGAGTGATATTCGTTCTGTTGAAGCCATATACATACAGAGTGATATTCGTTTCCACGCTACTCCATTTACTACTGTAAAATCAGATATTTTCGCTGGGCCAAAAGTTTACGAATTTTTAGCTCACCTGAGCACAAAGTGCTCGAGGTGAGGTATTGTGATCAGTCTGTTGTCCGGCGTCTGTATGTCTAACTGTCTATCTGTCCATCCGTCAACTTTTCACAAAAAAATCTTCTCCTCCTAAAGTACTGGGCAGAAGTCAATCATATTTCACACATATGTTCTATGGGTCATGCTTTTTCAAAATACTTCAAAGAATTTGAATCGGGGCCATAATGGGGTCAAAAAGTAGGTCACTAGGTCAAATCTTCTTTCTGCTCTAGGGGCCATATTTGTTGTTCAATTGTTGTGAAAATTGATCAGAATATTTGTCTTGATGATATTTAGGTCATGATAAAAAATAGGTCAAGCCAGGTCAAAAACTAGGTCACTAGGTCAAATATTGTAAAATCCATCTTTTTACACTGGAAGTGCCATATTTGGTCCAAACTTTGTAGAAATTGTCTTGAATGTTTATTTTGATGATATCTAGGCTTTGTCAAGAAGTGGGTCATTCCAGGTCATTAACTAGGTCATGAGGTCAAATCTTGTGAAATCCTTCCTTTTGCTCTGGAAGTGGCAATTTTGGTCCAAACTTTGTCAAAATTGTTCTAAATGTTTATCGTTATGATATCTGTGTCATGATCAAATGTGGGTCATGCAAGGTCAAAAACTATGTCACAAGGTCAAATGTTACAGATCCTTCCTTTTGCTCTAGAGATGCCAATTTTGCCCCAAAACTTTGTCAAAACTATCCTAAATACTTATCTGATATCTAGGTTATGTACTAAGTGTGGGTCATGTAAGGTCAAAAACTAGGTCATTGGGTCAAATCTTGGTTTTGCTTTAAGAACGGAAATATTTACCTAAACATTGTGAAAATTGTTCAGAATGTTTATCTTGACGAAATCTGGGTCATTTTAAAAGTGGGTCATGTGAGGTCAGAAACTAGGTCACTAGGTCAAATCTTGTTTTTCCTGTAAGAACCGAAATATTTACTCCATCATTGTGAAATTGTTCAGAATGTTTTTCTTGACGAGCTCTGAGTCATTTTAAAAGTGGGTCATGTGAGGTCAGAAACTAGGTCACTAGGTCAAATTTTGTTTTTCCTCTAAGAACCAAAATATTTACTCAATCATTGTGAAAATTCAGAATGTTTATCTTGATGATATCGTGGTGATATGAATAGCAGGTCATTCGAGGTTAAAAACTAGGTCAATATGTCAATTTTTAGCTCCACTGGCCGAAGGCCAGCGGGCTATTGTCATGGCGTTGTGTCCGTCGTGCGTGCGTGCGTCCGTCCGTCCGTTAACTTTTTCTTTAAACATCTTCTCCTCTTATACCAGTGGGCCAATTTTGACCAAACTTGGCAGGAATGTTCCTTGGGTGACCCTTTTCAAAACTTGTTCGCGAATTTTTGATTCGTCAAAAAATGTGGGCGTGGCAGGGCGGGGCTTATCAGACTTAGAGAAATCATAAGAAAATTCTTTAAAAATCAACCATTGGGCCAATTTGAGCCAAACCTGGCAGGAATGTGCCTTGAGTCATTCTTTTCAAAATTTGTTCACAAATTTTTACATTTGTCAAAAAATGTGGCCGTGGCAGGGAGAAAGGGGCTTATCAGACTTAAAGAAATCATAAGAAAATTCTTTAAAAATCAACCATTGGGCCAATTTGAGCCAAACCTGGCAGGAATGTGCCTTGAGTCATTCTTTTCAGAATTTGTTCACAAATTTTTACATTTGTCAAAAAATGTGGCCGTGGCAGGGAGAAAGGGGCTTATCAGACTTAAAGAAATCATAAGAAAATTCTTTAAAAATCAACCATTGGGCCAATTTGAGCCAAACCTGGCAGGAATGTGCCTTGAGTCATTCTTTTCAAAATTTGTTCACAAATTTTTACATTTGTCAAAAAATGTGGCCGTGGCGGGGAGAAAGGGGCTTGTCAGACTTAAAGAAATCATAAGAAAATTCTTTAAAAATCAACCAGTGTGCCAATTTGAACCAGACTTTGCAGGAATGTTCTTTGAGTCTCTCTTTTCAAAATTTATTCACTATTTTTTACATTTGTCAAAAAATGTGGCCGTGGCAGGGAGGAAGGGGCTTGTAAGACTTAAAGAAATCATAAGAAAATTCTTAAAAAATCAACCAGTGTGCCCAATTGAACCAAACTTTGCAGGAATGTGCCTTTAGTCATTCTTTTTAAAATTTGTTCACAAATTTTTATATTTGTCAAAAAAATGTGGCCGTGGTAGGGAGAAAGGGGCTTATCAGACGTAGAGAAATCATAAGAAAATTCTTTAAAAATCAACCATTGGGCCAATTTGAACCAGACTTTGCAAGAATGTTCTTTGAGTCTCTCTTCAAAATTTATTCACAAATATCAATATTTGGCTGCCGCTGTGTAAGGCTTACAAGAAATCATGGGATAATTCTTCCACTTTAACCAGTGGAGCGATTCAGGCCCTCCTGGGCCTCTTGTTGATATTGCTCTAAGAACCAAAATATTTACTATATCATTGTGAAAATTTCCAGAATGTTAATCTTGATGATTTCTTGGTGATGTGAAAAGTGGGTCATGCGAGGTCTAAAACTAGGTCACCAGGTCAAATTTTGTTTTTGCTCTTAGAACCAAAATATTTACTTTATCATTGTGAAAATTGTTCAGAATGTTTATCTTGACGAAATTTAGGTCAATGTAAAAAGTGGGTCATGTGAGGTCAGAAACTAGGTCTTTAAGTCAAATTTTGTTTATGCTCTAAGAACCAAAATATTTACTTTATCATTGTGAAAATTGTTCAGTATGTTTATCTTGACGAAATCTGGGTCATTTTAAAAGTGGGTCATGTGAGGTCAGAAACTAGGTCACTAGGTCAAATTGTGGTTTTCCTTTAAGAACCAAACTATTTACTCAATCATTGTGAAAATTCAGAATGTTTATCTTGGTGATATGAATAGCAGGTCATTCGAGGTTAAAAACTAGGTCACTAGGTCAAATTTTGATTTTGCTCTATGAACCAAAATATTTACTTTATCATTGTGAAAATTGTTCAGAATGTTTATCCTGATGATACCTTGGTGATGTGAAAAGTGGGTCATGCGAGGTCCAAAATTAGGTCACTAGGTCAAATCTTGTTTTTGCTCTAGGAACCAAAATATTTACTTTATCTTTGTGAAAAGTGTTCAGAATATTCATCTTGATGATATCTGGTCAATGCTAAAAGGGGGCCATGTGAGGTAAAAAACTAGGTCACTAGGTCAAATTTTGATTTTGCTCTAAGAACCAAAAATATTTACTTTATCATTGTAAAAGTTTCCAGAATGTTTATCCTGATGATATCTTGGTGATGTGAAAAGTGGGTCATGGGAGGTCTACAACTAGGTCACTAGGTCAAATTTTGTTTTTAGCTCACCTGAGCACAAAGTGCTCAAGGTGAGCTATTGTGATCGGTCTGTTGTCCGGCGTCCGTCTGTCTGTCCTTTCGTCTGTCTGTCCGTCCGTCCGTCCGTCCGTCCACAATTATAAAAAAATCTTCTCCTCCTGAAGAACTGGGCAGAATTGGATGAAATTTCACAGATGTGATCCTTGGGTCATCCTTTTTCAAAATACTTCAAAGAATTGGGATCGGGGTCAGAATGGGGTCAAAAAGTAGGTCACTAGGTCAAATCTTATTTTTGCTCTAGGAGTCACATTATTGTCTCAATCATTGTGAAAATTGACCAGAATCTTTGTCTTGATGATATCTAGGTCATTTAAAAAAGTGGGTCATGCCAGGTCAAAATGTAGGTCACTAGGTCAAATGATATAAAATCCTTCTTTTTTGCTCTAGAAGTGGTAACTTTGGCTCAAATATTGTGAAAATTGCTCAGAATGTTTTTCCGGTGGATATCTAGGTTCGGTTAAAAATTGGGTCATGTGAGGTCAAAAACGGGGTCACAAGGTCAAATATCAAGAACTCCATTTGTTAGTCAAGAAGTGTCAATTTTGGCAAAAATCTTGTTAAAATGGCTCAGAATGTTTATCTTTTGGACATTTAGGTCTGTTAAAAGTTTGTTGTGTGAGGCCAAAAACTAGGTCACAAGGTCAAATGTAATGAATCCCTTCCTTTTGCTCTGGAAGTTCCAATTTGGGCTCAATTATTTTGAAAATTGCTCAGGTTTATTTTGATGATGTCTGTTGGTCATTGAAAACTTGGGTCATGCGAGGTCAAAAACTGTGTCACTGGGTCAAATCTTGATTTTTCTGTAAGAATTACAATATTTGCTAAATCATTGTGAAATTTGTTGGGAATGTTTAACTGGATGATATATTGTTTCAAAATATTTGGCATTGTCTCAATACCCTCTACCAAAATACTTCAAACTATTGTAATACAAGAAGAAGTGGTCCTATGTTGTGGGGTTTCATGAGGTTTCGCACAGAGACTGTTTTCTCAAAGACTGTTTGGCCTAGAGTCGTGAAATTTTGCATGAGTTTACATCTCATGGACCTCTAAAAGTCTAAAGTCAATAATAAAGGGCTGCCTTATCTGATAATGGAGCTCTTATCTGATAAAGGATGGAGCTACAGATAATCTTTATGCATAAACCCTTTCCTATGATGTCCCTATTAAAAATGGCTTGGGGAATTATTGAGTCTAATGAAGTAAAGGCTGATAATCAGCATTTTCTCCTCTTGCTGTGCTATGTTGTTCATGAATCCTTTCTTACCCACATAATTTTGTCTTCTGCAACTCCTTACAAATTTGAACAGTCTATTTCTTTTCTGTTGTAAGATTAAACCCTTTCCCAGCCAAGGTTTAAGATATTTCCAAATTGTTTCAGAACAGAAAGTCCTTAGTTTTATGCCTTTGAATTTTGCAAAATTGCCATTGTTATTCTTGTATTCTTCTAATGTTAAAAGATTGATTTCATGGTCTCGCCAGTATCTCAACTATGAATTCAGGTGAGCGATCTAGGGCCATCTTGGCCCTCTTGTTGCTTAAAGAACCAAAATATTTACTTTATCATTGTGAAAATTGTTCAGAATGTGTATTTTCACAATATCTGGGGCATGTATAAAGTGGGTCATGGGCGGTCAAAACCTAGGTCAAATTTTGTTTTTGCCCAAAAGAATCAAAATATTACTCATCATTGTGAAAATAATTCAGAATTGCTTATCTTGATGATAAATGGGTCATGTAGAAAGTGGCTGTTAGTTCAAAAACTAGGTCAAAAGGTTAAATCTTGTTTTTTGCTCTAAGAACCAAAATATTTACTCATCATTGTGAAAATTGTTCTGAATGTTTATCTTGATGATGTCTAGGTCATGTAAAAAGTGGGTCATGCGAGTTTGAAGTTTGCAAGCTGTTTGTTTCAAAGTCCTCTCAGGTGAGCGATGCAGGGCCATCTTGGCCCTCTTGTTAAATTTGAAGTGGTTCGCGAGGGTAAAAGTTTGCGAAAAACAAAACCTGTGAACCATGTGGTTTAATTTTCATAAAATCATCAACTAGATCTATCATCAACTGTCGGTTTTGTGTTTTATTTTTACAGCCTGTCTTCATATTAATAACAAGATACGTAAAAAATACCAGATGCCCCTACTTGTTTAAAAAGGTCTCACGTAATCCGTAATCATTTAATCCTTTAATCATGTACGTGAATACATTTACATACCAAACACTGTTCATCTTCTGTTGATTAATAAAATCATATCAATATAATTCAGATCGAATACATTCAGCAGTCTGTATTTGTTCAATAGATTCAATAGATTCAATAGATTCAATAGATCTTGTTTAAAGTATGGAAAACTGCATAACATAACTGTTAATTGCTGACAAACAATGCCTGTCAAAATCGTATGTTGCTCTAATGACCACATTTCACACCTTTTGTTACAGGTGTAATCAAACAGCCCAGATGATATTTGATGTATTCAAGGCCCCTCGCAGCGAAGGTTTATTGGAAATTTTAAAGAATGCGATTATTAAAGTCGTTTGTCTAGTTTGATTGCATTATTTACTCGATTTACATTGTACGATAAAACCAAAACAATTCCGAAAATCAAAGTAATGGCGGACGGACGGTGCGTTCTTGTAGGATCAATGCATTTGCTCCCAGGCAATATGTTCACGTGGCTAAATGTTTACGAATTAATCATTGCATTTGCTCACAGGCAATATGTTCACGTGGCTAAATGTTTACGAATTTATTGGATTCGCGAACATAGCGAAGATTTATCCCTAGCGAACATTTCTGATTTTACAGTATAAAAATATGTTCGGCGGGGGACATCAATTCAACGAATTTGCTTGTGACTATAGAAATAGGGCTTATGTAATGTAGTTTTCAGCAATGAAGGGGTCCCGATTCCTTGCATTTGCATATAATGATAATAACTGAAGTTCTTATTTACATTTCTATCGGTACTATGATCAACTTAGATTATAAAGGTATCTCCCTTCAAAAAAGTAGTATTAATTATTATGTTTTACAAACTCTCGTTCTTTTTTCAGAAAATGAAGAAGCAGCAACAATTACTATCCAGGCTCCAGACGCTTGTACATGACCCAAACAGTGACAGCACTACAACACAAGAAGTTATGGACTACTTCTTAAAACGTCTGTCTTCAACACAGGCTTCAAATAGGATGCTAGCCACAAAGGTAAAAAAAATGGAGAATTCTTAGAATGTTATCAAAGAAAAAAGCTGTTTTCATAGTTCTGTCTATTTCTTACAAACTATGACCATCTTTGACATTTTGTGAATAATTGTTTCCATTCCCTCATTCCATTCCCTTTAATTTTGGCTTAATGTTTAAGGTGGCCGAATTCGATTCGAGTGCGCATCCAAAACGCGCATGCTGTCGTAAATAAGATAGTGACCTAAAGTTTCAGAAAAAAAGGTAGAAAGTTAGATCCGTTACATTTTTTTAGTTAAACTATACAAACTTTTACATCAGTTTTTCATCGAACAAGAATAAAACGTGAAAATATATCAGGCCGTATTGGAAATGTTTTGATGACGTCATTTAAACACGTGCCTTTTGGCGTTCAAAGTAACGACGTTGGTAATACGGTAAAGTTAAGATACACAAAATCGGCCGATTTCTGACGAATTTATCGTTAGAAAAGTCCAAATTTGGTTCGAAATATCGGAATCTACTGACTTTTGTCTAGTACGTTCCTCTTTCACACTACAGTTCAAGACATTACACCAATGTTAGATAAATATAGCTTATTCCAAAGCCATTTAGGCCTAAAATTTCCCTTTCCCACAATAGAATAAAACAATTTAGAGACGTCAAACATTTATCTTAAAATCTATTTTATGTTTTAATCAAACAAGCAACATATTACGATCATGATTATGACTGTTTTTGGTCAATACTTCCTATAACTATGTTCTAATAGCTATACAAAAATCGAGCTAAAAGGCTGCTTTTTTCTGTGGAAAAGTACACGTTTGAGACGGTCTCCCGTTTATGTACAGGGGTGACATTTGTTTTATTTCTTTATTTTACAGATCATTTGCAGGTTCATCAATTACCAAATCATTATCAAATTTTCTTAAACAGAAAATCCTAAAAATTTATCATTTGCGCCAAAGATCAGCTGAAACACTGCTATTTCGGCACTTTTGAGACAACCCCCAATTCATATACTGAGGTGACTTTTGATTTTTATTTCTTTATTTTACAGATCATTTACTGGCTCATCAATTACCAAAATATCATCAAATTCTCTAGGGCAGAAATTTCTAAAATTTTAACATTTTCGTCAAAAATCAGCTGAAACACTGCTTTTTCGGCACTTTTGAGACAACCCCAATTCATATACTGTGGTGACTTTTGTTTTTTATTTCTTTATTTTACAGATCATTTACTGGTTCATCAATTTATAAAATATTATCAAATTCTCTAGGGCAGAAATTCTCTATTTTTTAACATTTGTGTAAAAATATTCAAATTTCCCATTGGCCTCCATTTCAAAAATAGCCATTTCAGTGCTGGTTTTGAGACGCCCCCCATTCTTTCCCTAGATGGTGACTTATCTTTTTTATTATCTTAAAATGTCAGTAAGGATTCACTTTATAACATGCGACAGTATGAGTCAATTCTGTAGGGCAGTTTTCTTGTTATGGAATCGCATTCGGCCACCTTAATGAATAAACATTCATAAAGTTAAGATCTGTAGCTGTAGTCATCTTTTTCCAATGCAATTGTCTTCTTGTGAAGCTTGTCAAAATTTGATGAAATATTCCCTGTCCTATTGCATGATTATCATTACTGTTTAAATTGTGTTAAATAGTGATATAACTTTCATTTTCAGGGTCTTTCAATGATCATTTCCCGATCACAACTGAGCCCAATGGAAGAAGAATCTCAGAGCAAGTTTGATGAATCCCAGCATAACTGGTTGTTAAATCATCTACCCACACTGCCTATGTTCCCTCAGGTGAAAGAGAAAACATGTAAAGCTCTAAGACAGGTGAGTTTAGCATATATATTATACAGTATTTCTATACCCCATGGATAGATAGATGAAAGACATACTAAGTACTGTTGTTCATCTGTCGGTTTATCGAAGTGAAATATTTTCTTATAAATTCTTATTCCTTGTAGCAAAAAGGACTACATTTACAGTGTAGTTACATTTCATAAATACATGACATTACAAGTCAAGGTCATCCATTATAATTCAAGTAAAATATTACAGTCATGCAATAGAACATCGGTAAAGTCAGAACTCGGGGGTCGTGAATTCAAACCATGGTGCAGCCAAAATCCTTTCTTGCATTTAACAAGAGTCATATGTCTTTTCCCAATGAATCTGAGTACTGGTGAGAGACATTGCAGTCAGAATATTTAGGGATTGGCATACGAAATGTCAAATCTTAAACTTATTGAAAATAATAACTATAAATGTAGATCTATATGAATTTGCTATGAAATCTTTGATTTATCTACTTAACTTGTATCAAATAGGCTATCCAGATAGAAGGGGACCCCAGTTTAGTGAGTGCCTATATAATGTTTCTGTCACAACATGTAGCTGACCAGCCTCTACAGTCTCTGGATGAAGTTGCTTTGGTAAGTAAACCTGGGGGATAGTTTTATGCTTAGCCCTAATGTCATGTCATAATTTTGACGGTGTGTTCAAGACAAAATAATGTTTCATTAAAGCCTTACTGCATACATTTAATAATGCTAGTGTTATACCTCATAAACAATATGTATTTCTGTAAAGAAAAAGTAAAACATTGCCTTTGGAATGGCTTAATAACAATATACACAATATACACAAATTGAAAGAATTTTGGCAAACATGATGGCATCAAGGATTGTTGAATGAGTATGTATGTTTTCATGACATTCTTGAGAATAATTTATGAATTTTTCAGGACATAGCCCAGCTGATAGTAGAGAGGACCACAGTAATGAACTACATCCTACCCTCCATGAGTGAAGAGATGGACAAACAAAGTCTAGACAGTCTAGAGGCCCTTATATTCTTCTTTGTTAACTATCTCAGAAAGGCAAAGGAGCAGAATACTGCTGGATACTCATGGGTAAGGTCTATTTACAAGTGTGAATTCTGCTCACCTATTTGTGACCCGTCACGCTAAAAGGGACCTTATCCGAACTCCAAAAATCCGAATTAGGGCAAACTTGTCAGACTCGGTACAGGTCAACCAGATCCCGTATGTGACAAATGAACATATAGTTAGATAGGGAAACAATTCCGGAATTAGAAATTTACATAAAAGTGAAAAGTGTCGGCCCTAGTCTGGCTGCGCGGACTGCGCAGACTGACTAGGGTCGATATTTTTCACACATCCGATAAGGTCCCTTTTAGCGCGACGTGTCACAAATTAATTGTGATGTTATTTCAAAATGCCAAGTAATGAATCATCATTAAAATCTTATGGTGAGCGTAAACACTATGTGTTGACTTTCATCAAGTGGACTTAAAAAGAGAAATAGTGATCTAATATTAGGGATGCAGCAGATCTATTTGCTAGAATGTATGGAAACTATCAGTTGACTTTCTGTCTTATAGAATACTGTGCATCTAGGTCTATTCCTATCCATTATCAAGAACCAGTCAAGCAAGGATCAAAGCAAATATAGATTTTGGAAACAAACATTGGCAGCAAATGGCATGGTCTGTAAATCAGACATGTGTCCTTTATTTCAGTCCAACACACAAGACCAGGTGATTCTACAATGGGAGGGAGGTGAATCAGCCACAATGCATATTGTTGTTGTACATTCTATGATCATCCTTCTGTCTTATGGACCTGCAAGAGGTATGTACAACTGCATAGCATGGTTTTATACATAGTCACAAAATGCTAAGTTTGAAAAGTCCTAATACATGTAAATAAACATCATGCCTTGTCCTTTATACACATTTAAAAATCCTTTGACAGTATAAAGAACAAAGAGCGGATATTTTTTAACACTTTCTGTAAAACAGTTGTTATTATAAATTAGGGATGGGAACGAATACCGAAATACGTATTCGAATATTCGTTTTTGATATTCGAATATATTCGAATATTCGTTTTTGGGACTTGACTAAAATATATAACAGTATGTTGGGGGAAAGTAAACCTTATACAACTTTCTTTGAGTATGGCATTCTCGTATGTTTGTTACATAAATCTGTGAAAGTTTTATTTGAAATTGTCGGTCAAAGAAAGGTGTTTTAAATGTATTATTCACCTTTTACTGACGGATATTTTCCTTTCGTGGTTAAAGAATCAAAGAGCTAAATCTAGCTCGACTTAGTCATCGTTATTATGCTTTTAGGTAATCGCCTATTAACACCATATTTCAAATATGTTTTATAACATTTCTTACATCAGTTTAATCAAGATGATAAGCTTATTAGAACCATTTTGAAAATTAGAAATTTTGTCAGCTGGTAATGACTGAAACCAGAAAATCATCGATCTACTGCCACATCATAGCCCTTGCTTCTTTGATTATTAGTTCTTTTTGTTTCTTTTAATCATTCGACGGGGGCTCATATTTATTTCTTTTGATACAATGATAAAGAACATGGTAATCTTTGAGAAAAGAATCTGACTGGCCAATACAATTTAACCAGTGTCAACAAAAAAGAAATCGTCCTTTTAACATGCAGCTTGAACATATTGTTTTATCAATCTTCAAGGTGTCAGAATTATCGGATTAAGATTGATGTACATCTGTCACACTTAGTATTGTCTTGACAGGTGTCAAAATGTAGTGCTCTGACCGCTAATAAGATGAAGCCATCTGCCTAATCGAAGATCTGCTTCTTTTTCTATCATGTCTTTTTTAAAATTATATAGTTCGTAAAAAAATCATTATAAATAACGAATATTCGAATATCATATTTGCATTCGAATATTCGCAACAAAAACGAATATTCGAATATTCGGATATTCGTTCCCATCCCTATTATAAATCCATTCCAGATCAGGATCAGTACAGTGAGCTATTGGAGACATGGTTTCCTAGCAACACCAAACCTCCATCTGCATTTCTATTGGATACATCAGAGGAGGCTTTACTCTTACCTGATTGGCTGAAACTGAGAATGATCAGAACTAATGTGGACAGGTTAATTACTGCAGGTAAATTGTTTGCCTTTTGAAAGTCAAAATTGGCTTTAACGATAAAAATTCTTACTAGCGACTATTTACTAAAATTAAAGTTGACTAAAACTTATTTTGAAAATCTTGAATACTCGTTATATGCCAATACTTTCAGTAACTGGTGCAAACAAATTTCTTAAATGTCCACCAATAAGGACTTCTGATATAACCTTGAATGAAAACAAATATGATTTGTCCAGAGACATTAATGACAGATGGTTCTGGCCCATTTTGATATGCTTAAATGTATAAGATACGTAAGACCTATGATTTTATGCTTTCATCAAAAGCTGCACTTGGAAATAGAATTTTCTTAAAATATGATGTACCTTTTACAGCACTACAAGATTTAGACCCCTGTCAGCTACTGTTGTTTGTTCAATCATTTGGTATACCAGTACACAGTATGAGCAGGCTGTTACAGTGTCTTGATAAGGCTGTCAGTGTAGACAGGTCAACAGTCGACCAATCTGTGGTGGATAAATCCTACATTTTCTTTAAACATTGTTAATCTATTACAGCACTACAAGATTTGGACCCGTGTCAGCTACTGTTGTTTGTCCAATCGTTTGGTATACCAGTACACAGTATGAGCAGGCTGTTACAGTGTCTTGATAAGGCTGTCAGCGTAGACAGGTCAACAGTCGACCAATCTGTGGTGGATAAATCATACATGGCTCAGCTTATTGAAGTACAACATAAACGTGGAGCCAAGGGAGGGGACCAGTTCTATAGCATGTTGACTGGAGGAGCAAAGCTTGAACTTCCTAAAGGTATTTGTGACTTTTATGGATATTTTAGTGATTCTTATCATTTAATATTTTGCTGATAGTTTAGACCAAGAGTAGACCTGATCAAGATGTTGTCTGATTAGTTATGAAAAGCTTTGCAAAAAAGATCTTAAGATTTCTTGATACAGTAGACAGTGTTCTGCCAAGAATGTGAGAAGGTAGAAACAAAATGTCTTGGTACAATTCATTCAGTGAAGAATAGTTTTCAGGAGCACACAAGTATTGACCAAACGCCAATCGATAGATTGCTCCGCCCAACTTAGAATCTAGGACAAACAATGGGGAGCATTGGTTTGTTGATTGTTTTGATTGTCAGTGGATAGATCGATACAATATCACGTGCAACGAAGAGTTTGAAGCAAACAATGGGGGTGTGGCATTTTTGTGATCATCCATTGGCTTACTGATGATTTTGATTGACAGTAGGCGTTTGGTCAATTGTGTGCTCCATGATCACGATGAAAAATCCAGATTTTTTCTCATGTATAAGACATTTTGTATGCACAATAATTTTAAACCCCAAACTGCTTTAGGACATTCACTTTCACACTGTAGGCATTTATCTATATCGTTAAATTATGTTTCTCAGATGATGTAGAGATGGATGAATCATCACTAGACAGTGCTGTATGGAGATGTCAAGGTCAAACTGAGGGTGTCGTAGAAACTGTACCTTCTTCTCATATAGTCAATACGCTACTGCAGGTAGGAAATAGAATGTTGATTATAATTTAACCTTCATTGACAGAATGATACTTAGTAAAATAATATAGCTGCTAATCATCCTAATAAAGAAAAGACATTGTAGAGGTGACATTATTTATCAGCTTTGATAAAGAATGAAAAATTGGGAACTTTGATGATGTTTGCAAGATAAGTGAATTAATATTATTTCGTCTTTAAAAGGCTGAATAAAAGATTCCAATTGTAAATAGGTATTTTAGAAATGTTAATTTGGATTTAGTAAACTTGATTTGATTTTAATTTGCAGGCTTTGTTCAATGAGATGTGTATGGATGAAAGTGTTTTTAGCTCCATTGGCTGTCAGGCCAGCGGGCTATTGTCATGGCGGTGTGTCCGTCGTGCGTCCATAAACTTTTTCTTTAAAAATCTTCTTCTCAGAAACTACTGGATGGATTTCAATCAAACATCACAGGAATGATCCTTGGGTGACCCTCTCTCAGATTCCTTCAAAGAATTTGGATTGAATCAGAATACGTTATCTGCCCTTGAATGTCAAAAATAGCTGGTTTTGACTTTATTTTTACTCTAAAATCTACAAATATTGAACAATCAAGACAAAACTTGTACAGAATGATGATGACTACAAGATCGTGCTTTGGTGTAATTTTCAGCTTGATCTGAATTTTACATCATGAGTTATGTGCCCTTAAAATTGACAAAATTGCCATTTTCGGCTCTATTTTGACTTTGTTTTCACTCTAGCAACTACAAATATAGACCAATCAAGACAAAATTTGTATAGAATGTTGGTGACCATAAGATCTTGCCTTGGTATAATTTTCAGCTTGATCTGAATTTTATATCTGAGTTATGTGCCTTTGAAATTGTCAAAATTGCCTTTTTTGGCTCTATTTTGACATTGTTTTCACTCTAGCAACTACAAATATAGAGCAATCAAGACAAAACTTTGACAGAATGTTGGTGACCATAAGATCTTGCCTGGGATAATTTTTAATTTGATCTGAATTTTATATCATGGGTTATGTGCCCTTGAAATTGACAAAATTGCCATTTTCGGCTTTATTTTCAATTTTACAACCAGTAGTATTACCTAATCAATACAAAATTTTCACAGAATCTTACTGACCATACAATCTTACTTGATAGTAATTTTCAGCTTGGTCATGCATTTGCTTGTTTGCGCATCCTGAACCTTTGATATTGCATTCAACAAGACAAACTATCAGGCCTGTGGAGCGCTTCCAGACCGCCAGGGCTGTCTAGTTCTTGTATGTTAGTGTAGAATTATAGATAGATTTTATGCATTAACATAGCAGTAATTGATATAACATTTTGCACTATTTCTATTTATCAGGCATTTGACCCATCTGGCAGGAAGAGTCCAGACTCTGAAGCCCATTTTAGGTCCCTCATAATGGTAAGTTAAACTGTTTCATAGGGCCTTTATTATAACCAGAAAAGCTTAGATTAGTAAATTGTTATTATTAAACCATTTATCTCTTCCTTCTTCTTCTTAAAAAAGGGAGAATTAAATTAAATATGCCATTGTTTCAGAAATGTATTAACCCTATCCCAAACAAGACCTGGTTTTGACGTCCTTAATAGAAAAGGTTTGGGAAAACATTGAAACAAAAAAAGTCTCCTTTTGTCTCAATATTTTCTATGCCATTATTTACACAAATTATATCTTTAAATACTTCCATTTTGTCATCTGTTGCAGTTTTTGAAGTGGAACACCCTGAAATTTTGCCGTTTGGGAAAGGGTTAATACATTACCACACAATGATGCTTTTGAAGCATGTTACATGTGACAATGTTTTCTACCGAGAAAGAAAAAAGTGTAAAATTTCATTCAATTTTTTTGTCCGTAAACTGGTTGATACAATGCAGCTGTTTGTAAAGTATGAATACCTGGTTAATGACCCAACTTCTTTTGGCAAACCTTACATGGATTCTATATCTTTTACCTTTTCAGACTATCAGTAGGAATGGTTCTGGTGTATTAGATGTTACTAGAGGATTCCTTGAGGTAATTTGATATTTCTATGCATTTTTGGTATTTCTTATTGATTATGTAGCCTTGATATGACGGTCAATACTTAACCCTTTTCCAAACAAGACCTTGTTTTGACGTCCCTAATAGAAAAGGCTTGGGAAAACATTGAAACAAAAGAAGAAACTTCTGATAACCAGCAGGTTCTCCTTTTGTCTCAATATTTTCTATACCATATTTAACACATATCATATCTTTATAACATCCATTTTGTCATTTGTGGCAATTTTTCAAGTGGATCACCCAAAAAATTTTGGTGTTTGGGAAAGGGTTAAAGGCCAGTCTGAATAATGTTTACTTGTGTCTAGCGTAGAATAAGTAATGACATTTGTATTGAAATATTTTACGGTGCTTGTTCACAAATTACTTGTGTAGTTATGGAGAGAAAAGACAACATACTAGTTTTCAACATTTGATCTTGTTACAGCAGGGACTTCTTGTAAAGTTAAGGGACTGATTATTTGAGTGATTTATAATTGAGCCAGGATCTGGAAAAACCTCCCTTAACCCTTATCATGCTGAATTAATTTTGACTAGTTCACCTCCGTACCGCTGAATTAATTCACTGTGCACAGCGTATAAATGGGGTGCACCTATTCCGACACTTTAAATTGAATTTATGAGGCATTTTAGCCCTATAAACCCTATGTTTTAGAAAGAAGACTACATACCGTGTAGGATCATTGAGAATTCCATGTTGTTGGTTTACTTTGACCCACTTAAATTGCATCATAACAAATCTGTTGTCAATCAATCCTGACCCACTAAAAGTGACAGTTGGTACGTTCCGCTATCGGGGCGATTATTCCATCGGTATTTAACACGCAAAGTCCAAATCTATGATATTTTGTTCCAAATATATTTCTAACCATCACTACTAAAGTCACTTTCAGTTTAAAAGTCACTATCATAAAAAATTCACGCAAAACTTCATCAACATGTTCGCCTTCTGAGCGCCACCTTTTTGGATTAGGGGTTTCCCAATTTCACTTTTGAATATTAAGTGCATCATTATGACGTCTAAGGCTTTTGGTTGGCTGATATTTTTACAGAATTGACCTTCACTGAGAGTGTCCTACTAAATATAGCTCAAAACTTGCATAAAACGTCGTCAGTTCGTGAATACGAGGCTCATATCTGGGGAACCCCTGTAGCGCGACCTAGAGTCACGCTTAGCAGCGGCAAATGGGGTAGGGCAGCGCGACCTGTGGTCGCGCTTAGCATGATAAGGGTTAAGGCTTTTGAGCCCACCATAGATCCAGATCAGCCTGTGCATATGCACAGTCTGATCAGGATCCATGTTGTTCTCTAATTATCTCTTCTTGACCTGTAATAACTAAGAGAGCAGCATGGATGCATTTTGGACTGTATTTGACAACAGACTGATCTTAAAACTCAATTTTTATACCCACCACAACAAAGTTAGGGGGGGGGGTATACTGGAATCAGGTTGTCCATCTGTCCGTCCGTCCGTGGACATAATTTTGTGTCCTCTTCTCCTCCCACAGTTTTTAGCTCACCTGAGCACAAAGTGCTCAAGGTGAGCTATTGTGGTCGCTTTTTGTCCGTCGTCCGTCCTACTGTCCGTCCGTCTGTCTACAATTTGTTGTTGCCACTCTAGCATCCACAAATATTGACCAATCTTGACCAAACTTGGTCAAAACATGTATAACCATAAGTTCTCGGATGAGTTTGATTTTGAGTCAGATCGGACCAGGAAGTCCAGAGTTATGTGCCCTTGAACATCAAAAATGGCTAGTTTTGACTTTGTTACCACTCTAGTATCTACAAATATTGACCAATCTTAACCAAACTTGGTCAAAACATGTATGACCATAGGTTCTCGGATTAGTTTGATTTTGAGTCAGATCAGACTAGCAAGTCCGGAGTTATGTGCCCTTGAACGTTAAAAACGGCTAGTTTTGACTTTGTTACCACTCTAGTATCTACAAATATAGACCAATCTTAATCAAACTTGGTCAAAACATGTATGGCCATAGGTTCTCATATGAGATAGATATTGAGTCAAATGGGACAAGGAAGTCCGGAGTTATGTGCCCTTGAGCGTCAAAACTGGCTAGTTTTGACTTTGTTACCACTCTATTATATACAAATATTGACTAATCTTAAACAAACTTGGTCAAAATGTGTATGACCATAAGTTTTCGGATGAGTTCGATTTTGAGTCAGATCGGACTAGGAAGTCTGGAGTTATGTGCCCTTGAACGTCAAAAATCGCTAGTTTTGACTTTGTTACCACTCTAGCATCTTCAAATATTGATAAATCAAGACAAAACTTTGCCACAATGTTGGTAACTATAAGATCTTGGATGAGTTTGATTTTCAGTGTGATAGGAGCAGGAAGTCTGGAGTTATGTGCCCTTGAATTTGACAAAATTGCTGTTTTCGACTTTGTTTACACTGCAGCATCTACATTTATTGACTAATCAAGACAAAACTTGGCCACAATATTGGTGACCATAAGATCCTTGATGAGTGAAATTTTCAGCTTGATTTGGCCAGAAAAACAAGAGTTATTGGCCCTTTAATTTCATAAAATTACCATTTTGACTTAATTTTTTCTCTAACAAACAAATATGGACCAATCAAGACACAACTTGGTCGCAATGTTGGTGACCATAATATCTTAAATGTTTTAATTTGTCAGATTGATTGGAATTAAAAAACAGAGTTGTGTGCCCTTGACGGTTACAAAATTGCCATTTTCTACTTTGTTTTCTCTCAAACAGCAATAAATATTAACCAATAAAAAAAAACTTGGACATAATGTTGATGAGAATATCTTTATCAGAACAGAGTTATGTGCCCTTTACTGTGACAAAATTGTTTTCTTCCACTTTGTTTTTACTGTAACGGCTACAAAAATTGATCATTCAAGATTATGAAAGCAGTTATAGCTGGATCATAATTTCGCATCTTAAATTATGTGCTCTTGAACTTGACAACATTGGGACTTTCATTCTATCTAGGTGCAGGTGAGCGATTAAGGACCATCATGGTCCTCTTGTTGACCAATTTTTCTGAAACTTTGTCAGGTTGTTTCCTATCATATGAAGTTGTGCACCTGCAATTTTCAACTTGATCCAGTCATTAGTTTTAGAGTTATGCCACTTTGAAATTTTTCAGGGGGGGGGGAGTAGTCAAAATTTAAAATTTGGTTTCCGTGCTCTAACTCCAGAACCATTTGACCTAGGATCATGAAACTTTACACAGTTGTTGCCCATGACCCAAGGAGGTGCCCTATTGTTTTGGGTCACCAAGGTCAAAGGTCAAGGTCACAAATGGACTTTGTTTAAAATCTGTTTCCGTGCTCTAAGTCAAGAACTGGTTGACTTAGGATCATGAAATTTTACACAGTTGTTTCCCATGGCCCAGGGAGGTGCCCTATTGTTTTGGGGTCACCAAGGTCAAAGCTCAAGCTCACAATTGGACTTTGTTCAAAATCCGTTTCCGTGCTCTAAGTCAAGAACCTTTTGACCTATAGCACTTTTTCAGTGACAAGGCCCTAGTGGGGGGTATTCGTCCGCTTTGCGACAGTTTTAGTTAAAAATGCTATAAGGGATGTTTTTCTAGATCCAGGCTTATATGTATTTATTACTTTTAATGTTCGCATCTTCTCACTATTTCTGTGTAATTCAGCTAAAATATTTTTCCTGATCACATACCAATTCTGTTTATCTTTTTCTAATAGTCAATGTTTTCTATTTCCCCAGGTTTTGAGTGGTAATTCTGGTGCAGACTTTGTCAAAAGTATCATGCAGTCCAACAGAGCTTGTTCTCTACTCAAAATGTTGATTTGCAAAAAGGTATGGCTTTGATACATCATTTCTGAGTTTGACAGCTTTAACCCTTTCCCACGCACTGACGCTTTTGGATGTCCCACAAAATAAAGGCTTTGGAAAACATTGTGGAAAATGAAGAAATTGCTTGTGACAAGCAATTTCTTCTTTTCCCACAATGTTTTCTAACCAAAAAGATCCAAAAAATAACATTTCACTCACTTGAAATTGTCGTTTGTAGGATCTTTCAATTTGGACCAGTCCAAAATTTTACTGTTTGGTAATGGGTTTAACACCTCATATGTAAGCTTTTGCTAGAATGCATATATATTTTGGAACATATTTTTTTGAAAACTTTAAAAAGTAATTTTGAAAATGAAACATGTATGGTGATAAAAGTAACTTATCATTTTAAAGACACCGGTGTTAAATTGGCTTTTTACATTTGATTGAATTCAAATTCAACTTGCGAATTTTGTTTTGTGTAATGAAGGCATTGTTTGTTAACATTAAGATAAAATCATTTATTTCACACCCTGAATTAGTAAACCAATGAAATCGTCCCATTCCTACCACGTGAGTATACAATACCAAGAGCCGTATTGCACGCACGAGATAATTGCATGGACGCACGGGATTCTCGATATTCCAAAGCGGCTAGATCGATATTGTACGATGCACCGGTTGAACCGTCCAAATATGCATTGCACTCATTTGAACCCTACAAATATCGATTGAGCCGTACAAATATGGATTTTTTCCCAAATCGAGGCTGCGATACAAATTATCCATATTCGCATCGAAGAGTAATCTCCCTTAGTAGAGTTCTCGTCTGCAAAAGCAAAATTGTGCATTAGAGTTGAATGTTTGTTTCAACATGATATTTTGAATTCACTGTCCTAAACAAGACATAGCTTTGATTCTGATTGAAAAAACACATTGGGAATACATTAAGGCAAAAGGAGAAAATGATTTTAAACATCACGAAAGAGATTATTTTCATTTCAAAACATTTATGAATTGTATCGCATTTAATTTGCAGCAATATATATCTTTATTATAGTCTCATTCATGTACATCATTTACAGACAATAATACAAACATAAAAAAGTACATGACCATTCACATATAGAATTATAAGAGACTTACATGATTAAAACAATACTAAACGTAAACATCACTTACCACATATAAAAAGACAGGATAAGAACCAGTTGCTAATGGAGCAGTTATGTTTAAATATAATTTTAATAAACAGAGCAGACTAGTTTCTGTTATTTCGAATTGTCTTTTTTCTAAGGTAAAGGGAAATTTATGATTTGTTTGAAATACTATGAAAAAGACAATTAACTCTTTCATAGACTGTGTGTACATAATTAGCACCTGGTTCTTGGTAATGCGTTAAAATGTATATTACATGTGAACTTGTTAAAAAGTTATTTACACATAAGCAAAGATCTTTTATTTAAAATTGAAAAGCAGGTTTTGGCTGTTATTCTTATCAATTTATGGTTGGTAAATAGTATTTTAATTTTCTCTATATCATTCATATTATTGAAATTATGATTTTCAAGAGATGCTTTATTGTAAAGATCATGACGAAATTCTTCATAATTTTTACAATGAAACAAAACATGGCATTCATCTTCTAAAATGTTGCAAAACGGACACTTCCGGTCCACCAACTCAAGATTTTCATATCTTCCGATTTCTATTCTTAAAGGAGCCACACCACATCTAAATTTACTCATAGCTGAACGATGTTTAAAAGGTAAAATAACTCTACAATATTCTTCAGTTTCGTACTCGGTTTTAAAAAGTGCATAGGTTCTCAATTTGTTTCTACCAACATTATTTCTTCCAGTTTGTCTTGTAAGAGATAAGTTCCATTCTGAAATAAAATTTTGTGTTAACTTTTCTTTCAATTGATCATACATCCTTGTTTTGTTGTGAACAATATCTATTGACTGAAATTCTATACAATCTAAATCTAAAACAAGTTTCTTTACAACATAAAACCAATTTCTACATCTTGGACTAGCCATACCCTGTGCCCATAGGGCAATGCGCTTATTTATACGGGTATAAGGAAGACTGGAAAAACGACACCATAAATTGCTAACTGCTTTCCATTGTCGTACATTAGGTGGCAACCAGCCCATTTCACCAGCTACCGCTGCATTAGGTGTGTACTTGCCTACTCCGAGAAAAAAGCGCATTGCTCTATTCTGCACTGCATTTATGCAAGAAAAGGACTTAACACCCCAAATTGCTGAGCCATATTCTATAACCGGCCAGACCAGAGAATCATAAAGCTTTGTAAAAACATCGTAGGTGAAGCCGCCTATGACTTTGCATTTTGCAATCAAAAGGCCAAGAGCATGATTAGCTTTCAAAGATACGGCTTTAGCTGTAACATTGTAATCCAAATGCTCATGTAAAACAAGACCTAAATAAGTATACCTATCAACATATTTCAACACAGAATTACCACAATGAAAAACAACTTCTGTTCTGGCTTTGCAATTAGGTCTAAAATGTACAATATTGCTTTTAATTGGATTTATTGACATATTATTGGACAAACACCATATATTTAGCTGATCTAGTAAAATTTGTAAATCTTCCGGTTTGTCTGCTAATAAAACAATATCATCGGCGTATAATAGTATACAAACATTATCATTGTCTATTTCTATCCCACAACTGAAAGATTTGAGATAAACAGCTAGGTCATTAATAAACAAATTAAAAAGCAAGGGAGACAATCCACAACCCTGTCTTAAACCACGTTTTACCTCAAACCAATCAGTGCATAGTCCATTTACACGTACACAGGAAGAAATCGACGAATAAAGAGACTTAATTGCGTAATACATTTTTCCTGAAACACCAATGTTACCCAATTTGTTCCATAAGTTATCTCTATCAATAAAATCATATGCTTTCTTAAAATCGATAAACGCACAATATGTTGGTTTTTTAACCTTTTTTCTTGATTCTATTATATTTGTTAAAGAAGACAAATGGTCAATAGTATTACGATTTTTTCTAAAACCATTCTGTTCATCAACAATCTTAGAATTATCCTCAGCCCATTTTGATAATCTATTGTTTAAAATACTACAGTATAACTTATACATAGAATTAGACAAAGAAACCCCCCTATATGAAAGAGGATTTCTAGGATCATCTACAGAAGACTTTGGAATAGGATTAATAATGCATAGATGCATAGATGGTACTGTGCTTCTTTCAAAACAAACGTTAAACAATGAATGTAAAAATAAGACAGACGTATCATTCTTTAAAACTTCTACAGGGATACCATCGACACCACTAGCTTTGCCAGTTTTAGTTTGATCTATGGCTGTTTTTATTTCTACTACAGTAATATTTTGATTAAATAATGGTTCGTTAAAATTATTTATTTCATTTTGAACAATGTTTTCACGAGTATCCATGTCGTGGTTACTATTAAAAAGTTGCTCAAAATCATTTTTCCAACGTTTAAGAACATCACAGACGTTTGATGAAATTGACCCATCTTCTAATATTGTTTCAAATGGAATAACATTATTCTTTTTGCTACCAATACCTATTCTACCACTAGATTTCCAAAAATCAGCTTTCCCAGTGTTACACTCCTCTAAAATACCTCGCTGCAGATCATACCAATATAAACGTTTGGACTTTTGGACTTGTTTATCAAAATTCTTTCGAACTCTGATAAAATCAACATGTAAATATTTCTTAAGACCACTTTGTTTGCAACTAACCCATAATCGCTCTGCTCTACAGACATCAGACCACAACTTTGTAAGTTCGTCGTTCCACCAGGGTTTCCCTGGTTTACGACGTTTATTACTGGAAATACTAAATGGTATGGTTCGACATGGTAATCGTTTGTGTATATTATCTTTTACTAGTTTAACCCATTCGTCATAGACTACATCAATATCATTTTGTGATTGAAAGCCTTGTTCAAGGGCATCAATCATAAAGTTAACATCATATAAAATTTTATTATTATACAGAAAGTCATTTGGAACTTTCTTAAAGTCATACTTATACTGAACATGGTCAAAAACGTTATGATCGTTAGATCTATCTGTTAAGGTTTGCGGTATTTCAATATACCAAGAAAGCAGTGAGTGATCAGGTACACTTGCATCCGCAAAAGCATCTAAATCAGCACACTGTTGTAACAAAGTTAGAGGCCTAGTGACTTTAAAGTCATTGAATTTGCAAAGATCTTCATGCGAAACAAAACAATAGTCTACAACAGATAAACCTTTTGTTGAAACTGACGTAAAATCATTGGTGATGTAATTCCTACCGTTTAACATGCACATATTTGTACTAGTAAGAAAGTCTATCAAAAGTTCACCGTACTTATTACATTTAAAATCTACTATATCACGATGCGGAATATCATCTACCCTGCAAATGAAGTCTTCCAAACCACCGCAGCGGCTATTGAAATCTCCACATATAAACAACAATCCGTCATTTTGAAATTTATAAATGTCTGTTGTCAATGTATCAAAAAAGTTACTAACATCGAATGGACGTGAGGAATTTTCTGGAGGTAAATAACAAACACAACACATAAAAACAAAATTGCTAAATTTGTGGACAAATTTTATCCACAAAATTCCTTCAGACGATTTATCTAAAATAGAAACTGAAAAGTCGTTATAAATATCGTTTTTGATGAAACATCCAACCCCACCGGAACCATTTTTAGCATTTTTATGAATATTACGTCGGTTATTTCCTAACCATGTAAAACCGGTCAGAGAAGGTATTTCATCATTCCTAAGATGCGTTTCGGCGATACCGATAATGTCAAAGTCACCATTAAGGACACAAGAAGACCGTAGAAAACTGTTTATATTATCAGAGTCTTTATTCCAACCACGGACGTTCCAAAAACCCACTTTGACCTAATGACGACCACGACCACGACCGCCACCTCTCGGACCTCCTCTACGATTACCTCGCCTTTGGTTAAACTGGTTGTTGTCATTGTTTCTATTATAACCATTTCCATTGTTTGTGCGAGACTGACTATTTGCTCTGTTGTTATGTTGATTGTCATTACGATCATTTCCATTGCCCCAAGTACGTGTGTTATCCACGGAATTATGGACAACAACTCTAGAGCCATGCATCCTGACTGACGTATCCCGACGTTTAATAGCCGTGAGAATAGCTCTAAAATTACTCGCCATTAGCCTCTCACTTCTAGGTTGGTCATGCTCGATATACACATTTGAATATTGTCTACTTGATTTAAGGTTCTGTTTACGTGACATTATTTGGCTTTTATCCTCATCCGATCTACATTTTGCAACAATGACACCAGCTTTATTGTCATCTTTAGAAGTTTTACGATCTGCTGACATGACTGTTACTTCACGAAGCTTTAGACCTTCACGAATAAGACTATTCACCTTTTGTAAAGTATTTTCATTAGCAGACTCAGGCAGGTTACGGATGACAATGTTACACTTTATTTCACTGTTATCGTTGCTTTCATTTGTAACCACATCGAGATTTGAAATTTTATCGTTAATACTTTCTAACTCTGCCGAGACCTCAGCTTGAATATTAGTCCTGATTTCCGACAATTGTGACTCGACATCCTTTCTGATACGACCCATTTCTGTATTTACACGTTTATCCAACATTTGTGAGACCTTGTTAGAAATTTTTTGTTCAAGTCCAGATTCCAATTTATCAATGCGTTCTGACAGAGTCTGGTGCATAGCGTGAACATCTGCAGATAATTTAAGAATAAGTTGTTCAATGGACTCATTCTCCTTGGACGAATTACTCTTTGGGGATTTACACAATGAGCGTCTTGTATTTACTCGCTCGGACTTAGATCCCGAAACCTTGGCGCCGTTCTCCACATTGCGCGCCTTTTTTACACTACCAAGTCCAGAGGAAGGATCCGATAGATGCCTTTTACGACCACAGTCAGTAGTAGAGGTATTCACTGGAACAGGTTGTGAGCTCATAATTGTCCGTACGTATTCCTGAGCTTCTTCAATACTCAACGACATATTTGGAGATAGACGAGCTACAATTTGTCAGTAGAGCGAGCAATAAATACACCGCACCCTTGTAACACGTGGTACACTCAAGCGTGACGAATTTTCGGCTATATATAGTCCACCGTTAAACCGTGCAACAAGATAAACCGGTTCTAATATAATCGATAATCGATATTGTTACTATAAATAGCCTCTATAGTATAAAGGCGACAATAAAAATCAGTGTAAAAGACTTGAAAACGAGAGTCCACTTATCTCTTATTCCAGATATTAGTCCATAAAACTATCACACAACACCTCACTCAACATTTATTGTCCTTAATAGTCAAGAAAACATTTATTAGACGTTTTCCAATCTCAATCGATCAATCGGTGTTGTTTACAAATTACCGGATGTAGCCATACTTTATCGGCTTGTCCAAATATAGCCTTGTTCTGCAAAGTATTCATCCAATAGAATTCAGTATTGTACAAAGACATGTTAAATAACCTCATAATAAAATCAATATGTGTTTCAGAATAATGCTGGGATGAAGCAGTGTTTGAAGCAGGTGATTGATAGACTGGGCAGGTTGTGTGGGGACCAGAAATCACCTTTATCATCTATTGTACAGCAATATCTGTCAGCTCAAAATTCTGCTCCTTCAAGAAAACCTCATTTAAAAGTCACCAATGAAACACAGTTTCTATCAGGTACATTCATGATTTTTATTCCTCTGTATTGAGAGATGGGGGACATATTGTTTTACTCATGTCCGTCCATCTGTCTGTCCAATAACTTAACATGAAAACTTAACTTTGGCCTTTTCTCCAAAGTATTCAACATGCAAAGCGCAAATTTGGTATGTAACTTTCTTTTAATGATATCTATCTGTTCCATGCAATATGACCTTCCTCAAGGTCATCAGCTAACCCTTATTAAACCTTTACATGAAAACTTAACATTTTAGAAAATAAGCCATTTCGGGGTCATTTGTGTTTCACAAACACTTCTTGTTATTGTCCTAAAAATCTAGTTTTAAATGAAGTTATTTTAAGCTCATCTGTTTTCCAAGAGAAAAAAAAATCAAAATACTGAGCTAGTCTGTTGTCAAGTGTTTTCAAAAATAGTATGTACAGTGGTGTTTTATTTACTCATACAATTGTTCATGAGTCCCCTTCTTCCAAATTTTACTAGAAAAAATTCCCTTTGGTCAGCTTTCCCCCCAAAGTTACCTCCGAAAAAACCATCTTATTTGTGATTGTCATTGACTTTCCAGATTTATCAAAGTCATCTTCAGACACTAGTAAGCTACAATCCATGATCAGTGAGAGTATGAGGGTTGCTGTAGCCACAAATGATGTGTCATCAGGGACAAAAGTGGCCTGTACAGCCTTAAATAGGCATCAGTTGGGTGACAAGGGGTGAGTAAATGTAACAAAAATATAACTGGTGCATATATAAATCAGTGGCCTGTGAACCCTTGAATATTCCTTTTTCTTTGGCATGCAGTGTAGAATAAGATCAGGCTGCACATACTGGTACATGCAGTCTTACCCTATTTTACACTTCCAGCTCTTTTTGTTCAGAACAAGGGTAAAAGAAATGTTCCACAACTATAAGATCAAAATTTTTATAGTTTCCGTACATGTTTCATGATTAGAGATTCTTTTTTGTTACATGAATAAAGAATTATGTTCCAAATTAGATCATTTGGAATGGAAAATGTTCTTATATTTATGCCTTATCATCATGAATAATTTCGCCATGGCTTTATAGTAGCCTATAGTATCATTCATTCTTTATTTTTCCTTGTAACTTATGTTAAAAACGCCATAACTTCTGTTTATTTCAGCTGTAGTTATGGCATCTTCGAATATAACCTACAATATACTTCTCAATTTTATTACAGTGACCCAATGCTGGTATCAACAGCCTGTCTGTTTGTTGATTGGCTGGAACTACTTGACCCTGAGGTCATCAGACAGGTTCCAGAGCTTGAGGAAAAGTTATTGTTTGCCAGACAGACTGTGTCCAAGTTACAGGATCAGGATAAAAGATCTGGTAGCAGTCAGCCATATTTACTAGCTGTATTGACTCACCAGACAAGTTGGGCAACTCTACATAGATGTATAAACTCATTGTTGTCAGACTCAAATAGAGGGTAGGTTAAGTCATCTTAAGCATTTCTTTTTAGCGAGCCAGGACTTTATGTCCGGGGAGCTAATGTCACAGCCCTAGTGTCGGTGTCGCATACCGTTCCATCCCGTCTTCACTTGAAAACTTTAACCTGGTCTATTTCTCAGGCACTATTAGAGATACAGCCTTGATATTTCATACATGGATAAATCTCGACAAGACCTTTCATTTGGGACCATGACCTTTGACCTAGTGACCTTGACCTTGCAGTTTGACCTACTTTTGAAAAACTTTAACCTGGCCTATATCTCATGCACTATTATTGATAGAGCCTTGATATTTTACACATGGATACCTCCTACCAAGACCTTTCATTTGGGACCATGACCCTTGACCTTGTGACCATGTGTATGGAGTTTGACCTACTTTTAGAAAATTAGCTGTTTTCGTGACAAGCTCCCGTATAGGTGAGCTAAGTTGTCCGCGGACTTCTCTTGTTTCTTTATCAGGGTCTTCTATGCCTTAATTGTTCAAATGTTGTACAAGTGTTTTGTAGCGAAATGAAATACCCCTTTCTCAATGAATTTCAAAGCAGCCAAAGCCTAGTGCTATGAAGCATATCTTTTAACCCTTCCAAGATAAATGAGGTAACCTATTTGTATGACAACAAGTTCATGAATTTTCATTTGAAAAAACGATAACATTAGATACAAGTTAAATGTGACTTAAGGACAAGAGACTAGTCTATTTTTGTATATCATAAAATTTTAAATAAAATACATCTTTATATTGAAGGTATGACCCTGTGTCAGTTCTGGATTTTCTGTGGGCATGTGTGCATATACCTAAAATATGGCAGGGTAGGGAAAGGAAGATATCAAAGGTACTAATGGTTATATTTCTTTGGTCACGCTATGATTTTATCAATCACAGCTAATTTGCAAACAATATGAATTTACTTTCACATATAAGCATAGTAGTGTGTTCACACTTCATTTTCCAAATATCTGCATTTTATTTAAAGTTTTTGTTGTCTTGCAATCAGAATCTAGAGATTAAGGTAAAGCTTTAGTATTGGAAGACTTTTTCAAAGAAAAGTTAATTAATTTGATGTGTTTAAGAGGGAAAGGCCTCTCAGCTATGCCATGCCATTCAAATAGAAATTTGAATGTGTCTTTTTATGCCCCTGTATTGAAAGATTGTGGCATATTGTTTTACTTGTGTATGTCTGTCCATCCATCTGTCTGTCCCATAACTTAACATTGGCCTTTTCTCCAAAAGTATTCCATTTCTGGGGCATTGGTGTTTCACAAACATATCTTGTTATTTCTAGAACCAACAGCCTGATGATATTCTGGGTTTAGATGAACATAAACTAGAGACAGTCACTAGCTACATTATACAAGAAGCCCAGTCAGACAGATCCAACAGTCCTAAATCAGCTCAACAAACCTCTGTCTCTATAGTCAAAAGGATGGAACTACTCAAAGCTTGTTTGTGCAATAACAAAAATAAAGTCAAGTACCTAGTTTCCAAAATAGAGGAAAAATTGTCTTCAAGGTAAGACTAAAAGGCCTAGGAAATTTCTTTTCATATGGTATTGATTTCCCTTTTTAGCGAGCCGGGACTTTAAGTCCGGGGAGCTAATGTCACAGCCCTAGTGTCGGCGTCGGCGTCAGCGTCGGCGTCGGCGTCAGCGTCAGCGTCGCATCTTCACTTGAAAAAAACTTTAACCTGGTCTATATCTCGGGCACTATTTGAGATACAGCCTTGATATTTCACACATGGATACATCTTGACAAAACCTTTCATTTGGGACCATGACCTTTGACCTAGTGACCTTGACCTTGGAGTTTGACCTACTTTTAAAAAACTTTAACCTGGCCAATATCTCATGCACTATTAATGATACAGCCTTGATATTTCATACATGGATACCTCCTGCCAAGACCTTTCATTTGGGACCATGACCTTTGACCTTGTGACCTTGACCTTGGAATTTGACCTACTTTTTAAAAATTAAGCTGTTTTTGTGACAAGCACCCGTATAGGCGAGCTACGTTGTCCGCGGACAACTCTTGTTGAGATGATAACATTATCAACTGGTCAAAATGAAATGCCCTTGACCACATCATTTAAATTGTAGTTAAAACATTAAATTTGTTTAACTCTTTCGCTGCCAATGTCGCCAAAAAGCGACCTATTAGGAGACTGCCAATGTCGCCTTTTGGCGAGTTCAAAACAATAGCTTAATTAGGTCATTCAAGGTCAAGGTCATGGTCATCTGATCAAACTGCCAGATAAAAAATATGCTATTCAACAAAATATTTTATGTGCAATCATTCCTGATGGTTTCAGCTTAGAATTCATCAAATAATGATTTTACTACATTATAAACTGATAAGCCCTGCTATGAAGTCTAAAAAAAAATTGGCAATGGAAATAGCATAATTCCGGGAAATTTGGCAGCGAAAGAGTTAATAGCTATAGAAAAGTTGAATGTTATAGAACAGAAAAGGAAAACAGAGAAAATGCTGATTATCAAGCATGGAAAAAGTGGGAGATCATGGTTTTTCATATTGGATGTCAAAACAAGGGGTTTTGTTGGAAATTGATTATGCATTGTCAGCCTGAAACACGCAATATTGTGGCTGTGATTTGACAATGAAAGTACTTACTTGCCTTTCTGGCTTATTGTGCATATTGGAACACTTGATTTTACATAATTCTTGTGACTTAAACTTGAAATCTAACACATTTTATTACTACCCGGTATGTCTCCTTTCAGCTCTGCAGATTCCCAACTGTATGAGAGTTTATTACTTGAGTTATATCTACAATATCCCTACATTCTGACCTGGATACACAACAATGAGAGTGTAACAGCGGAGGCCAAATCTTCTAAACATAGTCAAACACAGGTAATGTCCAATATATGTACTTTAAAATATTGTTTTTATGATTTTCCATCAATCAATGTACAATTTTAATTGTACCTCTAAAATCATGATAAACACGAATGAGAAAGAATGCTAAAAGAAATGTGTGTACATACATAATTAGTAAATACTTTAAATTCTGAAATCCAGTAATTTGTTAACCTTTTTTCATGTTATTCATGTCATATTCTGTTGTTGACCCATATTCTAGCAGGTAGTATAGACTAAGATCAGCATGCACTGACATGCTGTCTCATCTTAGCCTACATTGAATGCTTTCTATTTAATTATTGTGACAAAAATTTATGATAACTCACTTGATTAAGAGAAATACAAATAAGATTAATATATACTGACTGGCTTTAAAGGGACATTTCATTCCGATTTCAATTTTTTAAAGTATGTCTTGATGCCAAGATTGGGTATTCTAATGAGTATAAATACTATTAGTTTTTAGCTCGACTTTTCGAAGAAAATGAGAGCTTATACTGTCACCCGGGCGTCGGCGTCGGCGTTGGCGTCGGCGTTGGCGTTGCAACAAAGGTTAAAGTTTTTTCAAACATCAATGACTTCCATACTATCGAAGGGATTCAACCCAAACTTGGAATACTTATTCACCATCACACCCTCTACCTTACTATCAGGGCCCATGACCCTGGGACCACTCTATTTGGAGTTATGCCCTCTTTATACTAAGCACTTAGAAAGTCGAGTGCGCTGTCTTCGGACAGCTCTTGTTTTTTTAAGCTGTTGCCAGTAAGCGAGATACATGCAGTTAAAGTTGACACATAATCCATAAATTGCATATAAATCCGAACTGTTGTCCACAACAATTTGTCCAATTTTAACACAAAAATATAAATTTCTCGTAAACGGTACAATATTTTGGCTTGAAATTTTCAGAATTTTCATAAGGAAATATGCTCTTTCAGATAAAAATAAAAGTAATATTTATGACAAAAAATTCTGAAATGTCACTTTAAAAACGCATCACTAAAGTTCATCCGGCAATAATATGCAAAATACATGATCAACTTTGTAGTATTATACGAGGGATGATCCAAAAGTAATGTCACAGTGCATATAGTTTGGTTATTCGACGTATTCTTGTACAAATAAAGAATTATCATTTTAGCTTATCATATTGAAAATATACTTTTTTGAACTATTTGAATATTGTTTATTTATCCGAGCAAATAAAATGCTAAAAAAGATCCATATCGTGCATGTGCGCCGCACGCTTTAGACTATTCGTTTGAAGAGTATTACTGCTTTCTGTTCTAACATTGTATTAAAAGAAAAAATCGTGGCAATTAATCTAATATTTCAATGACGCGATATCATGATATTGCTTAGCAATTTTAGATCGTTTCAATAAAATCGGTGCGTTGAATTACCAAATGAATCTCATTGAATTCGTCACTCGTATTCGGGAAAATGGCAGAATCGGGTAAAAGCCCACAACCTGCAATTCTGAACCTTTGCTAAAGGCTTGGAAAATAACCACTGGAAAAAAAAGAAACAATAAATTCAACACCAAAGAACGGACTGTTAAGAGGAGTCTCGTCTAACGTTGGGGCAACCGTTTTCGGGAGTGAGGATGAGTCGTTTGGAGATGAAAAACGAACCGGGAGACATGTGGAGCAGTGGAATGACGCCAACGTCCTTGGAACTTTGCTATTTCCGTATCTTTAACTGAATTTAAGAGGAATTCATCACGTCGACCTTAACCAAATGAGAACAAATTGTTTCAAGAAATACATTAAAGTACATTAAAGGAATTGCTGAACGAGTTGTTTGTAAATGGGCCGAACGCCACGAACGTTGCATTAAACACGGAGAGCGATATTTTGAGAAGGGGTAGAATTTGACGTCAATGACGTTGTGTGTTGTGCGGCGCTAGACACCGATGCGCTATGTAAAAATATTGTTTATTTTTGTAATATTCCACGAAACTTTATGAAAATTTGTGTACGTATCAAACGAATGTTAATCTTTTGGCATGTAAACTTGCATAACGATGCGTTCTTGAAATTATCAAAAACAACGTTTGTGACATTACTTTTGGATCACCCCTCGTATATTAAACAACAGCTTGACATCTTCCCAACATTTCCTGAAAATTTCAGACAAAAATTCGATTAAATGACTGAGATATAGCCATCTAAAGAGATGTGGTGTGAGGAATTTGACAGTTTTCTCTATTTAATAACACGTAATTCCGCTCTGAGTATGAAAAACGTTCCACAATCTTGACCTCGTTGACCCTTAAGTTGAAACAAAATCTTTATTCTTTTGGGCTTGAATTATCTACCATATATTGCTGGAGATTATTCAAAAGTTTTGGCGTTCGTTTTTTATCATATCTAGGCCCAACGCACCCTGATCTGATGATGACTTTCTGTAAGTATCTGTCACTGGCATAATCGCCAGTAGTGAAAACCACAATATCTTATTCGTTAATTCACTGTTATGGCAAGAGTTTGCCAGTAGCAACATTTTTGTATTACAATTGCAGTTGAAAACGTTGTTGTAAACCAATTACGTAATTGACGTTGACGTATGTTATTATCTTGACGTAAGCTCGTTTTAAACGGTTGATCAAGACGCTGATGCTCAGTAGCAATCCCTGTAGATTGACTACGTTAATGAGAGTGAAAAATCGTCGATTGGTTTACATTTAAACGTCTCGCCCATTCTAGTTGACAAACACCCACTTAGAACAATTCAAAAATTTGTGTGTGCTCAACGAACTTTGGTCTCTTGGCTTTATTTTTATACGCCCGAAGGGTCGTATTATGTTATGGCCCCGCTCGTCCGTCCGTCCGTCTGTCCGTCCATCTGTCTGTCCGTCTGTCCGTCCGTTAGCAATTTCTTGTGTGCGCAACTCCTCCTACAGTTTTGATCGGAATTTGATCAAACTTGCCACAATTGATCTCCATGGTGTCTAGTTGTGCACCACGCTTACGGAATTCGGATAACTCTTTTCGTTCTTGAATTATCTGCCCTTGAATTAAAAAAATGCCCATTTTCTTGTGTGCGCAACTCCTCCTACAGTTTTGATCAGAATTTGATCAAACTTGCCACAATGAATCTCCATGGTGTCTAATTGTGCACGCCACTTACAGAATTTAGATATCTGTTTTTGTTCTTAAATTATCTGCCCTTGAATTTAAGGAAAAATGCCCATTTTCTCAAAAATGCCCATTTTCTCCTGTATGATACTTCTACAGTTTCAACCAGAATTTAATCAAACTAGCCACAATGAATCTCTATGGTGTCTTGTTGTGCAAACAAAATTTTGATAACTTTTCATGTTTGAATTATCTGCCCTTGAATTGAAAAAATGGCCAATTTTTACTGACAAGCCCCTCTCGGGCATATATATGCGCCGCTCTGCGAAGCTCTTGTTTGTTTAATCAAATTGATTGAGAAATAAAAGTAACTCCTGACCATTTGAATATGGAATATGAAAACAAAAATCCAATTGGTCACCTAAGGTGTAGTTACGTAAACGTTGTCCATATTTTGCACGTTGACATCATGGGAAATAACGTGGTAACTGACTGCAATAAATTTCATTGGATATCGTGTCTTATTGGTTATATATATATCAGAAGTAGAAATTTGATCCTGTTGATTTTAACTACGAAAATATTTTGAAAAATAAGTGATGCGTTTTTAAAGCCAGTCAGTATATTTACAGATGGATCTGATATCCCACAGACTGATAGCAGGTTTATATCAGGGTGGAAAGGGCAAAAAACATGACAGTAGAATGGCTGATGTCAACATAGCTTGTAGAAAGCTGGCAGCTGAACATCCAGTATTATTACTCAGGTTTGATTAGCTTTTTTTGAAAACTCTATCTTGAATATACATTGATGTGATAAAAAGATATCAGATTGACCCAAAAGAGTCAAAAGACCAGGCAGCTTTCAAGGATAACTTTTCGTTTCAAATTATGTTGTTGGACACTATCAAGGGAAAAAGAAAATCATATGTGTAATGTTATTTATCAAAATGGTCGTTTTATGTCTGCCTGGTTGTCCATACATCTCTGTGTCCATTAGCAAATTATTGTTGACTCAATTTTTCCTTGTTATACGCCGCCGGAGGCGGACGTATATTGGCGTCATCTTCTCCGTCTGTCCGTCCGTCCGTCCATCCGTCCGTCCATCCGTCCATCCGTCCATCCGTCCATCCGTCCGTCCGTACGTACGTCCACTTTTCTTGTCAACGCAACTCCTCCTAAGTTTCTGGCTGGATCTTCTTGAAACTTGGTCAATGTTATCACCTCAATTGGTAGATGTGCATGAAGGAAGGATTTTATGGTTCGTTGATTTTTGCCTGAGTTATGCCCCTTAAAAACTTAGTCTCTGGGGCTTATTGAAATTGCAGCCTTGTCAACGCAACTCCTCCTAAGTTTCTGGCTGGATCTTCTTGAAACTTGGTCAATTTTATCACCTCAATTGGTAGATGTGCATGAAGGAAGGATTTTATGGTTCGTCGATTTTTGCCTGAGTTACGCCCCTTAAAAACTTAGTCTCTGGGGCTTATTGAAATTGCAGGCTTGTCAACGCAACTCCTCCTAAGTTTCTGGCTGGATCTTCTTGAAACTTGGTCAATGTTATCACCTCAATTGGTAGATGTGCATGAAGGAAGGATTTTATGGTTCGTCGATTTTTGTCTGAGTTACGCCCCTTAAAAACTTAGTCTCTGGGGCTTATTGAAATTGCAGGCTTGTCAACGCAACTCCTCCTAAGTTTCTGCCTGGATCTTCTTGAAACTTGGTCAATGTTATCACCTCAATTGGTAGATGTGCATGAAGGAAGGATTTTATGGTTCGTCGATTTTTGCCTGAGTTACGCCCCTTAAAAACTTAAGTCTCTGGGGCTTATTGAAATTGCAGGCTTGTCAACACAACTCCTCCTAAGTTTCTGACTGGATCTTAATGAAACTTGGTCAATGTTATCACCTCAATTGGTAGATGTGCATGAAGGAAGGAATCTATGGTTCGTTGATTTTTGCCTGAGTTATGCCCCTTAAAAACTTAGTCTCTGGGGCTTATTGAAATTGCAGGCTTGTCAACACAACTCCTCCTAAGTTTCTGGCTGGATCTTAATGAAACTTGGTGGATGTTATCACCTCAATTGGTAGATGTGCATGAAGGAAGGATTTCATGGTTCATTGATTTTTGCCAGAATTATGCCCCCTTCAATCTTAGTCTCTGGGGCTTAATGATATTTCAGCCTCGTGAATGCAATTCCTCCCAGGTTTTTCACTGGATATTTATAAAAACCTTTTTGTGAACACAATTTTTTAAAGGTTTTTCAGTGAATATTTATAAATCCTTGTCAATGTCATTTTTTTGTCTCAAGTTTTATAAGTGGCGGCGTATATTGTGACGATGGCACTCTTGTTTCAATAGAAATAAGTTGAAACTTGCAGTGAGTGTATCTCCATTATTTCTACAAAGCCTTTTTCACTAACAAACAACAGCACAGTAAGTACTCAAGGTTAAAGGGGCCCATTCTATGTTTTTATGTTTCCGAACTGTTCGGGAACTCATATTTGTGCATGGAAAAACAATTAGCAATGCATAAAAACCATAATCACAGCAAATAACCATCTTTCCTTTGCTATAGATCAATCCTTTACAAGTGTGTTTACACATTCTATTTTTACTTCAAAACGAGACAAGGTCGAGGTCAACAAGACACACCTCCGCGGTATTAACACACCGTACAACTGGCTGTGTCGATGACTTAGACCTTATTTGCGAGGGATACGTGGAAAGGTTTATTTTGTACAATATTCCCCCTTTAATGAACTATATTGTAATTATACATCTTTCCTATTTTCAGACAACTACCTGCCATTGTTGCATTACTGAAGGGTAAAACCCAGTTTACGTTCCCCGAGTTTAGACAGCGTAACTTTCTAGTGCTGTATACATATGTGTTGGGCATACTAGAGCTGTTACAACCAAGTATATTTAACAAAGAACACCAAGTGTTACATGATATTCTAGAGGAATATTTCAATATGCTCAAGGTAATCATTTAAAAGAAACTTGAAAGAAGAATAGTTATTTTAATTAACATAAAAGGTTTATTAAAACTCTTGAATAAAAAAGATCCAATGTGGTAAGCGAAGATCCAATTTGAAACCTTTGCTTTCTAATAGACTTTAGTACGCTAAACTACATAATATATGTACCTTTTCCTAATTTGTTGCCAAAAAGAAAGGTTAAGAGAAAGTATAATTGATTGATATTCTGTTTGATTTAGCCTGTGGCCTTGGTTTGAAACAAATACAACTTCTGTTCAAGTTCTGATTCTTTATTTTAGAAAATTCTGAAACAGAACGCTGCTTTTCTTCAAAAACCACGTATCTGCAGCTTAAAACAAGCTGCAGATACGAGGTTTTTGTAGAAAAGCGACGAGAATTAAACTGAAACATGTTTAAGAAGCGGTATTTAGCAGTCCAGATGAATTGTGACAGTATATTTTGCTTAATTTTCAGGCTTATTCCCTTCAGTACAAACAAGTTGCTCCTGTTATAGTAAAACTGGTGACATTTCTCAACCAGTATGTGGACCATGATACTGCCACAGCTACAAGCTTGTTACAGAAACATGTGGTGTTACTAGGGTAAGTAAGGATGTACAGAACCAGAGGTCTCATAATGAATGTTGTAGAACTCAATTTTGACCTTCATGAACATAACACTTCTATGACTTACGAAACAAAAAACATATATCTGCGAAAAATAAAGAACAAAAATATTTTTATAAAGCACCTAATTTTTCCATCCAACTTATTGTAGGAGTCTCATAAACTATAACAACATTTCTTTTATAGGCTCTGTATGAAAAAAATATGATTTTGTCAATTTGGGTAAGATTTAAACTTAAGTGATTTGGCTACATTGTCAAGAAAATGAAAATAAAAACAAGATGTGTTTGTGAAACACTAATGCCCATGAAAATCTTAAGTTTTCATGTAAAGTTTCCGTAATGACAGACATGAGTAAAACAATATGCCCTTGATCTTTCGATATGGGGGCATAAAGATAAAGAAATAACTCGGGCCTGAATGGAATAATTTACAATTATTGACAGAGATCTGAGAATTGCTGCCAATATTAAATTGGTTGAACATTGTATATTTATTTCAGGAATGTATCAAACCTATACCCTGACATGTACATACTGAAGTCCCTGTTGGCTGGTCTAACATTACCTAGACATAATCAGGAGGATATAATTCCCAGCCAGGAGGGGAGTTCCGGAGTTAAGTACCCGGGTAGACCCGCATCACCCTGGGCCATGTCTCATCTTGCTCCATTCTTACAGAAAATTAAAAAAGACAACCAAGATGGTAGGTCCGCCTGTTTAATCTGAGTATTCAGTAAGAAATATTAAATATGTGATCAAAAGTCAACTGGTGATGTGGGGGACCTTGCTCTGGTACATGGTGACTATACTCATTATCTAATGATAAATTGCTCTATGGCATTCCTTGTAATTTAAATGACGCTTTCCATATATTCTATGATTTCAATTTCACTAGCTCTGTGTTTCTATGATTATGCCCCCTTTCGAAGAAAATGGGGGTATATTGTTTTGCAAGTGTCGGTCGGTCGGTCGGAAGGTCGGTCGGTCGGTCGGTCCTTAGGTCAGTCGGTCTGTCCGTAGACCAAACCTTGTCCGGAGCATAACTCGAAAAGTACTAAAGGTAGAATCATGAAACTTCATAGGTGGATAGATCTCATTATGGAGAGGTGCAGTGCACAAGAACCGTAACTCTGCCGAACAAATTTTTTGAGTTATTGCCCTTTGTTGATTTTATAACTTGATTCTTGTCCGGAGCATAACTCAAAAAGTATGTAAGGTAGAATCATGAAACTTTACAGGCGGATAGATCTCATTATGGAGAGGTGCAGTGCACAAGAACCGTAACTCTACTGATAATTTTTTTTGAGTTATTGCCCTTTGTTGATTTTCAAACTTGATTCTTGTCCGGAGCATAACTCAAAAAGTATGTAAGGTAGAATCATGAAACTTTACAGGTGAATAGATCTCATTATGGAGAGGTGCAGTGCACTAACCGATCATATTTTTGGAGTTATTGCCCTTTGTTGATTTTCAAATTTGATTATTGTCCGGAGCATAACTAAAAAATTATGTAAGGTAGAACCATGAAACTTTACAGGTGGATAGATCTCATTATGGAGAGGTGCAGTGCACAAGAACCGTAACTCTGCTGATCAAATTTTCTGAGTTATTGCCCTTTGTTGATTTTATAACTTGATTCTTGTCCAGAGCACAACTCGAAAAATATGTAAGATAGAATCATGAAACTTTACAGGTGAATAGATTTTATTATGGAGAGGTGCAGTGCTTAAGACCCGTAACTCTGCCAATCAAATTCTTGGAGTTATTTCCCTTTGTTGATTCTTACCCTTGCCTATATCTCATGTCCTTTTACACATACAGCCTTGATATCTCACACATAGATACCTCCTTTCAACATGGTTCACATTTAATCATGACCTTGGACCTTGTGACCTTGACCTTGGAGTTTGACCTACTTTAAAAAAAATTAAACCCGGCATATATCTCATAACCTTATACAAAAACAGCCTTGATATTTCTCACATGGACACATCTTACCAAGACCTTTCACAATTGACCATGACCTTGGACTTTGTGACCTTGACCTTGGGGTTTGACCTACTTTTAAAAAACTTTAACCTGGCCAATATATCATGTCCTTTTACACATACAGCCTTGATATTTGACACATGGAAACCTCCGACCAAGACCTATCACATATGACTATGGCCTTGGACCATGTGGCCTTGACCTTGGAGTTTGACCTACTTTTAAAAAAATTAAACTGGGCCTATATCTTATGTGCTATTACACATACAGCCTTGGTATTTCACACATGGACACATCTTACCAAGACCTTTCACATTTGACCATGACCTTGGACCTTGTGACCTTGACCTTTGACCTACTTTAAAAAAACTTTAACCTAGCCGATATATCAATTCCTTTTACACATACAGCCTTGATATTTGACACATGGACACCTACGACCAAGACCTTTCACATTTGACCATGACCTTGGACCATGTGACCTTGACCTTGGTGTTTGACCTACTTTAATAATACATTAACCTGGCCTATATTTCATGTCATTTTACATATACAGCCTTGATATTTCACGCATGGTCACTTCCAACCAAGATATTTCACTTTTGACCATGACCTTGGACCTTGACCTTGGAGTTTGACCTACTTTTAAAAAAATTAAACTAGTCCTATATCTCATGTCCTGTTACCTATACAGTCTCAATATTTCACACATGGACACCTCCTACCAAGACCTTTCACATTTGACCATGACCTTGGCCTGTGTGACCTTGACCTTTGATTTTTACATACTTTTAGAAATCTTTAACCTAGCCTTTATCTTATGTCCTATTACACCTACAGCCTTGATATTTCACACATAGACACCTCCTACCAAGACCTTTCACATTTGACCATGACCTTGAATATTGCAACCTTGACCTTGGAGTTTGACCTACTTTTAAAAAGACTGAAACCAGGCATATATATCATGTCCTTTTACACCTACAGCCTTGATAATTCACACATGGACACCTCCAACCAAGACCTTTCACATTTGACCATGACCTTGACCTTGGCATTTGGCCTACTTTTAAAAACTTTAACCTGGCCTATGTTTCATTTTACTTTTAATTATACAGCTTTGATATTTCACACATAGACACCTCCTACCAAGACCTTTCATATTTGACCATGACCTTGGACCTTGTTAACTTGACCTTGGACTTTGACCTACATCAAATAAAGGCCCTTGAGGGGGCATATATGTTTTACAAACATCTCTTGTTTGTCATAGTGTTCCTATTTGTTTATAATTTTTATAATAAACATTGTATTGTTTCAATATATACAGGCCGCGGCCTTAGCGCAGTTGGTAGCGCATCTGACCCTCATTCGAGAGGTCCCGGGTTCGATACCCGGCCGCGGCTAATACCCTTTCTGACAAAATTGTCACCCACCAATGGGTTTGAAATCGTTAATTTAAGTGGGCGAGCAGCTGGAGGCTCAGTAAGGGTGTTGTGGTAGTATTGGTTTGAGAAACAACAGGAATCTATGGGTAGGTGACCCTGGTAGTTGAAAACGGCGTAAAACCCCAATAAACTCAATTCAATATATGTGACCCGTCGCGCTAAAAGGGACCTTATCGGGTGTGTGAAAAATATCGACCCTAGTCAGTCTGCAGTCCGCGCAGCCAGACTAGGGCCGACACTTTTCACTTAAATGCAATTTTCCATATCCGGAATGTTTTCCGTATATTACTTTATGTTCAATTTTCGCATTGGGGATCTGGTTGACCTGTGCTGAATCTGACAAGTTTGTCAAAATTTGGAATTTTGGAGTACGGATAAGGTCCCTTTTAGCGTGACGGGTCACATATACAAAGCCATGATTTGTTGCAGATGTTTTGATGGTGCTCCAAGAACTTGATGAAACATCTAAAAGAAAACCAGAAATTTTAACACACTTCTCGGTAAGTGCTTCTAATCATGTTCAAACATCATTTTGACGTCTTTCCTTTATTTCTTGCCTGGACACATTGTTTGAATCCTTGGCAGTATAAGCATTCAACATTACTGTTGTCTAAAATTCAATAATCAAATAAGCTCACTTAGTTATAAATCGACAAAGCTCAACTATAAAGCTTCATCAAATTAGAACAACTTGAGGACTGCTCAAAACCTTTCATTCGTTGTTTTTATGCCCCCGATAGGGAGGCATCATAAATTTTACTTGTCCGTCCGTCCGTCTGTCTGTCCATCTGTCTGTCCGTCCGTCATTCCGTCCAAAAACTTTAACATTGGCCATAACTTCCTTATTACTTAACATATTCGCTTCATACTTTACCACAACATTCCTTGGTACATTACCTTTCTGTAGGCACATACTTTGGTGACCTTGACCCCTGGATGACCTTGACCTTGAACATAGATTGGCCATAATTTAAAATCAAAGCGGTGTCGGGGGCATTGTCATCTTACAATGACAGCTCTTGTTTAAATGATATTTATGACAAAATATGAACAGTTGAGAGTTCCAACAGAATGATGTAATAAATGTTATCATTATAGGAAGACCTCAAGAGATTGATGTTAACCTTCAATGACCAATGCAGAAATCATGCATTTGAACTGGTGAAAAGACACATAAAGCAAAGTCCAAAGTAAGTAGACCTTCCATCAAGTAGAATGTCAGAGAGCTGTTTTTAAAATTATTAAAGTAAACGAAAGATACTAGTTAAATGTTTGTAAATCTCTTCAAAATACTTAACTATCTATGATAGAATCTACAAAATTATTTTTAGCGAGCTGGGACTTTATGTCCGGGGAGCTAATGTCACAGCCCTAGTGTCGGCGTCGGCTTCAGCGTCGGCGTCACGTCTTCAAAAACTTCAACCTGGTCTATATCTCAGGCACTATTAGAGATACAGCCTTGATACTTCACACATGGATACCTCCTGCCAAGATCTTTCATTTGGGACCACGATCTTTGACCTAGTGACCTTGACCTTGGAGTTTGACCTACTTTTAAAAAACTTTAACCTGGCCTATATCTCATGCACTATTACAGATAGAGCCTTGATATTTCACATATAGATACCTCATGTCATGAACTTAACATTTGCCTTTTCTCCAAAAGTATTTGACATACAAAGCTCAAATTTGGTATGCAACTTTAATTCAATGATATCTATCTGTTCCATGCAATTTGACCTTTCTCAAGGTCATCCGTTTACCCTTATCAACCCTTTACTCTACGAAAACTTAACATTTTACAAAAATGGCCATTTTGGGGGCATTTGTGTTTCACAAACACATCTTGTTTGTGACAAGCTCTCGTATAGGCGAGCTACGTTGTCCGCGGACAACTCTTGTCTGTCCTTGCAAGCCCATCTCAGTTGATGCATATTTCATTTACTATAAATCTGTATGTCATGCGACTTATCTGATATATGAGCTGTGATCTGGTAAAAAGGGGCTTTGTAATATTCAGAGACAACCTTGGATCTAGATCAGATTGCAGTCTGACCAGGATCTATTCTCTTACTGTTTCTGCAAGTTTTGAAGGAGATAATTATTAGAGAAAAACAATGGTCTTGGTCAGACTATATTAATGCACTGTATTGGATCCATGATGGTTTCAAAAGACAGACTGGCAATTTTATCCAGATCCTCATAATATCATTTAAAATACACGAACCTAACATTTTATCAGACCATTGTTTGGTTGATTTTTCCTTTAACTTACTAAATAACAGTAATAATATAGAAACACAAAATAAGCAGTACAATACAATAAAACACAGATATGTCTGGGATCAAGATAAAAGTAAAATATACCAGGAACGGTTATCATCAGCAGAAATGCAGCATCAATTCGAATCTTTCGTAGAAGATTTATCACATTGTAATAGTGATAAAGATATTGATTTACATGTCAATAATTTTGGAAATTTACTGAGTAAAGTAACCTCTCCTCTTTTTAAACGTAAATGCAGTCATACAAAATCAGACAATACTGAACAATTGTCGAAAAAGTGGTACACACAAGAATGTCGTGATAAACGCAAACATTTTTACAAAGAATTGAACATGTATAGAAAAAATGATTCAGATCAAAACAGACAAAACATGGTTAAATCAAGATCGGAATATAAAAGTTGTTTAAGAAATGCGAAGTATGAATATGACAAAAACGAAACAAATAAATTACTTTTGGCAAGGGAAAAGAATGCAAAATTATATTGGAAAATGCTAAAACAATCATGTGGAATAAAAACTGGTAATATCTCGATGGATATGTTTGAAAATTATTTTAAAGCAGTCAACAATCCAAATAGCGATTTTTTCACACCGGATGATGATGTATTAGATTTTATCGAGCGATACGAAGGTAATGAATTTAACGTAATGTTTAATGAATTGAATGTACCTTTCACACAAAATGAACTATTTACAGCAATAAAACAGTTAAGTAATAATAAGTCTGCTGGCCCAGATCTGTTCATTAATGAATTTTTCATTCATGGGAAAGATAGCCTTTCCCCATCTCTCTTAGCCCTTTTTAATAAAATTTTTGAATTAGGATATTTTCCCGAATCCTGGTCAGAAGGTTTGGTAATTCCGCTTCATAAAAAAGGGAGCCTAAATGACGTAAACAATTATCGCGGAATAACTCTCCTAAGCACATTAGGCAAACTGTTTACCCGTATTCTTAATAACAGGCTTTGCGACTGGGCTGAGTTGTACAGCGTTTATATAGAAGCGCAAGGTGGGTTTAGGAAAAATATGGGCACAACAGATAACATTTTTGTATTGCATGGTATAATTAATCATATGATAAATAATGGTAAACAATTGTTTTGTGCGTTTATAGACTTTAGCAAAGCGTTCGATTTTATATCTAGAGAAAACTTATGGATGAAATTAATTAAATTGGGTTTAAGGGGAAACATTTTTAATATAATAAAATCTATATATAGTAATGTCAAGTCACGTGTTAAATTTTTGAACTAATTAAGTGATAGCTTCGAAAGCACCCTGGGTGTCAGACAAGGGGAATGTTTGTCTCCATTTTTATTTTCCATGTTTATCAATGATATTGAAGAGATATTTATCAAAAATAAACAAAAAGGCATTGACATGTACATGTTCAAACTGTTTTTGATATTATATGCTGATGACATTGTCATTTTTGCAAATAGTGCAAATGAACTACAGCTTAATTTAAATCTTTTACAAAACTATTGTGAGAGATGGAAATTATCAGTCAATACTCTAAAAACCAAAGTTGTTATATTCAGAAAGGGTGGTAGACTTCCTAACAATATTTCTTTTAGCTATAACGGACACAATGTTGAAATTGTGGATAAATTTGTATATCTAGGTATTGTTTTTTCATCTGGGGGTTCCTTTTCAAATGCCAAAAGCACGTTGGCAGGTCAGTCATTAAAGGCTATTTTCAAACTAAATAAATATTTACAGAGATTTACAAATGTAACAATAAGACACAAATTATCACTTTTTGATAAGCTAGTTTTACCAATACTTAACTACGGAAGCGAAGTTTGGGGTTTTCATAACGCACCGGCAGTGGAAAAGGTACACTTACAATTCTGCAAACGAATTTTAGAGGTAAAAAAGAGTTGTCAAAATGATTTCATATATGGAGAGTTAGGTCGAGTACCACTTCAAAATTATAGACTTTACAACATTATCAAATTCTGGACCAAAATTATCTTATCTGACGATAAGAAATTAATAAAAGTAACATATAACACATTATTACAAGACATCACTGAAAAGCCAAATAGTAAAAATTGGTGTTCATTGTGTAGGGATTTGTTTAATTCTTTAGGATTTTCGGATGTTTGGCATTTTCAAACATTTGGTAACGCTAAAATATTCCTCCATTTAGCAAAACAGAGAATTCAAGACCAGTTTTATCAGAATTGGACGAGTCGCTTAAATAATTCGACTAGAGCTATTTTTTATAAAAACATTGCTAGTTTTAAGTTTCAAACATATCTTGATGTAATAGATAATGTTAAAGTAAGAACGAGTTTATCCCAGCTCCGTGTCTCATCACATAGATTATCTGTTTAGACTGGGAGATGGAATAGACCTGTCAGTACGCCTTTTGATGAACGCAAATGTTCTGTTTGTAATATTCTAGAAGATGAATATCATTTTGTCTTACAATGTCAACTCTACTGCGATATAAGAAAGCAATTTATTCCAAAATATTACTGGAAAGCACCAAACATGCAGAAATTTATAGACCTGCTCACTACAGATAACAAAAATTTATTGAAAATGCTGGGAAATTATGTAAATAAAGCGTTTATCTTAAGAAATGAGGTTGTTTATAGAAGAATATAAGTTATAGATGTGCTGTATGCAAATTGATAATGATAGTAATGATGATTATAACATGTTCTCCCTTTTTCAAAAAGACCTTTCATTCTTACCTATACACATGCACGTACCATTTATTGTCTTTGGGTCTGATTAATTAAGTCGTCTGCAAAACAGCTGCATAAAATTTGAAATCAAACAATCCTAAATAATGTCGTTTTGGAAAGGGCTGATTTTAAATGTATTGTAAATTTGATGAAATTGTTCTAGTGTTACACCAAAATGATTTTCTTATAAAAAGTATACAATTGGTTCATTTCTTCTGATTAATTTTTTGGAAAAGGCTGTGGAAAATAAGGAGTACGCCAATCAATGGCGTCTCTCCCTTTTCAAGAGCATTTTTCATTCTATCTTTGAGAATTCAAATTTTTAGAGTCGGATTGATTATTTCGTCTGCATCAAGTTTGCATAAAATTTGAGATTAAACAATCTTAATTTGGTCATTTGGAAAGGGTTAAAGTATATATACTGAAACAAAAAAGAAACGCAACTTCATTTTCAATTCCTCCTTACGCAAAGACATCAAATCAGATAAAAACAAAACTTAATACATTTAAAGCAATAACATTTCACCTTGTAAAGTTCACAAAATCTTGTTGGTAGTCAATTTCATTGGTAAGAAAATACCCAGTTTAAACCGAGCGTCAACACAATACGACAAAAAATTGGACGGAGGTCGAAAAAAAACAATCTGTTTCGTTCAATTTTGTCCGATATTTGAATGTTGTGAAGTCCATACGAGTTATAAGCGGTCTCCGTTGCAGTCTTAAACCTATCCCGTAGGTGGGGTTAACGTGATTATTCGGTCCTGCCTTGACGTCATATCTCTTGCACGTCTGCCTCTTACTCAATCGGTTATGATCCAATTGAGAGCCAACAACGTATACAGTAAAAAAAATGTGTCGATTTTTTGCCCCATCAATGTCTTACGACAACATTTTGAACCTTTTCCACCAACAACATCTGTACTGCAGTTAGGTGCTGGTTTTGACCTAGCCTTGCTATGCGTAGCGTAGTGAAGAGTGTGTACACGCTTTGGCGTCTTCTTTGTCTATGTTCTAGCTTGTGTTTGATGAAAATTTGTTTTGATAGTAGTCATCTAGAAAAAACGGCAGGGGATAATCAGTTTTTAAAAATTTACCATGTATCACGTGATGAATGTACTACATCTGAAGAAAATGGCACTGTATTTATGCGTATGCATGCAGGTATATCAAAAATGTACTCAACAGCCATTGAAAACATATTTTGTCGAAAATATTATGAAAAATCGGGGTTGTGTATCTTTTTTGTCCTAGTATAGTAAGTTTTGTGTAATAGTTTGTTCTAACGTTGTTCCAAAATTTTGTTTTAATAATTTAAAGTAGGTTGTATAATTGTTGTTAAAATTTTGAAAATGTTGAGGAAACTGAAGAAAAACGCTTAAATTATTACTGGCGCCTTCTTCCTTTTCAACAACATATTTCACTAAAACAAAGAAAATTTATATCCTTAGAGACAGATTAACTTTGTAGTCTGTTCAGAATTGAAATAGGACGACCCAATGTAAAGATGTCGTTTTGAAAAAGATACAACTTACGATATATATTTGATGTACCTGGTTCTAACGATGTCCCAAATTCATGTTGACAGTTTAAAATGGAATGTTTCATTGATGTTAGGATTTTGAAGAGGTTGAAGAAATGAAGAAAACGCTGACTACTGGCATTTTCTGCCTTTCCTACAACAGCTTTACGATATCAAGGAAAATTTATATTCTTAAGATGGATTAATTCTGTCATCTGCTTAAACTTTGAAATCGTTCTATATTACTTATTGTAGCAATTGAATACAGTATATAATACACATTATAAAACACATTCTCTATTTTCACATACGTAAACTCACATCAACCCATTTATTAGCTCACCTGAGCACGAAGTGCTCGAGGTGAGCTATTGTGATCGCTTTTTGTCCGTCGTCCGTCCGTCTGTCCGTCTGTCCACAATTTGGTGTTTACACTCTAGCATCCACAAATATCAGTCAATCTTGACCAAACTTTGTCAAAACAAGTATGGTCATAAGTTCTCGGATGAGTTCGATTATGGGCCAGATCGGACCAGAAAGTGTGGAGTTATCTGCCCCTGAACGACGAAAAATGCTGTTTTCAACTTTGTTTACACTCTAGCATCTACAATTATTGCCCAATCAATACAAAACTTGGATATAATATTGGAGACTATAGGATCTTGGATGAGTTCGATTTTCAGTCAGATCAGATGAAAAAGTCAAAAGTTATGTGCCCTTGAATTTGACAAAATTGTCGTTTTTGACTGTTTTCGACCTTGTTTACACTCTAGAATTTGCAATTATTGTCCAATCAAGACAAATCTTGGACACAATGTTTGAGACCATAAGATCTTGGATGAGTGTGATTTTCAGTGTGATCTGACCAGAAAGAAGAGAGTTAGGTGCCCTTGAATTTGACAAAATTGTTGTTTTTGACTGTTTTCGACCTTTTTTACACTCTAGAATCTACAATTATTGACCAATCAAGACAAATCTTGGACACAATGTTTGAGACCATGAGATTTCGGATGAGTTCGATTTTCAGTGTGATCTGACAAAAAAGACAAGAGTTACGTGCCCTTGAATTTGATAAATTGTCATTTTCGGCTGTTTTCGACATTGTTTACACTCTAGAATCTACATTTATCAATCAATCAAGAAAAAACTTGGACACAATGTTAGAAATCATAAGATCTCAGATGACTAGAATTTTCAATCTGATAAGACAAGAAAGTCCAGACTTATGTGCCCTTGAATTTGACAAAATTGTCGTTTTTGACTGTTTTCGACCTTGTTTACACTCTAGAATTTTCAATTATTGACCAATCAAGACAGATCTTGGACACAATGTTTGAGACCATGAGATTTCGGATGAGTTCGATTTTCAGTGTGATCTGACAAAAAAGACAAGAGTTACGTGCCCTTGAATTTGATAAAATTGTCATTTTCGGCTGTTTTCGACATTGTTTACACTCTAGAATCTACATTTATCAATCAATCAAGACAAAACTTGGACACAATGTTAGAGATCATAAGATCTCAGATGACTAGAATTTTCAATCTGATAAGACAAGAAAGTCCAGACTTATGTGCCCTTGAATTTGACAAAATTGTCGTTTTTGACTGTTTTCGACCTTGTTTACACTCTAGAATTTTCATTTATTGTCCAATCAAGACAAATCTTGGACACAATGTTTGAGAGGATAAGATTTCGGATGAGTTTGATTTTTAGTGTGATATGACCAGAAAGACGAGAGTTATGTGCCCTTGAATTTGATAAAATTGTCTTTTTCGGCTGTTTTCGACCTTGTTTACACTCTAGAATCTACAATTATCAATCAATCAAGACAAAACTTGGACACAATGTTTTGGACCATAATATGTCGGATGAGTTTGATTTTCAGTCTGATCCGATCAGAAAGTTGAGAGTTATGTGCCCTTGAATTTTAACAAAATAGCCGTTTCTGGCTGTTTTTCGATCTTGTTTACACTCTAGAATCTTCAATTATTGACCAATCAAGACAAATCTTGGACACTATGTTGGAGACCATAATATCTTGGATGAGGTAGATTTTCAGTCTGATGTGATCAGAAAGTCGAGAATTGTGTGCCCTTGAATTTGAAAAAATTACCGTCTTTGGCTGTTTTCGACCTTGTTTATACTCTAGAATCTGTGATTATTTATCAATCAAGAAAAACCTGGACACAATGTTTGGCACCATAAGATCTCAGATGAGTTTGATTTTCACAAAGTTATTGACTATAAGTTAGTTTTCAGTCTTACAGTCATAAATGTTTATTGAATTGAACAAAAGTGTTGCTCATATCATTTTGGTTCAGGTGAGCGATATAGGACCATCATGGTCCTCTTGTCTGTCTTGTTATCTCGTTTCGAACAAGATAGATAGCAATGGACTGGTGTGAGTATTCTTTGCTTCAAATCATTTTAACTTGTTTACTGGCTATATTTACTTTTCGTCATATTGTATATTCTGTTGTAGATTTATATGCCTCATGGGTCTATGACCTTCTGGTTTGAATAAAAGATATCCAATCTTTATGTATGTTTATGAACTCCTCCAATATTTCAGACTTGCCTGCGAGTTTGTGCCCACCTATCTCCACTGTTTGGAACATCAGAACCCAGATGTTGTCACATCAGCTCTTACAAATCTAGCAGAATTTACTCTCATGTGTCAAGGTAATATAACTAGCATTATTATCTATATTCATTTCCCAAACAACAACATTAAAGGGTGTTCCTATTTAAAAGCTGCTACCGAATGCAGAATTTTTGATGATAGAGAATGGATTTGCACACATGTAGCACAATTTATTGAGGCAAACAAAAAATATGCTAGTTATCAGCATGTCCATGGTAAAGGTCATGCAACAAAGACAAAAAATGTTCAAGATTAGATGTATAACATATATATCTGAATCTTTTTTAACCTTTTCTAAACAACAAAATAATTTTAGGACAGTTCAAATTCAAAGCTGTTGCAAACCACAAATGGATACTGATAAAGATAGTATTTGTGTACGAAATAACCAGAAAATATTGAGATAAAAGGAGAAAATGCTGATTATCAGCGTTTTCTTCTTATTTCTCAATGTTTTTCCAACCTTTCTCTGTCCGGGACATCAAAACCAGATCTTGTTTTGGAGAGGGTTAACCCTTTCCCAAACAGCACATTTTAAGGGCAGTCCAATTTGAAAGCTGCAGCAGACGACAAAGTAAATGATCACAAAAGGCCAAAATGTCAATGTTATAGCCAAGAAAATATTGAGGCAAAAGGAGAAACTGCTGGTTATCAGCAGTTTCTTCTTTTGTCTCAATGTTTTCTCAAGCCGTTCCTTTAAGGGACATCAAAGCCAGGTCTTGTTTTAGAAAGGGTTAAATGACCTTTGCCTGTCTAATCTATAATTACTTATGAATTTTATTTTGTGTTTTTCAGAATTTGCTGATACAATCCTACAGAGTGCTTTTTCAGTTGGCATAAACACCTCAATAGAGACAAGTTCATATATCAGTGAAAGTTTACAGCTCTTGAATCTAGACTTGATGAGCACTTAGAGCTTTTGTGATGAATCCTTTCTTAGACAAGGATATTAAGTGTAGTATAAATTCCAAGGAGGTGGCAAAAATAATGATACTAATTAAGGGGAATACTTGTTTCATAGCGTGGAAATCACTGAAAGAAAAGAAGAAAATGCTGATTATCAGCATTTTCTCCTTTTCTTGCAGTGCTTTTCAAATGTGTCTTTATCAGGATTGTCAAAAGCAAGTCTTGTTAGGGAAATGGTTCATGGATGGAGCAGCAAAGTGCTTTTGTATACTGTGCAAACCTTTTTCAGAAAATAAAGTGTTAGGCAAGTCCAAACTGATAAGACCTGCAGACAGAAATATGAACATTTCTATAATAAAATTAACAAATTTTCTGCCAATTATTAGTAGCATTTGTTGTAATAAATGTACATCTGCAAGAGCATTCAATTTGGGTTAGCCTAAGATTTTGTAATCTTGGAAAGGATCTTGCGGACTCTGAAGGACTTGAACACTCTTTGTGTTCAAGATGATTGGGGCACTATCTGTTTTTGTGTTACATTTTTCATTTGATCATGAAGAAATCTCATTACATATTTATGGAAAATAAAATTGAAATGAACATATTATGTTTGATTTTGTTATTTGATTAACCCATTCCCAAACAATACCTGGTTTTGACACCAGTAACAGAGAAAGTTTGGGAAAAGAGAATTCTCATAATCAACATTTTCTCATTTTGACTTGTTATGTTAAGCTATATGGTACACAAATTCTAAATTTATCAAGAACTGACCATGACCATGGCACAGTTGGTAGCGCGTTGGGACTATCAATCACCTCATGTAGTGTTCTATCCCTGGCCTCTGTGAATATGCTTCCAGGCATTTGCCTTCCACCAATAGGTGAATAATCCATTACCAAACAGCAAAATTTTAGACATGTCCAAATTCAAAGATTTCTGCAGACAAGTATTTCAAGAAAATTAAATTTTACATGTTATTTTTTTCTTTGAAGAAAACATTGTGGGAAATGAAGAAATTGCTTGTCATAAGAAATTTCTTCATTTCCTACAATTCTTAGCGAGCCGGGACTTTATGTCCGGGAAGCTAATGTCACAGCCCTAGTGTCGGTGTCAGGTCTTCAAAAACTTAAACCTGGGGTATATCCCAGGCACTATTTGAGATACAGCCTTGATAGTTCACATATAGATACCTCTTGCCGAGACCTTTCATTTGGGACCATGACCTTTGACTTAGTGATCTTGACCTTGGAGTTCGACCTACTTTTAAAAAACTTTAACCTGGCCTATATCTCATGCACTATTACAGATAGAGCCTTGATATTTGACAATTGGATACCTCATGCAATGACCTCGACCTTGAGACCATGACCTTTGACCCAGTGACCTTGACCTTTGACTACCTTTTTTGCGACAAGCTCTCGAATAGGCGAGCTATGTTGTCCCCGGACAACTCTTGTTTCTCAAAAGCCTTTATCTTGTAGGGAGTCAAAAACAGTCAATGCGTGGGAATGGGTTAACAGTAAACCTACATGAGATGAGCAGCTGAAGGCTCAAAAAGAATGTTGTGTTAGTACATGTACTGGTGGGAGTGGGAGAAACAACAGAAATCCATGGTTAGGTGCTCCAGGCACTACGATATGACTGAATGCTGAAGGGTTAACCCTTTTCCATACAAGACTGGGTTTTGACATCCCTATCAGAAAACGCTTGAGAAAGCATTGAGACAAAAGAAGAAAATTCTGATAATCCGCATGTTCTCCTTGTATCCCAATATTTTCTGTGCTATATTATTCACAAATTTTACCTTTAGTAACATAATCTTGTCATCGGCAGCAACTTTCCAATTGGACTATCCTGAAATTTTGTTGTTTAGGAAAGGAATGGCATAAGACAGCTAAAACGAGTTAAATGTATCAAATACGAGAAATACCTGTCCCATGGACCTAAGAAGCTATGTTTGTACAATTATATTGATGAATCGTCTTTAACATAATGTCATAGGGGTAGTCAAATAAAAATAATAACAAAACCCCATATATCTGATGAAACATGTGAGAGTAATGTATCGATAAGTCGGAAAATGGGTAAAAAACAGCTGTCCCACCTCGGCGGTGGTCCAGTTCATCACTTTTGTACGGAGAGTACATATAATACATATACAGTATACCTAGTATCCCAACCAGTAGCTTTTCCAAATTGTTTTAGTAGTAAAATATAGAAATTTAAGATAAATGCATTTTTCTGCGAACTATTATGCATATGTCCCATGGTCTGGTGTGAATTACGTTATTTAGTTTTACACACATCCTAAATCGAAACCATGTTTTGAATACATGATATTAAATATCATTTATAGATAGTCAACAGCATGTGCAAACACATTGTATTACTCTTGAAGGTAGCAGTAGATTGTAGCAAGTCACACTTTGCAATGAAGGAAGCTACCCCGCTCAAGGAGCAGTAAATGTGAATTACGTTAAGGCTCTTTAAAATTTCACACAATCAACGCTTAAGTTAAATACAAAGTTAGGCATGTACCTACACATGTGTAGATTACATAAACCAAGAAGAAAATTTCTCTTCAGAATTATTACCTGTGGAATTTTATTGTATGTTTAAAATTGTGAATTACGTGTCTGTGAATTACGTTACGTCATTTTACGTTCCATGAAATATTTTATTCATTAAATGTCGCAAAATTAGAAACACTCGGGTCATGTTTTAAAATCTTTATTAAATTCAAATAGTTAAATGATAGTAAAACCGAAATATGTCAACGAGAAAAATCTAAGACCGAAACTATAGTGGGACATTTTTCGTTCGTAATTGTGCAACTTAACTCGTTTTAGCTGAAGACCCCATTCAATCAATCAAATTATCAAGAATAACTTTGTGGTCACGGTCAAATAAATAACTATGATAAAACATGACTAGTTTAAAAATAATTTAATAAAGCTATATAAATACTCTGTTGTGACAAATTCTGGTTTACTTAAACCATTAAAAGATGGCAAAATCTTAGACTGTTTAAAACCCAAACATGTTTGCAGACAACAATTTCAAGTGAAAGAAATTCAACATATTTTGGTCTGTATGTGTAAAATACTTTGTGGGAAGTGAATAAATTGCTGGTCACAAGCAATTTCTCCATTTTTCACAATGTTTTTCAAAACTTTATCTTGTGGGGCATCACAAAGCTTCATTAGGGTATCTTGGAATGAGTGTGATTCATTAGTATCACTAATATTGTCATTCCGAAAAGCAAAATTCCAAACTAGTTCAAATTGAAAGATTTCACAGATGTCTAAATATATGGTATTTAGAATGACAAACCTGTAAGTTATTGTAAAGAAAATATTGAGTGTAAAGGAAAAAACAGTAATCAAAACTTCCTTTTGCCTCACAATTATTGTTCTCAAGCATTCACTACAGGAATCAAAACCAGATATTGGGAAAGGGTGAAGAGATAGGTATTTTTAGCATTTTTTGTTGGTGGTGCACGAGAGCCATTACACTGTTGATCATATTTAAAAACAGTGTTGAAAAAAATATTGCACTTTTATAAGTGGGGTGATTTCCAGCTATACATACAGAGATATACATTTACACTTTCCCAAGCAAAATTTTGGTATCCAGCGGCGGATCCAGGATTTCTGTTAGGGGGTTCGGATATATGCGAATAGGGGGGGTTAGTTTTATTAGTATTACACAATTTTGACTGAGTTTCTGCATGAAAATGAAATAATCAGGCTACAGAGGGGGGTTCGTTCGAACCACCCGAACCCCCCTGGATCCGCCACTGGTATCATCACAATTGAATCACATTTTAATGCCAAACAGTAAAAAATTGCATAACTTGATTATTGGAATTTAAAGAGTTTCCTTGAATTCCTTTATCTTTGGAATAGACAAATCAAGACATTGTATAGGGAATAGGTAAAGGATTACAACCCATCATTAACTACAAAACATTTCATGCATCTTAGGGCATCATCCATAGCAATGGAAATTTAAGAAGTTATCCCTAGTCAATTTCCATTACCATGGATGATGCCCAGAATTTGACCCAGGTATCTCTTGTTAATTTCTGTTGTCAAGGATGACGCCTTAAGATGCATGAAATGTTTTGTAGTTATTAACCTATTCTTAACAAGAGCAACACTGGGCGTGGCATTATACGCCCGAAGCTCAGAAATAAATGGGTGATGTTTTGAATTTTTCATTGATCCTTAAGATGTATTTTCTCGCAAACACTGTAGTATATTGTATTTATTATGATGGTAGTGTTTGTTTTATTTTGTTTTCCTATTTGTCTTTGGGAATGTGCTCTGCACATCCTAGCTATGAGATCTATACACCTGTGAAGTTTCAAGACCATAGGCCTTATAGTTTCAAAGTTATGGACCTGACACGAGTTTGCTAACTGAATCAAACAAAATCAAACAAAGGGCAATAACTCAAAAATTACAAATGGTAGAGTTGTTGTTCTTGCGCTCAGCACACCCTAGCTATGAGATCTATACACCTGTAAAGTTTCAAGACCATAGGCCTTATAGTTTCAAAGTTATGAACCGGACACGAATTTGCTGACTCAATCAAACAAAGGGTATTACCTTTAAAATTACAAATGGTAGAGTTGTGGTTCTTGCGCTCTGCACACCCTAGCTATGAGATCTATACACCTGTGAAGTTTCAAGACTATAGGCCTTATAGTTTCAAAGTTATGGACCGGACGTGAATTTGCTAACTGAATCAAACAAAGGGCAATAACTCTAAAATTACAAATGGTAGAGTTGTGGTTCTTGCGCTCTGCACACCCTAGCTATGAGATCTATATACCTGTGAAGTTTCAGGACTATAGGCCTTAAAGTTTCAAAAGTTATGGACCGGACACAAATTTGCTAACTGAATCAAACAAAGGGCAATAACTCAAAAATTACAAATGGTAGAGTTGTGGTTCTTGCACTCTGCACACCCTAGCTATGAGATCTATACACCTGTGAAGTTTCAAGACCATAGGCCTTATAGCTTGAAAGTTATGGACCGGACATGAATTTGCTAATGGACAGACAGAGACAGACAGACAATAACATAATACGACCATTTGGGCGTATAAAAAGCTGTAGTTAAAACATAAATAGTACAGATCTGTATGTGATTCATCCTAGGAAAGTTGATATAAATACACTAGTGTCTAGATTCAGTGTCCCATGCCACCATCTGTCTGGAAAATATATAACCTGAAATGTACAGAATATAACCCATTACCAGACAACAACATTTTGAGGTAGTCCAATTTGAAAGAAGTTACAGACGTTTTCAATTCGATCAAATTTTAAAATGGTATAACTTTTTGGATAGAAAACATTGTGAGAAATGAAGAAATTGCTTGTCACAAGCAATGTCTTCATTTTCCACAATGTTTTCCAAAGGATTCATCTAATGGGGAGGCAAAAGGCGTCAGATAATCAGAGCTGGGATCTTAAAAATGTCCTAATACAGGCAGATAAACATAAATTATTATGTTTTCGTAAGAAGAGCAAACATATATATAAGCAAAGGTATATGGATAAAAAAATATGACATAATAATTTGCAGTAATGTCCCTTTTGGGCAAGTAACCAATTACATTTCATGTGGTTGAAAGATGTAGGATAATCTTTTATCATCAATATCACAGTGTATAATCATGTGACTCAGAATTTCAGATAATCTTCAATAACTTTATTAATACTTGACCAATTTTAATTTGGTTTGAAGCAGAGAATGTGGAAAAATGCCAGGAATAAGCTGGAGGTAGAGGATTTTTCAAAAATCAAATGATGAAAAAGTTATTGAAGATCAACCAAAATTTTGGTTGATCTTCAATAACTTTTTTATCACTTGATTTTTCAAAAATCCACTACAACCATCTAATGGGTCATGCCTGCTCACCTTCTCTGCTTCAAACCGAATTCAAATTGGTAAAAAAATGACAAACATATTAAAGATTTTCTGGAATTATAAGTCACATTATTATCCACCATGAATATGCTGTATTGACCTCTCCTTGATTAATTGTACATTCCCAAGGTTTGTCAGCTGGATGTAGTTTGTCATATTCCTCTAGTAACCAGTGTAAAGTTGTCTTGTCTGGATTAAATGAAGGCTGCTTCTCATATGGGTATAAAAACCAACGCTGAAATAATAATTCATAAGTGTGAGCCCTTTCCTAAATAATTTATAATCTGGATACATATGATACCTCAGAACTTAATTCTGTCTTAAGATGTACCTTTCTTATAAATCTGTCCCTGCAAATTCTAATGAACATTGAGAAATTACTAACATTAACCCTGTGTCACACAACATAATTATTATTAACATAGGTGCTAGGCTGGGGTTCTGATATGATTTCCCGACAGACATACAAATATAATTAATCATACAAGTGGAACTCAAACAAATCACCTTAAAACCAATTCTCCAAGTGCAGATTTCAAGATGGTAGCATCAACCACAGGGCCATGAACAAACTTTGCCAGTTCAGATGTATACAAGCGTCTTTATGAAGAAAATGTATCAAATTTAATATAATCATCTAGAGCATACATCATCCATAGCAATAGTTAAGAGGGGGTAAAAGCATTCCGAATTTGTTGAATCAAATCCAAACCCTATGTTGTGGGTACTCATTTGAATCGTCTTAATAAGACGATTCCAATGAGTACCCACAATACAGGGTTTGATAAACGAATTAATAAAATATTGTATTTAGAAAGGCGAATACCCCCTTCTTATTGATATGTAGCTCTCTTAACCATTTCCCAAACAAGACCTAGTTTTGACGTCCGTAATAGAAAATGCTTGGGAAAACATTGAAACAAAAGAAGTTTCTGCTTTTGTCTCAATATTTTCTATGTCAAATTTTTTATATATTCTACCTTTTTTAACTTCTATTTTGTCATTTGTGGCAATTTTTTCATTGAATCACCCTAAACTGTTGCCGTTTGGTAATGCTTTATCATCCTTACCTTTCTACCAAATATCACTTCACCAAACCCTGGTCCATGGAAATGAAACGGTACACCTGTCCCTGCACCTACAATAGAAAGCTGAACATGTGGATTTATTCATTCTTATTCTAGATATCCCTTTGCCTTTCCAACAGGGCAGAAAACATCCAGAAAGTGGAGAACCAAATACTCCTATCCCAAGTGACAAAAAGTTTGGAGTGTACAAATTTAAAAGCTGTTGCAAACAGAACAAGAGTTGTCCGCGGACAACGTAGCTCGCCTATACCAAAGCTTGTCGCATAAAAAAAGAAGTCCAATGTCAAAGGTCAAGGTCACTAGGTCAATGGTTATGGTCTCAAGGTCAAGGCATAAGATATCCACATGTGAAATATCAAGGCTCTTTCTATAATAGTGCATGAGATATAGACCAGGTTAAAGTTTTTTTAAAAGTAGGTCAAACTCCAAAGTCAAAATGTCAAATGTCATGGTTCCAAATGAAAGGTCTTAGCAGGAGGTATCCATGTGTGAAATATCAAGGCTCTATCATTAATAGTGCATGAGATATTGGCCAGGTCAAAGTTTTTTTAAAAGTAACTCCAAGGTCACTAGGGCAAAGGTCATAGTCCCAAATTAAAGGTCTTTGCAGGACGTATCCATGTGTGAAATATCAAGGCTCTATCATTGATAGTGCATGAGATATTGGCCAGGTCAAAGTTAAAAGTAGGTCAAACTCTAAGGTCAAGGTCACTAGGTCAAAGGTCATGGTCCCAAAATAAAAGGTCTTGGGAGGAGGTATCCATGTGTGAAATATCAAGGCTGTATCTCAAATAGTGCCTGAGATTTAGACCAGATTAAAGTTTTTTTTCAAGGGAAGACGGGACGGGACAGCCCGCAGACACTAGGGCTGTGACATTAGCTCCCCGGACTTATAGTCTGGCTTGCTAAAAATGGGTGTACAAAATCATGTAAAAAGGGACATTTCTCAAAAAGATGATGTTTTATAATAATGTATTACAGCTTTTCATTTCTACTTGAATATATAGGTGTAAACCATGATTTTGCTTATATAGTAAATCTTTTCATAAGTTGGTATATGTACTTTTTGCTGCTGCTGAGTGTTACCTACCTAAAAATATGTAGATCTACGAGAAGTGTTCAAATACAAATACATTTATTTAAAGAAGATCGTGCAATGTCTAACAATTTGAGAAAAGTATTTACTTGCATGACTGACAATGTATTCAAGTAGCTATATAACCCAGCTTTCATTGATTTGATTTAAAAAAAAAAAAACTCAAACAAGAATGTCCAATTTTTAAAAAAGAAATAAATGAAAAGCAATCGTGAATACTCCTTGTACATGGTGCTGAATATTTATTTGATCAGAATTGTTTTCCTTGATTTAAAGTACAATGTAGTAGTCTACAACATATTATTATGTTAGACTTATGGCAGTCCATCCCTATTCAGATTGAGGTGACGTCAGAATTTTTCATGCAACGGTGTTATCATTTGTTACGTAGCCTTCCTATTTGGGTGACATCATAAACATTCAGCAATGGAACATTCCACCGCCGAATGTTTACAATGTAGCCCGTATAATTACGATGGCACATGAATCTCATTAGGGATGAACTACCTTAAAACTAGGTGTATGTTATTAATCCTATGTTTTACTCTATATCTCTTTTTCAAAATTCTCAACTTTTAAGTTCGTGCAAAATTGAAGGATGAATAAGTAGGAAAAAATATAACACAAAAGCATTATATTTTGAATTTGTCCATGTCAAGCTTGATTTACAATCTGCTGAAGTAAGGCCTCTGCAACTTTACCAGAGCAAAAAGTGCTTGCAAATAAATATATTTTTCTAATAAAATTATCCTAATTACGTTGATGGTTAGAAGACTATCTGTTAAGTAAATGTACAATTGTGACTATAAATACATACCACATACAAACTATTGGCAATCCAGTGTTCTTTATTTATTTTAATCTTAAGAGACACAATAAACTAAAGACATACAAAATCAAACATGAAATACTCTTGCCATTTGATAACAGCTTAACCCATTACCAAACGACAAAATTTTCTACTTGTCCAAATTGACAGTAGCTGCAGACAGCATTTTAAAATGTGATGAAAGTTTGAAAATTTGGGACTTACGGGGTGGAAAACATTGTGGGAAATGAGGAAATTGCTTGTCACAAGCGATTTCTTCATCTTCCACAATGTTCTCCAAAGTCATTATCTTGTGGGCAGTCAAAAAGAGTCACTGTGTGACAAATGGGTTAATAAAAGGAAACATTTTGATGTTAAAAAGACATTCTCTTATCAGACAAAGGGCTTACCGTGGATTTTTCACAGCACTTTCAAATAATTATAATAACAAGAGCTTCGCAGAGCGGCGCATATACGCCCGAGAGGGGCTTGTCAGTAAAAATTGGCCATTTTTTCAATTCAAGGGCAGATAATTCAAACATGAAAAGTTATCAAAATTTTGTTTGCACAACAAGACACGATAGAGATTCATTGTGGCTAGTTTGATTAAATTCTGGTTGAAACTGTAGAAGTAGCACACAGAAGATGGGCATTTTTGAGAAAATGGGCATTTTTCCTTAAATTCAAGGGCAGATAATTCAAGAACGAAAACAGTTATCTAAATTCTGTGAGCGGTGTGCACAACTAGACACCATGGAGATTCATTGTGGCAAGTTTGATCAAATTCTGATCAAAACTATAGGAGGAGTTGCGCACACAAGAAAATGGGCATTTTTTTAATTCAAGGGCAGATAATTCAAGAACGAAATGAGTTATCTGAATTCCGTAAGCGCGGTGCACAACTAGACACCATGTAGATTTATTGTGGCAAGTTTGATCAAATTCCGATCAAAACTGTAGGAGGAGTTGCGCACACAAGAAATTGCTAACGGACGGACGGACAGACAGACAGACAGACGGATGGACAGACGGACGAGCGGGGCCATAACATAATACGACCCTTCGGGCGTATAATTATATTATCCTGGCAATAGCTAGTTTCTTGGAATCATGGCACTAAGCATTTAACCTTGATGAATGGCCATGTGAGCAAAATATAAGCCATAAGCCAGAGCCATGTGACTTTAACCCTTTCCCGAATGACAAATATTTAGGGAGGACAATTTCAAAAGCTACTGAAGACAGAAAAATGGATGTTGATTATGATAACATTTATGTATGATATAGCATAGAAAACATTGAGACAAAAGGAGAAAATGCTGGTTATCAGCATTTTCTCCTTTTGCCTCAATGTTTTTTCCCAAGCCTATTCAATTAGGGACGTCAAAACCAGGCCTTGTTTGAGAAAGGGTTAATGCACTAATGCATAAATCACATTGAAAAGTGCTCAATATACTTATACAACCAAAGCTGCTTTCATTCTGCAGTCAATCTATGTGGTTTTTTTTTCTAATATCAACTTTGCATTAAGGTAGAATACCTGTAATCAGATTCGTGCGATGTCGGAATTATTCGGGTGCGGTCGACAACATTCAGCGGTGGAACTCTCCGCCGCCAAATGTTTATGACTGCACCCGAATAGGTTCGGTTATGTAACAGCGACGCTCGAAAAAAAGCTGATGTTTTATGAATCTCAAAATGGCAACATTACTGGTATTCTACATTAAAATATGAATATATAAAAGACATTCACCCACCTGCTAAACCAAAGCTGTAAACACCAGTCATTCTAGGCAGGCTATAAGGTGGTGGGTTATAGAGGTCAAATAACTCCTGCCACTCTGTGTAATTATTATCTCCAAACCAGTAAAATGTTTCTGTAAAATGCAAATATATCTTATAATTAAAAAAAATTCTGGCTACACATTGTACCTGCTAAATGACTTATTTTCTTTGCATCTAAGATGGATATACATGTATGTCATTTTCTGGGGAAAAAGAGAACACAAATGTCTCTTGTGACCGCTCAATTCTTCAAAAAAGTGACCATGACTTATATGGACATGTTTGATCTTGATATTAAAAGATGAACATCAACATACCTAAATTGCTTAATTACTTTCCTGATTAGAGGTTTCATCGGGCACTCAAGCTTGATTTTTATCAAATATAGTTAACTCACCATTTCCCAACATTTTCAATGTTTGTGGCTTCATAATTTTTGTTATGTATTCATCTAAAGTAACATCTTCTGCAATATAAATATCATAACATTTGCTTGAAAAATATTATTAGAGGAGGGCTTTTTTTCTGACAAATTCAATGATGGACCAGTTCATGTGGTCAAAACAACTTGTATGCAAGATACAGGGTGTTTCATAATATGTGTTACCATTTCAAATCTTAAGTATGTTTAAATTCAGAAATGTACATTTAAATGAAATGGACAATGCAAAAATAGACATGATAAAGTTTTATTTGACATATAACAATAGTATATTTGCGTTCAGGATTGACACAAATTCAATCTCACTCATATTGTAACAATTTTACAAAAAGCATTCTAGACGACGTCATCCACGCTGCAAAACGACGTCAACATGTTCCTTAAAGTTTGTAAAGACCCAATTGCATGTGTCTAATGAAATATTCTGTTTTAACCATGCTATGCTATTTAAATTTATCTACGGATATTGCGACAGGGTATATACGTACATAATCTTTCAGAAGTATCAAAATAAAAGTTAGAGCGGACTGAGGTCCTGTGAGTGCAAAAGCCACATATTATCTGACCTGAATGAAATCCACTGTGTCCCTAATCTTTTCTCAAGCCATGCAATATCTTTTCTGGAAGTGTGGGGCGTACTACCATCTTGCCAGAATCAACATGCATTAAAGTCTGCAGCATTTCGCTGTAATACTGGAATATGTTTCCTCTATATTTCATGCAAATAGTGTTCTCTATTTCAAATTGTCTCAGTGACACTATTTTCGTCCTCAATAAAGAAGGGTCAAATCAGTACTTGTGGACTTTAGGTTGCCCATACTGTTAAATTATGAGAATGAAATTATCTTTTCAGTCAGATCAGATTCAGTCAGATTTTTCTATGTATCTGTGTTGAGTTTTTAGGATATTGTTTTTTTCATTGATCAGGGGACAGTTATCAATAAATATTTGATCAAGCAGTTTGACAACTTTCTTGTGTCAATGGGCAGCACCGTTTTTGAAAAACGGCCCAAATTTGATGACGTCAAATAGGACATCATTACGTCAATATATTCTCCTAAGTTTTGCATGACACAAAACTTTATTATGTACCCTTTAAGTACATGTATGGCATGACTATATTGTATGTACGATCAATGATCTATATTTATTTGTAATGGTAACAGATATTATGAAACACCCTGTATATTTGATTTGATATTTTTTACTTAATGACAACCATTTTGAACATGATTTCTAACATACAAATACCTACAACTATGTGTCCACATTATTTCTACATCACTGCAAACTGGGGGTTATGTGAACATGGATTTGCGTATGTGACCAGGCCTTTTACCCTTTCCCAAACATGACCTGGTTTTGACGTCCCTAAGAAAATAGGCTTGGGAAAACATTGAGGCAAAAGAAGAAACTGCTGATAACCAGCAGTTTCTCCGTTTGTCTCAATATTTTCTGTGTTGTTTTATACACAAATTCTATCTTCGTCAACATCTTTTTTGTCACTAGCAGCAGCTTTCAGGTTGGAGCACCTTGAAATTTTGTCGTTTGGGAAAGGGTTAAACATATATCCCAGCAAGAAGAATTTGCCATGAAGCACAGAAAATTCGCTTGTTATGTCACATCTAACTGTGATTTGCTCAACTGCAAACAGCTTAAATTCTCTATTCAAAATGTCAGCTTACTTTTGGTATATGAATATGAGTTTGCAGAACTGAGTTTGATAACTTTGTCCTTATGCTCTTTTAATATGTTTTCCTTCATACAGAGTCTTTGAAATTCCTGAAAAGGAAATCAAATATCATAATAAGCATTTAAAGATCTACTATATCGTCGGTGTAAATGCAAAACCTTGTATGTTGATTTTTGCGATTTTCAAAGTATAAACTTGTGTGCCCTGTTTGGACAATTCTTGCAGGTTCTGAGATATTTTTACTGATCAGTATTAATGACACATTATTTGTAAACAATATGTCCAAATTTCAAGTAAAACATTTCAGTTTGGGAAAAGTTATTACACTTTTTTCCCTCCCCTTTAAAATTTTCCAAAAACGAGATACGAGGTTTTGCATTTATAACGACGATATCCATTGAATCACTTAATGCAAAAATTTGTCATTTAGTAAAATAGCTATATATACACCCTGAACTTTAAATATTGTTTACGAGTATGAAATATCACATATAAAAATGAAATCTATATTGGTTCATTGAGACATCTAGATATATCAATGTTTGAAATTATCAAAGATATACATATAATTACATACATACATACATATCCTTTTTAAAGACTGTTTTCCTCTACCGAGGGTTGGACTTGTCTGACAATTTAAAATCAATCATTAGATAGATCACTAGAATCAATCATTTGATAGATCATTCAATATTTTTAATAACATAAAGTAATTGGTATATACATAGATGAATATAGTGCAGTACTTACAGTGTTATCTGTAGCTCCTCGGATAATAACTGGTCGTCTGAATGCATATCTGAAACAACACACAAAAACATGATAACTTGATGGACCCAGGATTTGAAAAAAAAGTCCTCTATAGCATTTGACACTAATTATTCACCGGTAAGCCTGTCTATGCAGTATTATCAAGATCCAAGCTGTTCACTTATACTTTATTGAACTTTATTTGTGACTTGGGACAAACTGTAAGAGAGCAGCATAGACCCTGATCAGACAGTAAATAAGCACAAAATAATATATAGAAGCTTATACAATAAATGCTGATCCAAGATATTTCATGTTGCTTTGGCAGGCAGCAAAAATTAGTATGAGCTGCTGCAGACAACATATTGAATATATTACTATATACTGTATAATCAGATTTTTTTTTCTTTTGTATCACTGTTTTCCCAGGCATGTTTGGGAGCAGCTGCAGGTTAACCCATATGCACATATTGACACCTTTTGACCTCCCATAAAGTAACAACTTTGGAAAACATTGTGAAGGAATTTCATGTGACACACAATTCCTTCATTTCCCACAATAATTTCTGCAAAGAAAGACTGGAAAATATAAAATTTCATCATTGTTAAATTGTCATCTGCATTATCTTTGTCAATTGAATTTGGACAAGTGTAAATTTTCTGCAGCCTGGTAATGGGTTTAGGATGTCTCAGTTGTAAGCATATCCTGGAACCTACAAGTACATGTACATTAACCCTTTCCCAAACGACAAAATTTTAGGGTGATGCACTTCAAAATCTACCACAAATGACAAAATGGATGTTATCAAAGATGGGATTTATGTAAAATATGGCACAGAAAATATTGAGACAAAAGGAGAAACTGCTGGTTATCAGCAGTTTCTTCTTTTGTTTCAATGTTTTCCCAAGCCTTTTCTATTGGGGACTTCAAAACCAGGTCTTGTTTGGGAAAGGTTACATCCCAGTTGGTCTAATCCCATTTCGTCTAATATATGAAAATATTGGATTAGACGAAAAATTCCCATTTCGTCTAATACTTTTCAGACCTTGTTTCATGTCCTAAAAATCTTAAATAAAAAGACAGTAATAAACAATATAGATATATAGGCCTAATACATGCACAAATAAATATATATCGGACAAACTAAAAAAATATTTCAGAAGAAAAGCAAATTTCTTGAAAAAAGGGTTTTAGTCGAAATGGGAAATTTGAATTTTAGACCAAATGGGATTAGACCAACTGGGATGTCCCCGTTTGGGAAAGGGTTAAGGACCACACATGGAGAAAGGGTGTAAAACGGTTTTAAACAAACAGGTGCTGATAAGAATTATTGGATTTTAACCCTTTTTGCACCTTATCTTAAACAACTGTTAAAATAGATGCATAATTCATTATTTTACACATTTTTGATAAATACAAAGTTTTTAGAGAATTTAAATACCTTTTCAATGATATAATTTTGGAAAAAATGAAATTAGCCCTTTTAATAAAAAATGACTTTGTAGAACAGTACCCTTTCATAGTTTGGTGTTGATTTTTATTTTTTTCAAACAGAAATAAAACAACTATTTCATATTTTTTTAAGATTTTTTTTTATCATTATATGGAAAAACAATTTTAAGGAATTGAATGAGGTCGAAATTATTTTGATTAGATTTATTTCACAGTAAATTTCAAGCATTTTTGAAAAAGTTATCAGACCCCAGTCATGTTTAATTGCAAATTACTCTTTTTTTAAAGAACAAAGTGTATATTTTCTTTAGTTGTCTTAAAAGCTAATAAATCAAGCTTACTAATCATATATAAGAAATGTTTAAATTTTAAAGAATTGCCAGACTTATTAGAGGTTGAAAATGAGGAGTTCAAAGGAGTTACTGTTTGTTCAAAACCGAGGAGTTAAAAAGAGCTACTGTGTGGTAATGGGTTAAGGGTACTGAAACAATGATCTTACAAAAAACCCAATTATCAATATCAATAATACTTTGTTGTTTAACTTACTGCTCTAAAAACTGTTTCTGTGAAAACTCAACCTTTCTGACATCCACAACATCAATGTTGCATGGGCCTGGCTCAGCCAAAGGCTTGAAATCTTCATTGTCCCTGAAATTTCATTGTAATCAATTTTACAATCTATGCTTTCAACACCCTCTCAGGGGATCTCTTTCTCAGGTTTCAAAGTGCCTGATGGCTTTTTTATTTTATGGACATTATGATTTTCTTAAATGACTGTTCAAACAATCAGAAACCTGGGCACATGGAATTTTAAAAACTTACAATTATACACAGGGTTCCGCAGTGGCCATTTTTAAGGGAACAGATGTTTTTACAAGCACCTCTGGTTTCGGTCACAAGATTAAGTTTACTAGTAAGAGCAGAGCAGCAGATAAGAGGGGGTAATTCTAAATCAGTTATTTCAAATTCAAACCATGTCTTGTGGGTACTCATTTGAATCATTTTGATGACTTATTTCCAATGAATACCCACAACATATGGTTTGATGAGTAATTAATTTAATACTGCATTTTGAAAACCCATTTCTATCTATATAGCTCTGTAAGAGTATGGAACCATCAGTGCTTGTATTCCTTCAAAATAAAGCCGCTGCACAGCTATGTGTATACATTTATTATGTAGAGCTCTGTGATATCATAGCCACAAACATGATAATTGGTCTTGGTTTGTCAGTTTTCAGATTACACTGTTTGAACTTCAAATTATTATTTATCATAGAGAAATATATTTTATATTTGTAAGTTGTTAAAATGTCCGAATCCAAGTGCTGATAATCTGAAATTAAGTAATTTTCAAAGATAACATCTCATTTTAAATCTTCAGTCAGTGTCTAGAAGGTGTCCGTGAACAAGAAGTAGAGCACCAGTCATCAGTGGCAGATCCACAGGTAATCCGAGTTTTCTCTGATGAAATTCGCAATTTGATATGTTGATGTCGCTCATTTACATCAGAGAGCACTACCATTCAAAAACAACAGAAAGTTTGACACAAGTTTTGGCGCTTTGATCACCGTCGGATCTTAAACTATATCCTTAAAACGCCTTATTGTACCAATCAATGAACCTTTTAATGCAGGGTTGGCAATCGACCGGTCACCCGGTTTTAACCGGGCGGTTTTAACCGTTTAAAACCACCCCGGTCAATACTCCAAGTGGTCAATTGGTGGTCGATTGAGAAAATCTAATGGTCAATTGGTGGTCGATTGGTGGTCAATTGAAAAATTTTAATGGTCAATTGAACATTTTTAATGGTCAATTGAAAAAATTCTGATGGTCAATCAAAAAAACTTTAATGGTAATTTATTTTTTTGTCTTCGGATTTATTATTTATATTCTTGAAATTGAAAAATTGACAGTTATAACCTGTCAAGGGTACTCATCAGGTGGCTTTTGACCAGATAGGGTCCTTTGGCTTTATTTCACCACAACAGTTACTCTTGTTTTGACACTTAGATTAAATGTCCAGTAATATCCAGTTAACTGACCAATAACAGATAGCAGAATGATCACACTTTCACACATCTGAATAAACAAAGGTGTCAGTTTCACAACCCATATATTTTAGCCCCTCTCATTGGTCAACCTTACAAGCTGGACACACCTTCCATAGGTTTGAGTGACAGGTCCAGTATTTTGACAGTTTTGATTGGCCATTCTTAATTGTTTGTCAAAAGGCAATTACTGTTATTAAGATTAGGTCATCCTCTTTGATGTGTTGGCTAACATTATCCATAATTTGAACCAGCAGTACTCTTTGAAGTAGTGTGTCATTTTTGTACAGTCAAATTTTGATCGAGTCAATGTTTGTTTGTTTGACTGCTTTTCATGATTTTGATGGGCACTTTTAAACCCTTTCTTATTACACTTCTCTTTTCTTCTCTTCTTCTTTACATGGCAATGTATATATTGAACTAGAACAACCTGAACTGAAAATTGATGAGAATAATTGGAAAATTACTGATTCATGAAACGGACCTCTTTGAATTAGAGCTGGGACAGGTAGAAATTTCCTACCCAGGTACCCGTGGTCGTATTACCCGCGGGTACTCGAGTACCCGATGATTATTCAAGAACACCAATACTTATCCAAAGATCTTTTTCATCCTGTCACTTGTTTGTTAAACATGGCTTCAAACAACCTTGTGTCATCGAAGTCTTCTTAAAAAAGCGCAGTTTGGCAATTCTTTAGTATTCTGCGAGACAAAGAGAAGACTAAATGCAATATTTGAAATACGCAGGTGTGACAAGCAATTTCTTTATAAACCACAATGATTTCTACACAGAGAGATCAAAAATGTAAAATATACATTCACTCTGCAACATCTTTAAATTTGAAAGAGTCAATTTTTTTTAATTGATTTTATTATTTTACCATTTTATATATACCATATTATTATACCATTTTTTTATCAAATTGTAATGGTTTTGGGAGTGCCGGGGAATCAAGTGGTCTGGTTCTCACAATCTTTCTTGGAAAAACCCATGGACACCATTGAAAAAAAATATTAAAGCCCGGGCTTCTTGACCTACGCCTAGTTACGCGCCTGATCCTGATTCCCCCTAGATCGTACAAAATGTTTATGTTTATATTTGGAATGGAAATGTAACACAGTTTAGGAATTATTGACATTTTTCAAATTTCGCTGCTGGCTCTTTAGTGCTCATTATGCGTCTTCTACCTTAATTAGATCATTTACGAAACCGGGTACCGGGTAATGATTTATTACCCGGGTACTGGTGTTACCCGACCCGATACCCGGGTACTCGAGTACTCGTCCCAGCTCTACTTTGAATTTACATTTTGGTTTTGCAGCTTTGTTTTTTTAGAGTCTTGAACAACAGAAAGTCAGAATCTCAACATCTAATTTGCAGTGATATTCTTATATTATGTAGGGTCTATTAAGTAGGGTTATCATATATGAGTATTTTCCAACCAACCATTTCAATTCGACTGCTGAACGCAATACTGTTCTAAGTCATTTTTCATGATTTTTCAGGAGAAGGAAAAAACGTTCCCATTTTGTCAAAACTGAATTAAATGATCTGAATTTTTGATATTATATAATCTGATAGACAATATTAAATTATATTTATTACATTTTTCATTCAAGTTAATGATAAAAGAGAAATATGATTATGTTGACTTAGCTTAGTATTGCAGTCAAATATCAGCAGTTTTGAAGTCAAAATTTGAATGCAATACTAGTCCAAGTTGATATAGACTAGTATTGCATGCAAAAATTGAATACATGAGACAAAATTATTGACTGCAATACTATTCTATGTTATTCTCCTTTGATTGCACTAGTTTGTAAACAACATAGATTAGTGTTACCCTTTCCCAAACCATAAAATAGTTTGGTGATTTGATTCGAAAGCTCCAGCAATGACAAAATGGATGTTAGAGAAGAGAGGAATTAAGTACAATAATGCGCAGAAGATATTGAGGCAAAAAAGAAATTGCTTATGTCCTTCTTTTACCTTGATGTTTTACCAAGCATTTTTAGCATGACTATTCATAGAATATGGGGTTTAGTTTGGTCAACCAAGTGTCGGCTTTGGTGTTTGTATTAGTGTTGGCTTTGGTTATTATAAATGTTTTAACCTGCAAGTGTCATATCTGTTCTTACTCATGCTATTGCTCTGAAACTTTGTACATGCTTCTGTGACCATAATATCAGTCTCTAGGCAAAGATTAATTTCTCGGACAATTAATTTAATGGAATTGTAACCCTTTTCAAACTTGAAAAATAAAGTTTAAGTTTTTATGTGAAACTTGTCGTACATCTGTAATAACTATGTTTCTGATGGAGATATTGCCTTCAAAGTTTGCACATCCTTCTGTGACCATGATATCAGCTTCTAGCTGTAGATCCTACTCTGATATTTAATTAAGTGGATTTTAACCCTTTTCAAAAAAACTTTCAGAATGTCAATTCCTGGTCTTGTTTGGGAAAGGGTTTAATTATGAAAGAAGAAGAAAGTAGAAATAAGCTTATTTCCACTAAGACCCCCCACACACAACAGCCACCGGAAGTCGTCCTTCGATGACAATTATGGCCAATCACCGTTCGTTGCCATTGCATGTGGGATGCTTTGCTCAGCATTGGGTCAGAGCCTTGATCTGGCATAGAGAAACCGGCTGATGTGTTGCTATTTTTAGTAACAAATTGGAACCGCGTCTGTGTGTATACAATGTTAATTTCCCATAAATCCATTGTTTGCCACCGGAAGCGGACTAAAACGATAACTGAAAGGGGTCAATTGGGAAATTCAAAACTTTAAGGATAAGCATTTACATAAAATGTGTTGTTCAAATTAATGTAAATGAATCATATTCATATAATTGTCTTAAGTCACCCATTGGTACCAGTTGTGGGACAATGTTTGTCCACTTCTGTCTGTTTCTGTCTATCTCTGTTTGTTTACACTTTTTGTGTAGGTCATACATCCTTGAAAGGGTGGGTCATTCATATCATTTTAATACATGAAATTCATATATTATGAAATTCATAACTGCCTGGGATAATATTGAACTGTGTATACTAGTAGGAGGGTATCCATTTTAACTCTCCTGAGCACTTAGTGTTCAAGGTGAGCTATTGTGGTCAGTCGTTCGTCCGTCAGTGTCCGTCACCAATTTGGTGTTTACACTCTAGCATCTGCAAATATTATTCAGTCTTGACCAAACTTATAAAAAAACAAGTATGGTCATAAGTTCTCAAATAAGTTCAATTATAAGCCGGATCGGACCTGGAAGTCCAGAGTTATGTGCCCTTGAACATCAAAAATAGCTAGTTTTTACTTTGTTTACACTCTATCATCTACAAAAATTTATCAATCAAGACAAAATTTAGAAACAATCAAAATGTTGGTGAGCATCAGATATCAAAGGAGATCCATTTTCATTTTGATCAGATTAGAAAGTCATGAGTTATCTGCCCTTGAATTTGATAAAATTGCTGTTTTCCACTGTTTTTGACTTGCATCTGCAATTATTGACTAATCAAAACTAAACTTGGACACGATGTTGTTAATGATATTATCTCAGATATGTTCGACTTTCTGATATTATCTCAGATGTGTTCAACTTTCATTTTGAAGTTATGTGTTATCTGCCCTTGAATTCGACAAAATTGCTATTTTCGACTATATTAACTCTCTAGCATCTTTAATTATTGACCATTCAAGACGAAACTCGGACACAATGTTGTTAATGATATTATCTCGGATGTGTTTGACATTCATTTTGAAGTTATGAGTTATGCACCCTTGAATTCAACAAAATTGCTATTTTCGACTATATATTAACTCTCTAGCATCTTAAATTATTGACCATTCAAGACGAAACTTGGACACAATGTTGTTAATGATATTATCTCGGATGTGCTTGACTTTCATTTTGAAGTTATGAGTTATGCGCCCTTGAATTTGACAGAATTGCTATTTTCAACCTTGCTTACACTCTAGATTCTTCTTGATTATTAACCAATCAACACGAAACTTGGACACAACTTTAGTGACAATAAGATACCAGATGATTTTCAGTTTGATTGGACCAAAAAGTCATGAGTAATGTGGCATTGAATTTTACAAAATTTGCGTTTTCCACTTTGTTTTTACTCTATCAACTACAAATAATGACCAATCAATACAAAACTTGGAAACAATGTTGGTGACTATAACATTTTGGATGACTTAAATTTCAGCATAGTCAGAGTAGAACTTCACAAGTTATCTGCCCTTGAATTTGACAAAATTGCAGTTTTCAACTTTGTTTTCACTCCATCACTCTATCAACCAGAACTATTGACAAATCAAGATGGAACTTTGACAAAATAACATTTTGGATGAATCTGAATTTCAGTATAATCAAAGTAGAAATCGCGAAGTATCATCTTGGTTGAACCATTCAGGTGAGCGATTTAGGACCATCATGGTCCTCTTGTTTATTTATAATTTGACATTTTGCAGATCTTTGCAGCGATAAATTCAGTTTCTTGCTGATATAATGATTTCAGTTATTCAATATTGTAAGTCAGTAAGGAGGATTTTTCTGCTTAGATACATACCAGAGTAATTATAGCCCTTGATTAATTTACTCTCATCTCTGTTACTTTAGCTAAATGTGAAAGACTACTTAGCTTTATTACTCCTTGCTATTCACTTTTGATGTTTACTTGGAAATTCTCATATAGCACCTATAAAAACATATTTTGTATGATAATGTTACACTATTTCTTGCATATTTCAAAATGATTTGCCCTTGAAGATTCTCAAGTAGGAAACATTATTAAGTTTTATGCGTATAAAAATGAAAGTGAAAATGTTTTGTTTAACATTGTGACTGCTTTCATAAACTAGTATATATTGTATTTCTTAATAGAACTATGTATAAAAAGAGCTGTCTCCGGACAGCCAAACATAACTATCAAAAGCTAGATAGTGAAAAGTTATAAGTTCAAAAAAGGTTAAATCCCATTAAAATTAAATGCCATAGTAACGAATCTTTGCCTAGAGTCTGATATTATGGTCACAGAAGTATGTGCAAAGTTTGAAAGCAATTAAAGCTGTTACACAAAAAAAGTTTTCACAGATATAATTTTGAATGATGCAGTAAAAACTTAACCAAGATTTTCTAAGTCCGAAAAGTGTAAAACTTGAATTAACCCTTTCCCAAACAAGACCTGGTTTTGACGTCCCTAAAAGAATTGGCTTGGGAAAACATTGAGGCAAAAGAAGAAACTGCTGATAAGCAGCAGTTTCTCCTTTTGCCTCAATATTTTCTGAGCTATATTATACACAAATCTTATCTTTAACAAAATTTATTTTGTCGTTTCCAACAGCTTTCAAATAGGAAAAGTTGAAATTTTGGTCGTTTGGGAAAGGGTTAAATCAAATGCCAGAGTAAAAAATCTTCGCCTAGAGGCTGATCATTATTGTCACAGAAGCATGTACAAAGTTTGAAAGACAGAGGTGATGCGGAAAAAAAGTTATATCACAGATATTATGGAAGTTGCATGTAAAAACTTAACCAAGAATTTCATAAGGGTAAAAATTCAACTAAATTATATGTTAGAGTGATGAATCTTTGCCTAGAGGCTGATATTATGGTCACAGAGTCATGTACAAAATTTCAGAGTAATAGCATTAGTAGAAACAGAGATTTGAAAAACGTGCACATGAAAACTTAACCAAAGCATTACACTGACGCCAACAGCAATGCCTGGGTGACTAGAATAGCCCCCACCCCCAATTCTACGAAAAGTTGTTCTGAAAAGCATGATGATGATGATACTATGTTATATATCAAAGTTAATAAGTAAATGAACTAGATTTGACTCTGAACAATCAATAAAAAATACAAATTGAGATACATAGATTAGTATTGCATTCAAACTTTGGTAGTGTTTTGTGCATTTTTCACTGCAATACTAGTCCAAGTCCAACTTAGACTAGTATTGCAGGGAATGAATTTTAGCAATTGAGATAGACTTTTATGGAATTATTGAATATCTCAAAAACCTTCTTGATTTCAACTCTAAAATTTTGTCAGTATATGCACCTATGATAAACACTAACATTCATGACAAAAACTCATTTTGGCCAAAAAGTGACTTAGAACAGTATTGCGTTCAGCAGTCGAATTGACCAATCGACCACCAATCGACCAGTATTGACCGGTATTGACCAGTATTGACCGGTTAAAACCAGTATTGACCGCCGGCCCAGTCAATACTCATATTAACCGGTCGATTGCCAACCCTGTTTTAATGTCACGCCTAGCGAAAAATTGAAGACCAAAAAGTATTTCTAAACGATTTATAGGCAATGTTTTGCAACAACACTCACCTGAGCACAGGGCTACAGATAAGTAGGGGTGAAGACATTCTAACTTTGTTATTTAAATTCCAAACCCTATGTTGTGGGTACTCATTTGAATCGACTCGACGAGACGATGCAAATGAGTACCCACGACATAGGGTTTGATGAACAATAACATAGTTATTGAGGTTTGAAAAGTCATCACCCCCTCTTATCTGGAGCTCTGTGAGCGGCCAGCCATTGATTACAATGACATACTTTCCGTTGTTTTTGAGTGGTTACGTGCACTCTGATGTAAATGAGCAACATCAACATATCAAAGAGTGAATCTCATCCAGTGATTTTTTTTCTTAAAAAAACGGTCGTTATTGGGCCCCTTTCCCCTCTCTGAGGAATATACTTTTTCCCCTATTTCAGAGAAAGTTTCCCCTCCTGGAACTAGATTTTTTGTCGCAAAGAAAAATCCAAATCATATTTAGATTCTAGGCATCTCTAACAGTTCTAATAGTTGTTTGAAGGTCCCATTATGATATACAAGCAAGTTAAATGCATTCATAACACTGTATTTGAGAGTATAAGCATATATTGAAATTTCCCCTTTTGGGGTGTTCACGCGCAAATTTTCCCCCACCTATGGGCCCTGACCCCCTTCCCCCAAAATTAAAAATAAACACTGTCATCAGAGAAAACAAGTTTGGATCTGTAGCAAGATTATTTCATTTTCATGCAGAAATTCAGTCACAATTGCGCAGTACTAGGAAAACGAACCCCTCTATTTATATATTTCACCCCCTCCCCTAACAGAAATCCTGGATCTGCCGCTGGCCATGAGACAAAGAGGTTTGGAGTTCGACTCCCAGTAGCTGTGGTTGTTATTGGCTTCTCTTTGGCCCACTCATTTGGCATGAGCAGGGATTTTTTAGGCAATTTTGGGAAGGGGCCCTGGGGCCTTTTCAATTGGGAAATTTAGCGGCGTACACCCTGAAATTGGGAATTTTCAAACATTATACACTTACCTCAAAGGTAGCAAGATAACTCGTACCAAGTCAAACTCGTACCAAAACCAACTCGTACCATTTTAGTCAACTCGTTCTAAATTTGAGTCAACTCGTACCTAATTTTGGTCAACTCGTACCAAAAAGGGAAAAATACAGGAGTCAACTCGTACCTTTTTTTAAATAACATTTTTCCCCAAATGTTTTCTATATAAAATATTATACTTTGTACTTATTTATTTGCTAGCATCCGAATTAACATTCATTATCCAAAAATGCTATTGGAAGACTTTGTTAACGTTAGAAAACATCAATATAAACCTTTATTAGATCAAAAAATTGACCGAATACAATGATTAGTGAAATAGTATTTTCAACTTTTTTAAAATGTATGCATAGATAACAATAATAAAACATTTAAGAAAAAAGAGAAATTGGCGAATATTACGATTGGAATAAGTGTGCTTTTGTGCCATGTTTGCTCAACTATGTTGTTGAATTTTAATTAGATTGAAAATATTTACATGTATATTTAATTATCACAGTTTTCTGGGTTTTTTATTATCAGGATCGTAAATTAATTGTCTTTTATGTATTTTGGTCAAAGAAGTCATATTTAACAGTTTGTTGTTGTTGTTGTGCTTTAAATTAATCAATATAAAAGACTTGATTGCGTGTTCCATTTAATTAGCCTATTACCACATGATGGCGCATTTTGATGGCCCACATGATAAAGGCTTTGGAAAACATTCTGAAAAAAAGAAATTGTTTCAGACAAACAACTTTATTTCACACAATGTTTTCTCTTCCAAAGGATGTTAAATTTCTATCACTCGAAATTGTCATCTGCGTTATATAGGGCTGTGAATTTGATCATGTCTGAAGTTTTGTCTTCTGGTTATGGGTGAACATAATTTTTGTCTTTTCGGTTAGCACCATCGTCTGAAGAGGAAGCCCGGCAGTAGAACAAGCTTCTATAAGATATAATGCAGATGACAATAAGCTTCTATAAGCTTGTTCCCCCGTTGCACCAAGAGGCTGTTTTATTTCTTTATCAAGATTATATATGATGACAAAATATCAAATTGTCCAGTATAATTGCTTTTAATGAAAACTGGCTCCGTAATAAAACTCTAAAAAAGAGAAGAAATGTGGTTTGCTAAACTAAAGGAATAGATAAAACTGCCTATTATTTTATCGCTGAGGTAAAGGGTAGTCAATAGCCACGCGTCAGTAAATAGTAACCACGCGTCCTAATTAAAGTAGCGTGTGATTCACACCCTTAACTATTGGAAAAGGGTTAAATATAAGGCTTATTGTTATTGTTTCAGAGTACTGCGAGGAAAAGAGTAGAATGTCACCAAGTGGCATTCTTACCATTTTCTACAATACTCGTATTAATTTTGAAGCAGACAAGTCCGAATCTTTATTCAGAATGTTGTATTTAAATTTACTGTGAGTTGGGTTATCATATACTTTTACAGGGTGTTTACCTCATTTAAACCAGAAACCAGACTATTATCATTGTTTTCTCCATAACAAAAACCCGTCCATAGAAGAAAAAATAATCATTTTAGTCCTATCGGCTCGATTTGGGGCCCTGTTATACTGAGATAATGGGTAAACAGTAGCCACACCTCAGTAAACAATAGCCACACGTCATAATAAAAGTAGCGTGTGATTCACACCCCTAATTTCGACCAAGATAAAGTGAAATAAATTATTTACCGTTTTACAAACCTGGTTTTAAAGACCTTAATGAAATAGCTATGCTTGCAGGAAAAATTTTAGGCAAAACAAGAAAATTACGATTATCAAAATTTAATGCTATCTTGTAAATTATTACTTTCTTCGTCAATATACATTTTTAAGGCTGCAGCAGCTAATGAATTGAACCATTCAGACATTTTGCTATTTGGGAACCGGTAAACTTTATTGAGAGAGAAAAAATGAATAACAATTTTGCCCTTCTCTCGATAATTTCTTTGCGTCAACATACAAATTTCTGCATTTGAATTCAATCTTTTATGTCGTCTACAACTTTCTAGAATTCTATAATGTTTTAGAACAATAAATGCATATAACTATAGATCTAAATTTAATATATTAATCATAATAAGGTGGTTTAACAAATATATATTTATTAATATAAAATATCAATTGATATAGATCTATATAAAAAACGAAAGCATCGCCATAATTTTCATAATTACTTTATATCCTATAATAAAGCCGGGTTCACTAGGCCGAGTTCGACAGGCCGAGTTCGTAATAAGGCCGTGTTCACTGTGAATCAAAGGAGCTGATTTTCTTGAGCGGGCCGCTCGCAGAAATATCACTCTCCATATACAAGTCCCATGCCTGAAAGATACCGCCGTTGAGGGACCTGTACTTCTTACGGTGTACTCGTCGCAGCCGCATCTCTGACACCACAGAGACCTGTCTCTCTACCAGTGTAGCACACATAATTAATTTTAACAATCAGAGAATATGCCGCCTTTAGATCTATGTGGCATAATTGTTATGTCATCCAATGTATAATTATATTAATCAAAAGATTAGCGTGTTTCTAATTAGGGATTAAAATTTGGAATTTGTCGCTTTTATATCTTCTTTCTGTCGGCGTGCTTCTCTGCATCATATGTATTATTCCATCTTTATACAAGAAAACAACATCATACCTGCAAAAAAGAGAAAAAATAATGATTGTTGAACTGATATGAAATATCAAGATTAACTATTTTTTGGTTGGGGGGAATGAAAAACTGAGTTAAAAAAAGGTACGAGTTGACTCCTGCATTTTACCATTTTTGGTACGAGTTGACTAAAATTTGGAACGAGTTGACTAAAATGGTACGAGTTGGATTTGGTACGAGTTTGACTTGGTACGAGTTATCTGTAAACCACCTCAAACAAGGTGTTTCATTAAGTGAAATTCAAAATTTTATAAACAGAAAAGGATCAATACAATGATATGGATATTGAGTAGAGAGCTTTAGTTTGTTCTCAAATGACTTGTAAAAGCAATTTTACTGATGTTTTGATAATTTTGATATTTTTTCTAAATTGTGATTGGGAATTTTTTCTCCAGATTGGGAAAAAAGTAAGCTAAATTCCATTGGGAATGGGGCCGAAATTCGGCCCCTGAGACACCCTAAAAAAATCCCTGCTGAGTGCTGTGTATTTCCAAGAGGAATAATAGAGAGGGATTGAAATAAATTGCTAGCTTCCCAATTTATGTAAAATAAATATGTTCAAAGTAATGTCTGAAGTCAAGAGAAAGATAGAAAATATCCATTTAAAACAGTTATTTGGCAGAACGTGCAAGAATAAATTCAAAGTGAATCTAAAAATGTGTATAATTAAAACGGTACTGCTCGACAGTTGTGAGTGCTCCAACAGTTTCGAAAGTAAAACGCTTCTTACCGTACTTAGTTAGGTGCGAAAAAAATGTTGTACGAATCATACGGTCGCGAAATCCCATGAAAAAAGTTAAAAATTCTGAAAATGTCTCCAAATGATGCGCATTACTATGTTTCCTTACCAGCCACCATTGATTTCTCCAGTTTCAGTGTGATGAACAAAGGTGATCAACACTATAAATGATGATAAACTAAGATTTTTGTTGGATGACATGTCAACCAGGAAATTAAGGCAACTAGAGTAGTTCCCCTTAGCTGCTCTTCATTTGTATACGTACGTGTAACTTTGGGATTTTAAAAGAGCAAAAAACAGACATATAAAGGATGATCAAATCCAAAATGAAAATGGACAGATAGAGAATGATTCGTTTACTTTGTTTCAACACTTCTGATCATATTTGGTACGTCAAAAATGATAAAATTAGTTCGTACCCTGAATGATTCGTACCGAAGTATCGTCTTAGGTCAGGTGCAGTCTCTGGTTCAATCCATTACCATACAATGGCTCCCTACAAGATAATGGCTTTAGAAATCATTGTGGAAAATGAAGAATTTGGTTGTGACAAGCATTTTTTTCATTTCCACCTTTTTTCTAGCCAGATGGTCCAAAAAATGTAATCCGAGTTTTAACTTTTCTCTGATGAAATTCGCTCTTTGTGTTGATGTGGCTCATTTACATCAGAGCGCATTACTATTCAAAAACAATGGAGAGTTTGACACAAGTATGTTAATGTCCGATCTTAAGTGATATCCTTTAAACGCCTTATGATACCGATCAATGAACCATTTATTGTCATGCTAGTCCTAGCTGGTTGCGATTGTTAAGGGTAGCAAATGTAAATTCATTCAAAGTCACTTTTCAAGGTACAGCATGGCATAAACAATAGAAATTACTTCATATTGTTTAAAACTACCTAAATGTTACTGAAATATTGCTTTGTCTACTAAGTTATGCCTTTGAAACATGTTTTCATTTCAATTGGCGAGCGAGTCGGCCATCTGTTGTTGTTGTTGTTGGTCTATCTTCACCTCCCTTCAGGAAGAACCATCCGATGCAGGACGTCGAAAATAAATCCACCACTTATTCTGTACACTCAATCGCACACCACAATAAAACTAACTAAAATCTTATATGTACGCCTTCTGATAAAAGAAACTTGATTATTTACGTCACTATACCACTGTTGCCCCTTCTCTGCTTACTCCTACCAATTGCACTGAGTAAATTTAGTCTGGATACATGCAAGTTATTCACTAGCCTTCTGCACATGAACTCAATAGACCCAAGTTTCACATAGTTGCTTTTCTGCGTCGGATTTTGAAGCAAATGAGAACAGTCTAAAATAATCTTCAGCATTTCGGCATTTGTAAAATTGGTTATGTCAATGTCAAAAGTTGACTTAATTTCTTCAGTCAATTCATTAATACACTGATTTCGTATAGGTTTCAACATGACACAGTCAAGAATAAAATGCTCAATAGTCTCTGGGCTTTCCTCACATAACATACATGTTGGGTTGACTTGATTTTGATTGAAGGCAGCTTTCGTTGACTGTAGTTGGTAGGTACCAGTAAGAAGACGAAGTTTGACTGGGAGTCTGCGGACAGCGGTCATGGATTTCACAGGAACGGACAGTACTGGATGTAGACTGCCTATGGTATATACTTTATTCATGAGTTTAAGTTTGCAGGACAGTTTTGCTGAGTGTAGAATTTTATCTTCCCAGTAGGAGTTAATAGATTTGTTGACTTGCGATTTCCAAATCGAAGGCTTTATTGGATGTAATAGCATGTCTTCTGGTTGCACCAGGTCATATTTCATGTTGAGTTTTTTTATGGCAATAAACCAGCTAGCACTGTTTGATGATTTTACTTGAAGTTGTCTTTCTGCAAGCTGTTTCTCTACAGAACAAGGTGGTTGATGACAAATATTGTTGTACAGAGTTAAAGCTCTTTTGTGTATCTGGGCCTCCACAGGTAGAAATCCTGACAACATGTAAACTGCTTCATCGTTTGTATTTGTTGGTACCGAAAGTACTTGCTTTAACAGTTTCTTTTGGAAAATTTCGAGCTGTTGTAGTTCGGTAAGGGTGGGTAGTAGGATCTCCAGTCCATACAATAGGATGGGCGTAACGTAAGAGTTTATAAGATGGAGTGAGGTTTCTGGATCAAGGCCATTTTCCCCATGCAAACCACTTGCCATTAAACTGTAGGCTGTTCTTCTGGCTTTTGCGATGTTTCTTTCAATGTTTGCCTCTCTGGTTTCTTTGAGTGTTGTGGCTCTAATAATACCCAGGTGTGTCGATTGTTTGACATTAGGAATCTGACCATTGTATAACTCGAATTGGTCTTCTTTAGTCGATTTCCTCTGATTTGGCTTGAATTGGATAGTTTCAGATTTAGTCGGTTGGAGAGTGTATCTTTCCTGATTTGCAAAATCCTCAGCAATGCTGACCAGCTGTTGTGTTTCCGCAAAGTCATTCGAGCATATGGCAACATCGTCCGCACAGGCTATTGCATTACAGTGTATGTTACCGATGTAGGAACCTATTGGAACATTTTGGTATCTTTGAAGAAGAGGGTTTATATATGTTTTGTAAAAGTCAGTACTTGCAACGCCACCTTGTCTAACACCTTGGTGAACGGTGAATGGTTCTGATAGTTGGTCTAGCCATTTGACTGAACTTGATGAGTTATTATGTAGACTGCTGATGAGATGTAGATGCCTATCTTGGACGCCGGAGTGAAATAGTCTCCTAATCAAATGGTCATGATTAACAACGTCAAAAGCTGCTTTAGCGTCTAAAAATATAAAGTTACAGGGCTTGGAATTGTCCACATTGTCTCTGGCGATTTCCTCTACAATAACAGCTGCGTGTAAAGGAGATGTATGTTTCGTGAATCCCCTTTGGTATGGACTCTGAGTTGATTCTAATGTTTGCACAATTCTGTTTTTAAGGATCGCTTCTACGATTTTTTCTAAAACCGGTAAAATAGTAATCCCACGGTAGTTAACAGAGTCGTTGGATTTCCCTTTATTTTTAAAAATGGGATGAAGTAAGCCCAGCTTCAAATTGTCAGGTATATAACCATGTTGAAAAATCTTGTTGATTACCATTAGTAATGCTTTTTTGAATTTGTCGCCTGCGTACAGAACACTTTCAATTGTAAGATTATAAATGTCGGGAGCCTTTCCTCTGTTGATCAGTGATAGAGCAAGGTCCAATTCACTTTCTGCTACATTGTCGACATAATTGTTTCTAGTCACATTCATAATATGAGATACTTCCTGTTTCACAATGTTATTGACACTATTATCATAGTTTGTGTTTTCTGAAGGTTTTGCAAGTTCCTCAAAATGAATTTTGAAGCCATACAAGATATCAGTGTCTTTGAAGCACATTTCACCCACATGTAGGTCCTCTATGAACTGATTGGGAAGTTTCCTCTGTTGTTTTACCAGTTTGTGGAATAACTTAGGGTCTCTTTTTCGAGTGTTAATGATTTTTTCTTTTTCTAGAGCAGATCTTACAGCATTCTCTCTACGGATGGCTCCGCGAAACTCTTTTTTACACTTTTTCCTCTCTTGGTTAAGTTGACTGTTAGAGCTCTTTGGTTTCCCATTGGTTGACCATTTTTTAACTGCTGTTCGTAGTGCTTTCAGCTTGTGTGCTATTTCCTGGTTCCAAACCTGTAATTTTGGTTTATTTCTTCTAGGTTTTGGTTTAGTAACGAAATCCTTTGAAGATTGCTCTAATATTTGAATAAGCTTCTCTGTTTTTTTCGGAAATAGGAGTATCCTGGTCTTTAAATTGATCCAGATCTATATTCCTCTCAACTGCAGTAGCATAATCGCCAAGGTCAATCTTGTTCCAACGAATTCTACCTTTTTGTTGGGTTTCTTTTGGCGGTACATGTTCCCTGCTGTCCAGATGGAGTGTAATCGTAATTTGTATGGGGTGGTGATCTGATGTGTTAGAGTCAATATCGTTGAGAACACTTTTCTTAGAAATTTTAACATTGTCACTAGTTTTGGTTAAGAAATAGTCAATCTCTGAGCACTCTGCCCCCTGTGGGTTAACATAAGTCTTATTTGCACTGGAGAAATGAAGATTGAACTCTGTAATCACTTCATTTAGATAAGTAAGCCTTTTAGAACTACAAGCGTCAGCAAGAAGGTCTTCATTTAGGTCACCTCCTATAACTATTTCGTGAGTAGACTCATATTTCTTTAGTATTTCGGCCAAAATGTCAACTGTGTCTTGAAATTCCTGTACGGATGTTTGTTTGCCTTTGGCAGGGAGGTACACAGAAACAATTAATAGAGGTGAATTGGTAGTGTTGACTTCAATACACTGAATTCTTTCATTACCGTCAGTGAGTTTAGTAACTTGTTTGTCTGTTGAGGTTTTCCATAGAATGGCTACTCCTCCAAAACCACGTGGGATTTGTATTGGTTCAATAGGGTTATAAAAATCAACAGATTGATTTTGTTCATGGCTGTTGGAAATTTGGTTTGATTTTAATGAAACAAGATAAAATTTTATTTCAAAATTATACTGAAGTGAAAAAAAATTGATTTATCTTTCAATCCATGCCATTTTTAGATCAAAATTTCGATTTTAGACATGTATAGTAGTTTGAGGGCTAAACATCGACGTTTTCCGCATGGCAGAAGTGCTATATACAAAATGGCGTATCTGATAAGACCGGACAATGGAATATGTCCGGGCTTATAAATAGGACTATTGTCATGCCAGTGGCGGATCCAGAGGGGGTTCGGGGGGTTCAAACGAACCCCCCTCTGAAGCCTAATTCTTTCATTTTCATGCAGAAATTCAGTCAAAATTGTATAATAATAGGAAAACGAACCCCCCTAATTGTAAATTCGAACCCCCCTTTCAGAAATCCTGGATCCACCACTGCATGCCTGGTGAAAAATTTAAGATCAAAAAGTATTTCTAAAATGTTTTTAGGCAATGTTTTGCAACAACCCTCGCCTGAACATCCATTGATTACAATGACCTACTTTCCGTTGTTTTTGAGTGGTAGTGCGCTCTGATGTAAATGAGCGACATCAACATATCAGAGCGAATTTCATCAGAGAAAACTTGGATCACAAAAAATGTAACTTTTCATTCACTTGATATTAACCATTTCACAAATAAGACCTGGTTTTGATGGCCCTAGTAGAAAAGGCTTGGGAAAACATTGAAATAAAAGAAGAAACTGCTGATAACCAGCAGTTTCTCCTTTTGTCTCAATATTTTCTGTGCCACATTGTACACAAATTCTACCTTTTATAACGTCCATTTTGTGATTCGTAGCAGTATTTAAAGGGGATCACCCTAAAATTTTGTCGTTTGGGAAAGGGTTAATGTCAGCAACTTCTTTGAAATTGGACCAGTCTACAATTTTGCCGTTTGGTAATGGGTTCGTGAATGTACACATGTTAAGTCAGGTATTTGGAAAAAGAGATATTCACAATGACATGTTCTGTCGCTCTTACTAGTAGCATGGTTTATTTGGGGTTGTTTCTTTTTGGTAAGTTTCTAAGTTTGCTACTACCACTGACGACATTGGATTGTTGCTACTTCTTAGAAAAAGACGTAAAAATATTGATTTTCTCCTTATATCCAGAGCTTCAGATTAATTCAGCAGACTTCCCGAAAATCAACACCCTTCTGTCAGACATTTGGTCTGACTGGACAGAATTTTCTGTCAGACCTCAGGTCATCCAGTCAGACCAAAAATTTTTCGTGATTTTTTACTATTTCATAATTTAATTATTTGCATTTGGGAGAGAATTAAAGTCTTAAACCTTATTATATCATCCTATCTACAATAGATAATATTTGAAATTAGTCTGTTCCATAATTTGAAATTGTGGAGTAAAGCAGGTCTAGGTTCTAAATCCTACTTTCAGTTTCACAATTTCCCATCTCTAGCTTGGAAAGCTGTATAGATCTAATTGAAAAAGGATAACTTATTGTTTAAAAAAAAAAAACACATCCAAAACATCCATTTTTATGTTAGCTTAGAGCTATCAAACATAGAATTGCATCTTTTCTTCAGAGTGAAATCTGTTAAATTTGGACCAGTAAAAATAAATCAACTCTAAATATATTATGAGAACCAAAATGAAGAATTGTTGAAAAAATATTAGTAAAGGGTAAAAAAGGTTAAGCAAAAGCAAAGGCGCTGAACCGTTACATAACTAAGCAAGACTGAGAAAATCAATAATGCCAGTTTGTAAAACAGCCTTATCTACATAGCAACTATAATTATGTTAAAGGGTTTTAACACCGAAATTGTAAAGTCTAATTGTTATGCTGAAAGATTACACAGGTCTCGTGTTTTACGATGTCTACAATAGTCCCAGCCGAAAATTACAGTGACGTAGGCTGATGTTTACTACTTGACAACCAATCAACTCTGTTCGTATCTGTAACGCTGCAAATCAGACGAATTGATTGGTTTGCAGCAGTAAACATCAGCCTACGTCACTGTCATTTTCGGCTGGGACTATTGTACCTGGAAGGTTTTATTTGGTACTTATAAACAATTAGAAGTTGCTGATTATTGGATTATTGTTAAAAGTAAGATAGGTTTTGCTCTTCTCTTCGTAAGGTCACAAATTTTGGCTTCTCCCACGGCGATTTTCCAGGCGACATGGACTTCGCTCTGATCAACAAGTTAGGCGAAATCTTTGGAAATTAAGTGACTATTTCGCCGATTTTCGCTCGCTTTGATGAGCCTTGAATTGTAAGAAATGTAGAAGTACAATTTTAGACTGCATACTGAGCTATAAATACGCTTCATATTAGTGATGGGGAAACCCATATCTGCATTTAAAACCATGTGAAACTGATCGTATTTAGAGGAAATTTATGGGCCTACGAATTACGATTTTCAATCGGACCTTGTTCTCTGTATTTCATGCCGGACATTTAGGGCCGACGAGGTAAAAAATTCAATCAGACCTAGCCAATTTTTGCCGGTCAGGTCCGTAGGTCCGACGTAGTTTCGGGAAGTCTGATTCAGAGACCTGTGGGTCACAGGGCCCACCACACAGAATTTTGAGGGGTCAATTTCCAAAACAATGGGCCACAGTTAAGCGTTCATATCCAAACTTGGGATTGGAGTAAATGACTTATTTGCTGTGAATTCGTCATCGTATTGTTGTTATTTGAGTGGATGCATATAAACATTGTTAAAATTAAGAATATTTGACTTCATTTAATTTTTAATTATAGCGTTCTCAAAATCAGCCGGCGGCCGGCGATATCGCCGTCTATGCTGCCGGTTTGCACGGTCTACTTTTTGATTGAAAAAAAAAAAAAAAGAAAAAAAAAACAGAAATCAGAGTTTTCATTCACGCCAAATTGAAAGAAATAACTTACAAAATTACAGTCCCGTAGGTGATTTTACGCACAAAAATTTTGATCAGCATCTTCAGGTGTAAGCAAGAACAGAGATTTTTTTACAACCAAAACAGATTTCTTGCGATAGGGAATTCCGTAAACCTATTTTTAGAGCATTTACGGTAGCGTAAATTCACACTCGCTAGTAACATTCATTTCTTAAAAACGGAAGAATTAACTTTTATTTTTCTGAATGTTGATCGCAGATGCCAGTAATTAACAATCCCGAAAGTGAAACGAAACAAAGAAACTAGAGTAAATCTGTGTTACACATATGCAATGAGTAAAGCGAGATCAAAGAGGCAGCAAACACAGTCAACTGATGACGTAGTCATTCCAGCTTCAATATAATCACGTGATTTTCTCGCTGCCAAATAAGGTTACGTTTTACTACGATTTGTTTATAAAAGTCGCGCGTGCCGGGAAAATGGGATGAAGCTATGAAAACAAAACGCTATCTGCGAAGTAAATACCCTGACGTTAGGTGGTTTTAACACTGACGCGTTGTCTCTTTCTGTCATGCCGACTCGCGATTACACAAAGGATTCTGTACTTATGTAACAGTTATTTGTACATATTAAACTGGTGTGCTTACTAGACCATTTAGACAGCCAATCTATCTTTCGAATTAAATAAAGAAGTGTTGAAGGTTAACGAATCGAAGGTGAAGGCTACGGAGATCGCCCGAGATTGGCCGACTGCTTGTTTACTGTTTGAAATATGGGATATGATTGGTTGATCAAGTAAGGTCATTATAATAATCTAAAAATAAGTTTATCAAATAGGTCACTTAGCTTGATGTAAATGTATAGCAGATTACGGGTGCTTTATATGAAGGTCAATATTGTTTGAAATCTACTATTTCATGATCATACTTTTACTGAAATTCATGCGCCCGGCTGGCGCACCACTTCATAATTTCGTGCGTCATATTTTGAAAATATGCGGGATTGGCGCGGGCGCACCGTCAATCTGAAGCTCTGTATATCCATCCTGGTAGCAGTCATAAATGAACATCTACATTCTCCAATAATCTTTTAATCTAAAGGATGACTGCTACCTGAAACATATAACATATATAATGGTTAGTTAGTTTCTATTGGCATTGCTCAGTGCCACACCCCGTCTAACCTGCTTACTGTCTAATGAGCTGCAGTATCTTATTACAGCGAAACAGTTGGTTGGGGCTTATAGAAATCCAGGCCAAGACTTAAAATTCCAGCATGCAGTCAAACCTACCTTAGCGACCCTCTGAATTTAGCGACTTCCTGTCTTATGCGACTGTATTTTTCCTCCGGAAGCATTTTGCTATAATTTGACCCCAAATTAAACGACTCCCCGCCTTACCCGACAAACAATCTTAAAAACTGTGCCCAAACTGACCACCGACACTGTTTTTAGCAACTTTTCCATGTAGGCGTATTATATACGCTGCAATTTCAAAATATGGATTCTGGAGACGGAAACGAAAGTTAACAATGGTAAATATTATAGCGTAAGAAATAAGTAATGTTAAAAAATGATGTTACCGGGTCGTACTTGATTGTGATTTTCTTAGTAGGGATGGGTTTGTAGGGTTTGTAACAGCCAAAATATTTGTTCGATTAAGGATCCCTAGAGTATTGGCAACTACGAATCTGCGAATCATTGGTAGGCATAAACAAAGATACAATAGATTTTTGGCAAATCGCTGTACACATTATCGAATTTAATTTACAGTTTTGGTTGTTTGAAATGGCGGATCTTTTCATTAAGAAGAACTTCAAAATTAATGTTGCAAACAGTGGGAATTACAAAAGAAGATATGTTGAATCGAGCACAATTCATAATTTAACTTGTCTGAAGGTCTGCAACATGCTGATTTTCACCATGACGGTCAGTTCATCGTAAAGGAAACTAAATGTAGTTCGATTGACAATTTTATGCCCCCTTTCGAAGAAAATGGGGGTATATTGATTTGCAAGTGTCGGTCGGTCGGTCGGTCGGTCGGTCGGTCGGTCCATAGGTCGGTCGGTCTGTCCGTAGACCAAACCTTGTCCGGAGCATAACTCGAAAAGTATTAAAGGTAGAATCATGAAACTTCACAGGTGGATAGATCTCATCATGGAGAGGTGCAGTGCACAAGAACCGTAACTCTGCCGATCAAATTTTTGGAGTTATTGCCCTTTGTTGATTTTCAAACTTGATTCTTGTCCGGAGCATAACTCAAAAAGTATGTTAGGTAGAATCATGAAACTTTACAGGTGGATATATCTTATTATGGAGAGGTGCAGTGCACAAGAACCGTAACTCTGCTGATCATATTTTTGGAGTTATTGCCCTTTGCTGATTTTCAAACTTGATTCTTGTCCGGAGCATAACTCAAAAAGTATGTAAGGTAGAATCATGACACTTTACAGGTAGATAGATCTCATTATGGAGAGGTGCAGTGCACAAGAACTGTAACTCTGCCGATCAAAATTTTTGAGTTATTGCCCTTTGTTGATTTTATAACTTGATTCTTGTCCAGAGCACAACTCAAAAAGTATGTAAGGTAGAATCATGAAACTTTACAGGTGGATAGATCTCATTATGGAGAGGTGCAGTGCACAAGAACCGTAACTCTGCCGATCAAATTTTTGGAGTTATTGCCCTTTGTTGATTTTCAAACTTGATTCTTGTCCAGAGCATAACTCAAAAAGTATGTTAGGAAGAATCATGAAACTTTACAGGTGGATAGATCTCATTATGGAGAGGTGCAGTGCACAAGAACCGTAACTCTGCGGATCAAAATTTTTGAGTTATTGCCCTTTGTTGATTTTATAACTTGATTCTTGTCCAGAGCACAACTCAAAAAGTATGTAAGGTAGAATCATGAAACTTTACAGGTGGATAGATCTCATTATGGAGAGGTGTAGTGCACAAGATCCATAACCTTGCCGATCAACTTCTTGGAGTTATTGCCCTTTGTTGATTTTTACACTCTTAACCTTGCCTATATCTCATGTATTTTTACACATACAGACTTGATATCTCACACATAGATACCTCTTATCAACATCATTCACATTTGACCATGACCTTGGACCTTGTGACCTTGACCTTGGAGTTTGACCTACTTTAAAAAAAATTAAACCGGGCATATATCTTATGACCTATTACACATACAGCCTTGATATTTCACACATGGACACCTCCTACCAAGACCTTTCACAATTGACCATGACCTTGGACCTTGTGACCTTGGACTTGGAGTTTGACCTACATTGTAAAAACTTTAACCTGGCCGATATATCATGTCCTTTTACACTTACAGCCTTGATATTTGACACATGGAAACCTCCGACTAAGACCTATCACATATGACTATGACCTTGGACCTTGTGACCCTGACCTTGGAGTTTGACCTACTTTAAAAAAAATAAACTAGGCCTATATCTCATGTGCTATTACACATACAGCCTTGATATTTCACACATGGACACATCCTACCAAGACCTTTCACATTTGACAATGACCCTGGACCTTGTGACCTTGACCTTGGACTTTAACCTACTTTTATAAATTTTAACCTAGCTGATATATCATGTCCTTTTACACATACAGCCTTGATATTTGACACATGGACACCTACGACCGAGACCTTTCACATTTGACCATGACCTTGGACCTTGTGACCTTGACCTTAGTGTTGACCTACTTTTATAATACATTAACCTGGCCCATATTTTATGTCATTTTACACATACAGCATTGATATTTCACACATGGTCACTTCCAACCAAGACATTTCACATACGACCATGACCTTGGACCTTGACCTTGAAGTTTGACCTACTTTTAAAAAACTTAAACTAGGCCTATATCTCATGTCCTGTTACCTATACAGTCTCGATATCTTACTCATGGACACCTCCTACCAAGACTTTTCACATTTGACCATGACCTTGTGACCTTGACCTTGGTGTTTGACCTACTTTTATAATACATTAACCTGGCCTATATTTCATGTCATTTTACACATATAGCCTTGATATTTCACACATGGTCACTTCCAACCAAGACATTTCACATTTGACCATGACCTTGGACCTTGACCTTGGAGTTTGACCTACTTATAAAAAAAACTTAAACTATGCATATATCTCACGCATGGTCACTTCCAACCAAGATATATCACTTTTGACAATGACCTTGGACCTTGACCTTGGAGTTTGACCTACTTTTAAAAAACTTAAACTAGGCCTATATCTCATGTCCTGTTACCTATACAGCCTCAATATTTTACACATGGACACCTCCTACCAAGACCTTTCACATTTGGCCATGACCTTGGCCTGTGTGACCTTGACCTTTGATTTTTACATACTTTTAGAAATCTTTAACCTAGCCTTTATCTTATGTCTTATTACACCTACAGCCTTGACATTTCACTCTTAGACACCCCCTACCAAGACCTTTAACATTTGACCATGACCTTGAAAATTGCAACCTTGACCTTGGAGTTTGACCTACTTGATATTTCACACATGGACACCTCCTACCAAGACCTTTCACAATTGACCATGACCTTGGACCTTGTGACCTTGACATTGGAGTTTGACCTACATTGTAAAAACTTAAACCAGGCATATATATCATGTCCTTTTACACCTACAGCCTTGATATTTCACACATGGACACCTCCAACCAAGACCTTTCACATTTGACCATAACCTTGACCTTGGCATTTGGCCTACTTTTAAAAACTTTAATCTGGCCTATATTTCATTTTACTTTTACATATACAGCCTTGATATTTCACACATAGACACCTCCTACCAAGACCTTTCATATTTGACCATGACCTTGGACCTTGTTAACTTGACCTTGGACTTTGACCTACATCAAATGTAGGCACTTGAAGGGGGCATATATGTTTTACAAACATCTCTTGTCTTACTATAGTGGGCTTGTTGGTCCTATCATTTTATTAAGTTTTATTTCAGACTGTACATAAGTACAGTATATTTATAAATGAATTTTATGGTGCAATAAAAACTAAACATTGATCATACATGTACTTTAGTTAACCCTCTCCCAAACAAGACCTGGTGTTGACGTCCTTAATTTAGAATAGGCTTTGGAAAACATTGAAACAAAAGAAGAAACTGCTGATAACCAGCAGTTTCTCCTTTTGTCTCAATATTTTCTGTGCCATATTTTACACAAATCCTATCTTTAATAACATCCATTTTCTCATTTGTGGCAGTTTTTGAAGTGGATCACCCGAAAATTTTGTCATTTGGGAAAGGGTTAAACATTTTACCAATTCTGGCTGACCCTCAATTAAAAGACCACCTGTCATATGTGACCTTTTTTGGTGAATCCCAAAGACAGTCTCTTAATACAGATTAGACTGTACATTTAATACTACAGCTATGTTTTATATCTTCATTAATAAACTTTTTAGCTCACCTGAGCACAAAGTGCTCGAGGTGAGGTATTGTGATCGCCGATCGGTCTGTTGTCCGGCGTCTGTCTGTCTAACTGTCTATCTGTCCATCTGTCCATCCGTCAACTTTTCACAAAAAAATCTTCTCCTCCTAAAGTACTAGGTAGAATTCAATCATATTTCACACATATGATCTATGGGTCATGCTTTTTCAAAATACTTCAAAGAATTTGAATCGGGGCCATAATGGGGTCAAAAAGTAGGTCACTAGGTCAAATCTTCTTTCTGCTCTAGGGGCCACATTTAATGCTCAATCGTTGTGAAAATTGATCAGAATATTCGTCTTGATGATATTTAGGTCATGATAAAAAATAGGTCAAGCCAGGTCAATAACTAGGTCACTAGGTCAAATATTGTAAAATCCATCTTTTTACACTGGAAGTACCAATTTTGGTCCAAACTTTGTAGAATTTGTCATGAATGTTTATTTTGATGATATCAAGGTTAAGTCAAGAAGTGGGTCATGCTAGGTCATTAAGTAGGTCAAGAGGTCCAATCTTACAAAATCCTTTATTTTGCTCTGGAAGTGCCAATTCTTGTCCAAACTTTGTCGAAATTGTCCTCAATGTTTATCTCGATTATATCTATCAAATGATGAAAAGTGGGTCATACAAGGTCAAAGTCTAGGTCACAAGGTCAAACCTTTTAAAATCCTTCATTTTGGCCCGGACATGCCAGTTTGGGCCCAAACTTTCTCAAAATTGTCCTGAATGTTTATCTTGATGATATCTAGGTAATGTCAAGAAGTAGTTCATGCCAGGTCGTAAACTAGGTCACGAGGCCAAATCTTGTAAAATCCTCCCTTCTCCTCTGGAAGTGCCAATTGTTGTCTAAACTTTGTCAAAATTGTCCTAAATGTTTATCTTGATGATATCTTGGTCATGGTCAAAGATGGGTCATGCAAGGTCAAAAACTAGGTCACAAGGTCAAATATTACAGAATCCTTCCTTCTGCTCTAGAGATGCCAATACTATTGCCCTAAAACTTTGTCAAAACTATCCTAAATACTTATCTTGATATCTAGGTAATGTTGAAAGTGTGGGTCATGTAAGGTCAAAAACTAGGTCATTGGGTCAAATCTTGTTTTTTCTTTAAGAACGGAAACATAATTATACTCAAACATTGTGAAAATTGTTCAGAATGTTTATCTTGACGAAATTTGGGTCATTTTAAGGTGGCCGAATGCGATTCCATAACAAGAAAACTGCCCTAGAGAATTGACTCATACTGTCGCATGTTATAAAGTGAATCCTTACTGACATTTTAAGATAATAAAAAAGATAAGTCACTATCTAGGGAAAGAATGGGGGTCGTCTCAAAACCAGCACTGAAATGGCTATTTTTAAAATGGAGGCCAATGGGAAATTTGAATATTTTTACACAAATGTTAAAAAATAGAAAATTTCTGCCCTAGAGAATTTGATAATATTTTGTAAATTGATGAACCTGGTCATGATCTGTGAAATACAGAAATAAAAAACAAAAGTCACCACAGTATATGAATTGGGGGTTGTCTCAAAAGTGCCGAAATAGCAGTGTTTCAGCTGATTTTTGACGCAAATGTTAAAATTTTAGAAATTTCTGCCCTAGAGAATTCGATGATATTTTGTAAATTGATGAACCTGGTCATGATCTGTGAAATAAAGAAATAAAACAAAAGTCACCACAGTATATGAATTGGGGGCTGTTTCAAAAGTGCCGGAATAGCAGTGTTTCAACTGATTTTTGACGCAAATGTTAAAATTTTAGAATTTTCTGCCCTAGAGAATTTGATAATATTTTGGTAATTGATGAAGCAGTAAATGATCTGTAAAATAGAGAAATAAAAAACAAAAGTCACCACAGTATATGAATTGGGGGTTGTCTCAAAAGTGCCGAAATAGCATTTTTTCGGCTGATTTTTGACGCAAATGTTAAAATTTTAGAAATTTCTGCCCTAGAGAATTTGATAATATTTTGTAAATTGATAAACCTGGTCATGATCTGTGAAATAAAGAAATAAAAAACAAAAGTCACCACAGTATATGAATTGGGGGTTGTCTCAAAAGTGCCGAAATAGCAGTGTTTCAGCTGATTTTTGACGCAAATGTTAAAATTTTAGAAATTTCTGCCCTAGAGAATTTGATAATATTTTGTAAATTGATGAACCTGGTCATGATCTGTAAAATAAAGAAATAAAAATCAAAAGTCACCTCAGTATATGAATTGGAGGTTGTCTCAAAAGTGCCAAAATAGCAGTGTTTCAGCTGATCTTTGGCGCAAATGTTAAAATTTTAGGATTTTCTGCGTAAGAAAATTTGATAATGATTTGGTAATTGATGAACCTGCAAAATTAATGATCTGTAAAATAAAGAAATAAAACAAATGTCACCACTGTACATAAACAGGAGACCGTCTCAAACGTGTACTTTTCCACAGAAAAAAGCAGCCTTTTAGCTCGATTTTTGTATAGCTATTAGTACATAGTTATAGGTAGTATTGACCAAAAAAATTATAATTCATAATCATGATCTTAATATGTTGCTTGTTTGATTAAAACATAAAATAGATTTTAAGATAAATGTTTGACGTCTCAAAATTGTTTTATTCTATTGTGGAAAAGGAAAATTTTAGGCCTAAATGGCTTTGGAATAAGCTCTATTTATCTAACATTGGTGTAATGTCTTGAACTGTAGTGTGAAAGAGGAACGTACTAGACAAAAGTCAGTAGATTCCGATATTTCGAACCAAATTTGGACTTTTCTAACGATAAATTCATCAGAAATCGGCCAATTTTGTGTATCTTAACTTTTCCGTATTACCGACGTCGTTACTTTGAACGCCAAAACGCACGTGTTTAAATGACGTCATCAAAACATTTCAAATACGGCCTGATATATTTTTAGCTCACCTGAGCACAAAGTGCTCAAGGTGAGCTATTGTGGTCACTTTTTGTCCGTCGTCCGTCTGTCTGTCCGTCCACAATTTCGTGTTTACACTCTAGCATCTACAAATATAAGCCAATCTTGACCAAACTTGGTCAAAACATGTATGGCCATAAGATCTCAGATGAGTTCGATTATGGGTCAAATCGAACTAGAAAGTCAGGAGTTATCTGCCCTTGAATGCAAAAAATACCTAGTTTTGACATTGTTTACACTCTAACATCTACAATTATTGATCAATCAAGACAAATCTTGAACATAACGTTGCAGACCATAAGATCTCGAATGAGTTCGATTTTCAGTCCGATCTGACCAGAAAGTCGAGAGTTACTTGCCCTTGAATTTGACCAAATTGTCATTTTCGGCTGTTTTCGACCTTGTTTACACTCTAGAATCTACAATTATTGATCAATCAAGCCAAAACTTGGACACAATATTTTGGATCATAAGATCTGGGATGAGTTTGATTTTCAGTCTTATCTGATCAGAAAGTCGAGAGTTATGAGCCCTTGAATTGCACAAAATTGACGTTTTTGGCTGTTTTCGACCTTATTTACACTTTAGAATCTACAATTTTTGACCAATCAAGACAATCTTGGACACAAGGTTGGAGACCATAAGAGCTCAAATGTGTTTGATTTTCAATCTGATCTGACCAGAAAGATGAGAGTTATATGCCCTTGAATTTGATAGAATTGCCGTTTTCGGTTGTTTTTGACATTGTTTACACTCTAGAATCTACAATTATTTATCAATTAAGACAAAACTTGAATGTTTGAGACCATAAGATCTTTGGTGAGTTTGATTTTCAGTCTGATCTGATCAGAAAATCGAGAGATTCTTGCCCTTGAATTTGACCAAATTGTCATTTTCGGCTGTTTTCGACCTTGTTTATACTCTAGAATCTTCAATTTTTAATCAATTAAGACAAAAATTAAACACAATGTTGGTGATCATAAGATCTCAGATGAGTTTGATTTTCAGTCTGATCTGATCAAAAAGTCGAGAGTAATGTGCCCTTGAATTTGACAAAATTGCTGTTTTCGGCTGTTTTCGACCTTGTTTATACTCCAGAATCTACATATATATCAAACAAGACAAATGTTAGACATAATGTTGGGCACCATGAGATCTTGGATGAGTTCGATTTTCACAAACGTTATTGACCATTAGTTCGTTTTCAGTCTAAAAGTCATAAATATTTATTGAATTGAACGTGTTGCTCATATCATTTTGGTTCAGGTGAGCGATATAGGACCATCATGGTCCTCTTGTCACGTTTTATTCTTGTTCGATGAAAAACTGTTGCAAAAGTTTGTATAGTTTAACTAAAAAATGTTACGGATCTAACTTTCTACCTTTTTTTCTGAAACTTTAGGTCGCTATCTTATTTACGACAACATGCACGTTTTGGATGCGCACTCGAATCAAATTCGGCCACCTTAAAAGTGGGTCATGTGAGGTCAGAAACTAGGTCACTAGGTCAATTCTTGTTTTCCTCTTAGAACCAAAATATTTACTCAATCATTCTGAAAATTCAGAATGTTTATCTTGGCGATATCTTGGTGATATGAATAACAGGTCATTTGAGGTTAAAAACTAGGTCACTAGGTCAAATTTTGTTTTTGCTCTAAGAACCAAAATATTTACTTTATCATTGTGAAAATTGTTCAGAATGTTTATCTCGATGATATCATGGTGATGTGAAAAGTGGGTCATGTGAGGTCTGAAACTGGGTCACTAGGTCAAATCTTGTTTTTGCTCTAAGAACCAAAATATTTACTTTATCATTGTGAAAATTGTTCAGAATGTTTATCTCGATGATATCTTGGTGATGTGAAAAGTGGGTCATGCAAGGTCTGAAACTAGGTCACTAGGTCAAATCTTGTTTTTGCTCTAGGAACCAAAATATTTACTCTATCGTGGTGAAAATTGTTCAGAATATTTATCTTGATGATATCTGGTCAATGTAAAAAGGGGGCCATGTGAGGTCAGAAACTAGGTCACTAGGTCAAATCTTGTTTTTCCTCTACAAACCGAAATATTTACTCAATCATTGTAAAAATTCAGAATGTTTATTTTGACAATATCTGGGGCATGTATAAAGTGGGCCATGGGAGGTCAAAATATAGGTCAAATTTTGTTTTTTGCTCTAAAATATCAAAATATTTATTCATCATTGTGAAAATTGCTTATCTTGATGATAAATGGTTCATGTAGAAAGTGGCTAATGTTAGGTTTAAAACTAGGTCAAAAGGTCAAATCTTGTTTTTGCTCTAAGAACCTAAATATTTACTCTTAGTGAAAATTGTTCAGAATGTTTATCTTAATGATATGTAGGTCATGTAAAAAGTGGGTCATGGGAGTTTGAAGATTTCAAGATGTTTGTCTCAAAGTCCTCTCAGGTGAGCGATGCAGGGCCATCTTGGCCCTCTTGTTTCAAGGTGATATACTGATATTGATTCTTAATATCTTGTTCATCTATGTTTTATAAGATGCTGATAGACGGAATTGTATTGGTATGATAAATCTTATTTGTCTTTCACTGTCTTTTCTGAAGTTCAACTCCAATATATATGTATTATGTATCATTGTATGTCCATATGCAGCTCCTACATTGATAGACATATCTGTATACTTTCACAGAATAAGAGAATGCTTTTGTCACCTGGGGGCATCTTTTGTTACTTAGGGCTCTTGTATATTTACCTATTGTGTAAATGACATACAAGTTAGGTACTGACTTTCTATAATGAGTCTAAGAAAAAAGCAGTTTTACAAAAGAGCACATGATTATCATTCAAGATCATTGCATAATAGTTGGTCTTTTTTCACATTAATCTTGCCTAGAAGTAATTGTATGATAACACAAGGAGCACATGCAAAATACAAAGTCACCAGGCCCACAATGCTTAAACGGAAATTATTGACTCGCCTCGACAGTGTATGATTGCTGGGGAGTATTGATTAGTCCATGTCACAATTACTCATTGCATATTCATCGGGTTCAGGTGAATTTTTACAGACTATACAAGATTTTATGTAATCCATTCTTTACTTTCAGCTATCCTTACTGATATGATATGATCAACAGATAAGAAGGGAGAGAAATGATGCCTCAACAACAGAATAACTGGCCCTTCATCATCAATGTTGGTAACAGCATTATAGGGGTCACCATCCTGGCTATGCCATTCTGCTTTCAACAGGTTTGTGTGGCAAATCATTATTCTTTAATTCAAGAAAATAATAATCTATTTAACTTATTGTGTATAAAACTTTGAGGAGAATTATACTTTCAGAAAATGTGACTCTTCTTTATGGCATTTGGTCTGGAAATTTATTAGTTTGCATTTGTCTTTCAAATTTTGACAAGTTTTCATGAAAATGATTAATGAGCTACATTCATGATCATCACATGTTTTTGTTTTTTGTTTTTTAGCTCACCTGAGCACGAAGTACTCGAGGTGAGTTATTGTGGTCACTTTTTGTCCGGCGTCCGTCCGTCCGTCCGTCCGTCCGTCCGTCAACATTTGGGGTGTTTACACTCTAGCATCCACAAAAGTTACTCAATCTTGATCAAACTTGGCCAAAACAAGTACGACCATAAGTTCTCGAACAAGTTCGATTATGGGCCTGATCGGACCAGAAAGTGCGGAGTTATCTGCCCTTGAATGTCAAAAAATGCTGTTTTTAAGTTTGTTTACACTCTAGCATCTACAATTATTGATCAATCAAGACAAAACTTGGACATTATGTTGGAGACCATAAGATCTTGGATGAGGTTAATTTTCAGTCTGATCTGAACAGAAAGATGAGAGTTATGTGCCCTTGAATTGGGCAAAATTGCCACTTTTTTGCTGTATTCAAAAAAGAGTTAATCTAAGGGAAGGAACTCTGACACTACTTTACTTCAGTATAAGTAGAGTTATCTAGTTTGATAGAGGATATAAATAGATTCTAAGGGAAGGAACTCTGACACTACTTTACTTCAGTATAAGTAGAGTTATCTAGTTTGATAGAGGATATAAATAGATTTACAATCTTATTAACCCATTACCAAACACCAAAATTTTAGCCTAGTCCAAAATCATAGGTGTTGCAGACGACAAGTTCCATTGAACAAAATTTAACATTTTTTGGTCTTTCTTGGTAGAAAACATTGTGGGTAATGAAGAAATTGTTTGTCACAATGTTTTCCAAACGCCTTTATTTTGTGGGGCATCCAAAAGCGCCAATGTGTGGGAAAGGGTCAATCAAGACAAAACTTGGACACAATGTTGGGGACTTTAAGATCTCAGATGGGTTTGATTTTCAGTCTGATCTGACGAGAATGTTGAAAGTTATGTGCCCTTGAATTTGACAAAATTGCCATTTTTCGGCTGGTTTTGACCTTGCTTACATTCTAGAATCTACAATTATTGATCAATCTATACAAAACTTGGACACAATGTTGGGAACCATAAGATCTCATATGAGATTGATTTTCAGTCTGATCTGATCAGAAAGTCGAGCGTTTTGTGCCCTTGAAATTGACAAAATTGTTGTTTTCGGCTGTTTTCGACCTTGTTTATACTCTAGAATCTACAATTATTTATCAATCAAGACAAAACTTGGATACAATCAGGGCTACAGATAAGTGGAGGTGAAGACATACTAACATTGTTTTTTCGAATTCAAATCCTATGTTGTGGGTACTCATTTGAATCGTCTCGACGAGACGATACAAATGAGTACATAAACCTACAACATAGGGTTGGATGATCACTGATAGCATTATTGCAGTTTGAAAAGTCACCGCCCCCTCTTATCTGGAGCCCTGTACAATGTTTGGCACCATAATTTAGATCTTGGATGAGTTAGATTTTCACAACCTTATTGACCATAAGTTCTTTTTCAGTCTTAAAGTAATAAATATTAATTGAATTGAACAAAAGTGTTGCTCATATCATTTAGGTTCAGGTGAGCGATATAGGACCATCATGGTCCTCTTGTTTTTCGTAATTATGTGGAAACTGTTTGGACTATTAACTTTTTCTTATATTTCTAAGTTCTAACAAAGGAATTGAGAGGAAGGAAAGAAAAAAAACTAAAAAACAGCACTTCTTCTTTTACTGTCAATGATTTCGATGATATACTATGCAATTGTAACAAATTAACTACTTTGATAACATTACATTTCATTGTCCACAATACTTGAATTTGGGCAAGTCTGCAATTCAGTTTTGCATTTGAGAAATGGTTAAAGGCCCTCTTATATATGCTTATTTTTACAGTGTGGGGTAGTTCTTGGATCTCTGATGCTCTGTTTTTCCACATGGCTGACCATTAAGTCCTGTCAGTTGTTAGTCAAGGCTGGAGTTACTTCAAGGAGGAGGTCATTTTCTCATCTAGGTATGTCCGTGATTAGTTTAACTTTCTTTCTGTAGTAAATTCAGTAAATTCACACTTGTACACAATGAATTATGATTACAACAATTTTAGGTTTCAAAGGCCTTTTCCTGCTGGGTAAAAATTGATTGATACTACATCACGTCGACTGCTGAACGCAATACTAGTCTAAGTCATTTTTCATGATTTTTCAGGGGAAGGAAAAAACATTCTCATTTTGTCAAAACTTAATAAAATGGTCTGAATTTTTTATATGATACAATTTGATAGACAACATTAAATTACAAATATTATATATTTCAATCAAATTCTTAATAAAGGAGAAATTTGATTTTGTTGACTTAGCATAGTATTGCAGGGAAATATTAGCAGTTTTGAACCCACATTTTGAATGCAATACTAGTCTAAGTTGACTTAAAATAGTATTGCACACATTAATTGGATAACTTAGACAAAATTATTTACTGCAATACTATTCTATCTTTTTTTCTCCTTTTCTTGCAAAAGTTTGTAGACAACAAAGATTAGTTTAACCCATTCCTGAACGACAAAATAGTTGGATGGTTTAATTTGAAAGCTGCTGTAGTTGATAAAATGGATGTTTATGAAGATAGAATTTAAATACTCTGTAAAAAGTTGAAAAGATTGAAGTAAGATTAGAAAACATCGGTTATCAGCATTTTCTTCTTTTACCCTTATGTTTTTCCAAGCATTTTAAGCATCTATTCGTAGAATAGAGGGGCTATTCCAGTCACACGAGCATCTGCATTGGTATCAACATTGGCTCTGGTTATGTGTTTCATATACAAGTGTCTATTCTTTGCTTCTGTTAATGATTATAATTGAACCTGAAACTTTGCACATGCTTTTGTGATCATAAAATCAGTCTCTAGGCAAAGATTTATCACTCTTACATTTAATTTATTGGAATTCTAACTCTTTTCGGACTTAAATAAAATTCTTGGTTAAGTTTTTACATGCAACTGTAGTATACCTTTGTGCAGCCAGAGATATTGTGTTCAAACTTTGAACATCTTTCTGTGACCATAAAATATCAATTACACACTTTCACACTTAATTTTGTGGAATTTACACTCTTTTTAGCCAGCCCGGACTTTATGTCATGGGAGCTAATGTCACAGCCCTATAGTGTCGGCGTCGCGTCAGGCTCACATCTTCAAAAACTTTAATCTGGTCTGTATCTCGGGCTTTATTAGAGATCCAGCCTTAATACTTCACACATGGATACTTCCTCCCAAGAACTTTATATGGGACCATGACCTTTGACCTAGTGACCTTGACTTTGGAGTTTGACCTACTTTTAAAAAACTTTAACCTGGCCTATATCTCATACAATATCAATGATAGCTAGAGCCTTGTTATTTCATACATGGGTACTTCCTTTAAAGACCTTTCATATGGGACCATGACTCTTGGCCTTGTGACCTTGACCTTGGTGTTTGACCTACTTTTAAAAAAAACTTTAACCTGGCCTATAATTCAGGCACTATTAGAGATAGAGCCTTTATATTTCACACATACATGCCTCCTGCAAAGATCTTTTATTTGGGACCATGACCTTTGACATCTTGACCTGTTTTGTGACAAGCTTCTATACAGGCGAGCTACTTTGTCCAAAGACAACTCTTTTTTTTTTTCACTATCCAGGCTTTGATAGTCGTCATGCTTTGTCATCCTATGACAGTTCTTGTTCTTAACTTTACAGACATTGAATCCAGGGAAAGGTTTGGATTATAAAGATGATGCAAAATAGAAATTGGATCGATGTTGCAAACTTAGAAAAGCTTAGAGAAGCTTAGAAAGGCATTCTAATTGTTTTAATTTCATGCATTAACATGAAGTTTGTTGTTCAAATGAATGTAAACAAAGCATTAATTTTATGTCATTTTTTTCCCAATCAGTTACCCATTGGCTCAATTTGATAAAAACTACACATATCTGACAATCACTGGATGCGTCATGCACATGGGCAATAACCTTAGCTTTAACAACCTTGGATTATTTCCCGTTTACATTTACAATAATTGTTAACTAGAAAATTACTCTTTCTCTAATACTTTAATTTATTTGAAACTGATAACTCACATAGAATAACATAAAAGGAAGTGTCATGCAAAATGGGAACTATTCTATTGCTGGCATTTCTTTAGTTGTTCCCCATTTTGCTACTTTTTTGTCTAGACAAATTTGCTCTTTTGATTCTACTGTCTCCATTGTTTTAAAACCTTGCCATAACCAACTTCACCATGTATGGGTTGAGCTGATGGGAGAATCCAGAGACAGAAGCTAACAGTATTATTATTATTATTATTTTTTTTGTAATCCAGTAAGAATCCATTTACAACACAACAGAGAAATTATCAGCAATATTTAAGTTGTGGTAATTATGACATTGGCAATGGCTGCCTTATATCTTGTTTTTAGCTAAAATATCTGCATACACCCCAAAATCTTTTCTTAAATGTTATTTTCAATATTAATCATGCCAAATATACAAGTAATTAAAGTAACACGAGTTAAATGTACAATATCTTTATGTGTCTCATTAAATGAATTCAGCTTCTAAGAAATGTAAAATGGCACATTACCGTAAAAACAATTGTGGAAAATGGGTTTATAACTGAATGATCATACAAATCAAGCTCCTTTGCATTTTTGTTTCAAAAGACATCTATGTATGTATAGGATGGCCAATTTTGAGGGACAACATAACTTGATCTGGCTAATTGTCTTAATTTCCTCATTCATGTGTGAAATTCACCAGAATCAAATAGAAAAGATACAATATCATATGTCAAAACAAATACTTTCATATAACTAGGATTGATATAAAAGGTTAATTTACAGTTTTATTTATTTCAGAATAAATACTGTGCTATATTATACTCAAAAGCAAAAGAAAGTATCCATCATCACATTTGTGCCAACAGAGATACAATGTACATTCAAAACTTTGCATATTTTGTATACTAAATTAGGAAAGAAAACTTTCATCATCAAAATATTTAATTCAACAGCTCTGAACTTGTGTCTTGTTGTCCAATGTTGATCAATTTCTAATAGTAAAGGATTTATCTGTTAATGCCTTGTGACCATGCCTGATGTTGCTACCATGTTACTCATGACCAGTATCCTCATTATCATGTAACATGTCTACAAACTGGCAGCAACTGCACTACAGCTTGCAAGAATCAGTTGCAATAGAATGCATCCAAATATTAGAAAAAAATCTAATAATGCAGCCTTGGTCTTCAAAAAAATCAACTTAAATCCCATTTTAACATGTTTTGGATGACATAAGAGGTCATATTTACAAACTATCATTTAATCAAGCCTGTAAAAGCAACACTCCAGATTGATTGCAACCTGATTTTCACTTGTATAAATCAATAACAAGAGCTGTCTCAGGACAGCCAAGCTCGACTATCAAGTGCTGGATAGTGATAAATTGTGATAAGATGATAAAGTCCGAAAAGGGTAAAACTTTAAAGATTCATTAAATTAAATGTCAGAGTAACAAATGTTTGCCCAGAGGCTGATATTATGGGCACAGATGCATGTGCAAAATTTGAAAGCAATAGCTGTTACAGAAAAAAAGTTATCACAGATATATCATGGAAGTTGCACATAAAAACTCAACCAACAAGATGTGTTCATGAAACAGAAACACCCCCGAAATGGATTTTTTTCTAAAAGTATGACCTTGACCTATAGATATCGATGACCTTGAGGCTGGAACTATGAATGCCTATTGTTGATTTGTTTGGTCTTTGTATGTTTAATACATTTGAAGAAACTGCCAATGATAAGTTTTCACGCTAATTTGCATATTAAGTTTGGTAAGGGTTAAAGGATGACCTTGAGAAAGGTCATATTGCATGGACCAGATTGATATTATTGTAAGAAGGTTACATACCAAATTTGGGCTTTGTATGTCTGATACTTGTTGAGGTAATGCCAATGTTAAGTTTTGGAATGACAGCCAAATGGTCAGATAGATGGACAGACAGATGCATAGGAGTAAAACAATACGGCCCCCAACTCCCCCCCCCCCCCCCTGATTGGGGGGCATAAAAAATTATATGTCTAAAAGGTTAAGAATCCCACTAAGTTACATGTTAGGGCAATGAATCTTTGCCTAGAAGCTCATATTATGGTCACAGAGGCATGCGCAAATTTTCAGATTAATAGCATTAGTAGAAACAGAGATTTGACAAACTTGCATGTGAAATCTTAACCATAGCATTATGCCGCCGTAAACGCCGACCCCCTTGTGACTAGAATAGCCCCCTATTCTAAGAATAGTTACACTAAAAAGTACAAAATGAGATACATAGATTAGTATTGCATTCAAACTTTGATGCAGTTTCATACATTTTTTCACCGCAATACTAGTTCAAGTCAACTTAGACTAGTATTGCAGGGAATTAATTTGAACAATTGAGATAGACGTTTATGGAATTATTGAATATCTCTAAAACCTTTTTGTATTTAACTCTAAAATTTTGTCAGTATATGCACCTATGATAAACACTATCATTGATGACAAAAACTCATTTTGGCCAAAAAGTGACTTAGAACAGTATTGCGTTCAGCAGTCGACGTGTGCTTACATGTATATCAATAGTTGCAATAATGTAACCGAAACCTTTTTGAATTTTGATCCATCATCAAGTTTGTGGCTACGATATCGCAGCTAGTATATCAATGAAATTGGATTTTAAAGCTTTTAATCCTTTCCCAAACTGCAAACATTTAGGGTGCTCCAAATCAAAAGTTGCTACAGACAACAAAATGGGTGTCGGAATAGATTGGATTTGTGTACAATGTAGCATAAAAAATATTGAGACATAAAGGGGAAAATGCTGATTTTCAGCAGTTTCTTCTTTTGTCTGAATGTTTTCCCAAACTTTTCCTTAAGGGACGTCAAAACCAGGTCTTGTTTAGGAAAGGGTTGATCTTTTTGTCCATTAAATTTTCTGGTCACTCTAGAAATATAATTAAGGTAGAACTTTTACTTAAAAAATAAAAATGTGGGCAAGCTGGACAAGCTTTCATGCTTTTAAAGTTTAGATAAGTGTATTTTTAAGTCGAAATCTTGATTAAATGAACCGGGCTAGATATAATCTTATTTGTTTCATCTTGTTTGTTGTATGTCTTATACTTGAGCATTACTCTAACTCTGTTTCAGCATACTTCACACATGGTGCAACTGGAAAATTATTAGTGGAATTATGGTAAGGCATACATTTAACCCATTACCAAACAACAATATTTTAGCTTAGTCCAAACTCAAAGGTGTTGCAGACGACAATTTCCATTGAACAAAATTTAACCTTTTTAGGTCTTTCTTGGTAGAAAACATTGTGGGAAATGAAGAAATTGCTTGTCACAAGCAATTTCTTCATTTTCTACAATGTTTTCCAAAACCTTTATTTTGTGGGATGTCCAAAAGTGTCATTGTGTGGGAAAGGGTTACTGTAAAAGTCTTTATTTTCGCGAGCTCAACATTTCGCGATTTTGCTACTTCGGATATATTCACGAGTTTATAAATTCGCGAGTGGCTGATATAAAGATCGTGTGTTTCTGTCATTTTCCGGAAATCTTCGTTTCGTTAATTTCCGTAGAGGTCCGTATGAATTCGATAAATACATGAGCGATGTTTGTGTGAAATATTTTTCACACCTCTATTCAATCTATACCTATTTTCGCACCTTTGTTCACTTAACACCTGTTAAAAGGATAATCGAAAACTATTTTTCCTATATAATAATCGGTTTTCAAAGTATATAACGTCCAAAAACTCCTTCATGTTTATGTAAGATCTACACTGATTACTTATATGCAAAAAGCAACTTTTTTTCATATTGTGACAAAGTCAAAAGAACTCTGATATATAGCTTTAATAGGTATACATTAAATATGAGCAATTATGATAAAAAACGATTTTGATGTACTAGCAACAACAAAACCATGTATGATTTCTGAAGGTTCCGATATTCGGCTCACCATCGGTAATCTCCAGCACTCTGCAGACTGTTATATTCACGAGAATGATGAATTCGCGGGATAACCCATTCGCGAAAATCAGCGAAAATATTGTCCTCGTGAATAAATAGACTTTTACAGTAACTGACTGACCAGTAAATGTAGAAATTAGAAATAATTGAAAAATGAAGAGATAGAGACAAGAAGAGGAAAAATAACCTATTTTATGACTTTACCTTAACAATATTTACTATGGGATACTCAGAACTTTACAGAAAAAAATGTTTTCCATAATTGCTTAATATGCTTTATATTTGGCTTTTAAAAGATAAACAAAAATGTGCTTATTGATGATTATAATATTGCATTTGTCAAATTTCAGTATGATAGGTATGCAGCTTGGGACTCTGGTAGCACAGGTGGTCATTATTGGTGATCTGGGACCAGCTATTGTTTCAAAGGCAACAGGATTTGAGGTAGGACATCTGACACATCTCCATATGATTAAAGCGAATGTAGGACATATTGACGACAGACGTTATACCAATCTAATTCAATATTTGGTATGAATTCTTTATGTCTCTGTAAGAAATGCGGACACTGTACAGCAATTTAAATCACGTTATCTGCATTACAAGTACCCTGGAGGTCTAGCCTCTAATTAAAATATAGCTGTAAAACTTAACAAGTCACATCAGCACTTGGTAAAATATGTTATTTACCACATTGTTTCTTTATTTGTTTAACCTATCTAATAAGATTTAGATTTGTTTGCTATAAAATGTTTGACTTTTCCTTCGCCTAAAAGGAAATGTCTGTTTGTTTTGTGTGTTCTACATTCAATGTACCAATACTGCTAAGCCTAGTAATTACCCTTACCATACTGATCCTAAGTATTAGAGAATTTGGCTGGTTGTCTAAACAAAGATAAGACTACATGTACATGCAGTCTAATCTAAGTCTACACTACCTGCTTGTAGAAATAAAGTTAACATTGTTAGTTGGATGATAAAAGATCAGCAGCAGACATGGACAAAAGCTTACTTAAATGACAGGTCTAAATTTTGTCTACAAATAAAACATTAATGATCATTGTGTACATTTCCTTGTCTGTTTATGTGTAATATGTATTATTTCATGTCATTGTAAATACCTGTTTGATAGAGGCCCACATGGAAGATTGGGAAACCAAATGTGTAGCCTCTTTAAATAAAGTCATCATTATTATTATTATTATTATTATTATTATTATTATTATTATTATTAGCTCACCTGAGCACGAAGTGCTCAAGGTGAGCTATTGTGGTCGCTTTTTGTCCGTCGTCCGTCCGTCCATCTGTCCGTCCGTCCGTCCGTCCGTCCGTTCACAATTTCTTTCAACATCTTCTTCTCCTAAACCATTGGACCAATTTTGACCAAACTTGGCAGGAATGTTCCTTGTGTGACACTTTCCAAAACTTGTTCGTGAATTTTTGATTTGTCAAAAAATGTGGGCATGGCAGGGAGAAAGGGGCTTATCAGACTAGAAATCATAAGAAAATTCTTTAAAAATCAACCATTGGGCCCAATTGAACCAAACTCGGCAGGAATATTCTTTGAGTCACTCTTTTCAAAATTTGTTCACAAATTTTTATATTTGTCAAAAAATGTGGGTGTGGCAGGGAGAAAGGGGCTTATCGGACTTAGAGAAATCATGATAAAATTCTTAAAAAATCAACCATTGGGCCCAATTGAACCAAACTCAGTAGGAAAGTTCCTTGATTCACTCTTTTCAAAATTTGTTCACAAATTTTTACATTTGTCAAAAAATGTGGGTGTGGCAGGGAGAAAGGGGCTTATCGGACTTAGAGAAATCATAATAAAATTCTTAAAAAATCAACCATAGGGCCCAATTGAACCAGACTTTGGGGGAATGTTCCTTTAATCACACTTTTCAAAATTTGTTCACAAATTTTTACATTTGTCAAAAAATGTGGCCGTGGCAGGGAGAAAGGGGCTTATCGGACTTAGAGAAATCAGAAGAAAATTCTTTAAAAATCAATCATTGGGCCCAATTGAACCAGACTTGGTAGGAATGTGCCTTGCATCACTCGTTTCAAATTTATTCACATTTTTTTTACATTTTGTCAAAAAATATGGCCGTGGCAGGGAGAAAGGGGCTTATCAGACTTAAAGAAATCATAATAAAATTCTTTAAACATCAACCATTGGGCCTAATTGAACCAGACTTTGCAGGAATGTTCCTTGAGTCATTCTTTTCAAAATTTGTTCTCAATTTTTTACATTTGTCAAAAAAATGTGGCCGTGGCAGGGAGAAAGGGGCTTATCAGACTTAGAGAAATCAGAAGAAAATTCTTTAAAAATCAATCATTGGGCCCAATTGAACCAGACTTGGAAGGAATGTGCCTTGCATCACTCTTTTCAAATTTATTCACATTTTTTTACATTTTGTCAAAAATATGGCCGTGGCAGGGAGAAAGAGGCTTATCAGACTTAGAGAAATCATAAGAAAATTCTTTAAAAATCACCAATTGGGCCCAATTGAACCAGACTTTGCAGGAATGATCCTTAAGTCACTCTTTTCAAAATTTGTTCACAAATTTTTACATGTCGAAAAATGTGGCCGTGGCAGGGAGGAAGAGTCTTATATCGGAATAAAGAAATCATAAAATTCTTTAAAAATCAACCATTGGGCCAATTTGAACGAAACCTGGCTGGAAATTAATTTCCTTGAGTGACTCGTTTCAAAATTGTATCTTGAATTTTTTATTTCCTTAAAAAGTATTTTGGTATGGCAGGGTTAGGGAAATTCTGTGCATTGAAAATTATACTGTACTGTGGGTTGTAATGGAGATAAATAGTTTTCTTCTAAATTGTTTGGCCTAGAACTTTGAAATTTTGTGTAAGACCTTATTTCTTGGATGGCTTCCAGAATACAAGAAGCTGAAGATAAGAGAGGAGATAATTGCTTTTCAAAAAGCAACATTTTGTTTCAATATTCATAAAACCCTATGTTGTTGGTGATCATTTCAATGATCTGCTTGAAAAAATTAATACATTATACATAGGGTTTTGATATAAGTAAAAAATTTGGAAAGCTTTTACTATCTCTCTTATCTATTTCTGTTATCTGTTGCTCTGGCTGGCCCCATGTTTATTTTATGTAAACAAATAAGAAGGGATTAGCCTTATCAGATGGTTTGTCCTCATTTACTATATTCTTTCAAATCGCATACCAAATCTTGATTATAATATCATAAATGATCAATTTTAACAGATCAGTATGCTTTGAAAATTAGCCCTATGTTGTATATTGTGAAATCATGAAATAATTGTTGAAAAAAAACTCAACCATTATGCTAATTCATACCCAACTTTACAGGATTGATTGGAACAAAATTACTTAATTGTTTCCAAACAGAAAGTCCTTATAAGTTTCATGCCTTTGAGTTTGACAAAATTGCCATTATCACTCTTGCCATCTTGATTCAGGTGAGCGATTTAGGACCATCATGGTCCTCTTGTTATTATTATTATTATTATTATTATTATTATTATTATTATTATTATTATTATTATTATTATTATTATTATTATATCACTACACCTTTCTCAATGTCTTTACTCTTTTATCTGTAAGAATGGAAAGTTTGAATTTTTTTAGAAAATTAATTTTAAACCTCATCGCTTTCGCCTTTACTTTCAGAACAACAGTAATCTGCGTACCTCCCTGATTGTGTGTCTATGTTTGTTTGTTGGTCTACCACTAGGACTATTGAAGGATCTCAGAGCGCTCAGTAAAACCAGCACAATGTGTATTATGTTCTACACATTCTTTACATGCTATGTAAGTTGAACTTGATGCATACAAAATACTCAAGGATTTATCTTGGGTCCATGTTTGTTTTTTAGCTCACCTGAGCACATAGTGCTCAAGGTGAGCTATTGTGGTCGCTCACCGTCCGTCCGTCTGTCCGTCCGTCCGTCCATCCATCTGTCCGTCCGTTCACAATTTCTTTCAACATCTTCTCCTCCTATACCATTTGGCCAATTTTCACCAAACTTGGCAGGAATGTTCCTTGAGTTACCCTTTTCAAAACTTGTTCGTGAATTTTTAATTCGTCAAAAAATGTGGGTGTGGCAGGGCGGGGCTTATCAAACTTTTAGAGAAATCTTTAAGAAAATTTATTAAAATCACATTATCAGCCATGCTGTATCAGGTTTCATGTTATATAAGCAAAGACCCGGTGATGTTTATAAAAGACCGATGATGTTTATGCAAGACCGGTGAAAGATCAACAAGACCGGTGAAAGATAAACAAGACCTTCCAGAATGGACCTGCATCTAAAAGTGGGCAAATACAATCTATTTGTTATTGAAGCTTTAATGCCTATGTTGTTGGTACTCATTTGAATAATCTTGATTAGATCATTCAAATGAATACCAACAGCACTGGGTTTGATTAACATTGAAAGATATTTTACAATTTGGAAAGCCAGTAACCTCTTTTATTTGTTTCTCTATTAACTTAAGGATTATCTCAATGCTTAAACCCTTACCTGAAAAGGCCTGGTTTTGACACCTTATTATTATTAGAATAGGCTTGGGAAATATTGAGTCAAATGAAGAAAATGTTGATAATCAGCAATGTTCTCCCTTTGCATCAATATTTTATGTGCTATATACTATACATGAATCCTTCCTTTATCCATATAATTTTTTTCTTCTCCAACTCCTTTCAAATTGGGGTTTTCTGTTCCTTTTCTGTTTGGGAAAGGATTAAGCTCTTTCCCAACCATATGCAGGTTTTGCCTGGGAAATGTTATTGGCCTGGCGAAAGAAGAAAATGCTGATAGCCTGCATTTTCTCCTTTTGCCTCCTCATTTTCTTTCCAATTTTGTACATGAATGCAGTCTTACTCAACATTCTGGTTTGTCATTTACAGCAGCATTGAAATCTGCTGCTCTGATTTTATGTTGTTAGGAAAAGATTTAACCAAAATCAAATCCTAATTTTGTTCAATGAATATCGTATTTCCCCTATGTTGTGGGTTGATTTATAGGTTATATATCAAAATGATAAAGAGAGCAGTGTTTGACAATTTTTTTGCAAATTATAAGGCCTGAAATTTTTTTGAATAGTTTTATTATGCCCCTATATCGAGAGATAGGGGGCATATTGTTGTTTTACTCATGTCCGCCTGTCTGTCCTTCTGTCTGTCCGAAAACTTAACATGCAAACTTAACATTGGCCTTTCTCCAAAAGTATTCGACATACAAAGCTCCAATTTGGTATATAACTTTATTTTAATGAAATCTACCTGTCCCATGCAATATGACCTTCCTCAAGGTCATGTGTTTACCCTTATCAACCATTTACACAAAAACATAACATTTTAGAAAAATGGCCATTTCGGGGGCATTTGTGTTTCACAAATACATCTTGTTATCCCGATGTTGCTGCTTCTTGTGTTTAGCCTGATCGGAACAGAAAGTCCCTAGTTATATGCCTTTACATGTGACAAAATTGCGATTTTCTCTCATGTCATCTTGGTTCAGGTGAGCGATTTAGGACCATCATGGTCCTCTTGTTCTTAAAACAGTCTTTACTTCTATGCTTATTAAAAAAAAACTTATTTCTTTGAGTATTGCCAAAACATTCATATGTTGCAGTATACATCCTTTACATGCTATTCCAATCAAAGATTTTTTCTTACCAACTTTTGATCGGCAACTTTTCCATTTATCCTTACAATTTATTAACTATTTGATGTAAAGATATATATACCTGTCACGCTAAAAGGGACCTTATCTGAACTTTAAAAATTCTAATTTTGACAAACTTGTCTGACTCGTTACAGGTCAACCAGTTACCTTATGTGAAAAAAGGACATATAGTAAGATAGGGAAAACATTACAGAATCAGACAATTACATAAAAGTGAAAAATAAAGGCCCTAGTCTGGCTGCGCGGACTGCACAGACTGACTAGTTTCGACGTTTTTCACACCTCCTATAAGGTCCCTTTTAGCACAACGGATCACATATACATAATTAATGTCGAGATTTGTATTGTTTCAGTAACAGTTTATAATTACATTTTCTTTTTCCCAGGTTGTTCTTCAGTCAGTTCCCAACCTACTTCACGGTGACTGGTACACAAAGATCAGGTTCTGGAGAATGGAGGGATTCTTTCAGTGTCTACCCATATTCTCTTTTGCATTTGGATGCCAGACGTAAGTTAAAATGGGAGCCCATCCAAATCAACATTCTTGTGTTCTTGGAATATTTTCTTAAGCAAAATAGAACCCTCAAACATAGAAATGAGTTTTAAGGGATCTTAAAATCTTAGATCTTCTTATACAAAATGTCTTTTGGTGTTCCATTTTCAAAGGTATTTTAAGTTATAAACTTTTCATATCTGGAAACATTGTTATCAGAAAGGGGAAGTATTTGGCAAGGGATATGATCTTGATTTATAATCATTTCTATTTTCCCTTGCAAGAAACATTTCATAAACCATTTTAAACTAAATCATCGTGAGCACCTTTGTTTTGAATGACAAATGAAAATTAGAATAAACAACTTTCAGGCAGCTGTTTATAGTATACAATGCCATGGCCGAGCCCTCAATAAAAAGAATCAATGGCATAATAAGTTCAGCTGTGTTACTGTGTTTTGCTGCTTATTTGTTGGTGAGTTAACTTAGACAATTTATCAATAGTCCCAAGACTGATTCATGAACAAATAGTTTGTATATGAATTATGCACTGACATTAGTGTTGTAAAATCGGACTCAAATCATAATCGATAATCGAATTGAAACAGGGATTGGTTTCGATTCAATTATCGATTAATAATCGAAATTTCATTTTCTGTAGGCTAATAAAAAAACTTTGTGTTGATGGATGTACTCAATAATCTCAAAAGTTAAACTGACAACGATGATTGTAAGTCCCTAGCAAAAGAGAGAAGCAAACAAAGTGATTTTGTCTGAGATTTCATTGCTTTTATTATAGTTATACTATATTCATTTAAGCTTTGGTTTCCTACATGTATATGTATTTCTTTCTTTCAATGTGTGTGTGTGTGGGGGGGGGGGGGGGATAAGGGTCTTCCACAAGCCATCCACATGGAACCATGATATAATGTACTTTATTATTTTCATTTGTAGCCAAATTTCAATTTAATTATTTTTCCATTTAAACAAAAGTCTGGAGTGTCTGACTCTGCAATAAGTTACTTTAATCCTTACTCAAGGAATAGCTGGACAATTTTTAGAGAGATAAATGATGCAGGTATCAAAAATCCAATTCTCTTTCCCAAATTCACTTCATCTGTCTAAAATCAAGTGTATTGGTGGCAAAAAATCGTATTTTTTGGTATCAGGATTTAGGCATATGTCCGATAACTGGTAGATCTACACTCGATTATGAATAGAGGGTGTGTAAAAAAGCTCTATTTAGACTCTTTTGTTTGGTTGTCATTAAATGAAATGAGTGGTCTGTTTTGATTATATCGAAAATGCTGTATTTGCCTATTTCCTTCCGTTACATGAATGGTTTCTCCAAAATCATGAAAATGGTGCCGATGATCGCTAGAAATGATGGAATTCGGCCGCTGCCAAACATTTTTGATTACAGATGTATTTGATTATTAGCAAAATATGGTCTTTTAACACCTGAATTAATATCTGCAAATACAATTGCTGTCTTTAAAATTTGGTTTACTATTGATTCTTTCCTTTGGAAGCTTAAAAACAAACATTGCCATCAGTAATGGAGCCAATTTTCCTGTAAAAACCAAAGACGTTAACGACATCGATATTTCAAACTCATAATCGATTGTCGCCGATCTTGGGCTTCAACAACGATTAATCTATTATTTCCGATAATCGTTACAACACTAACTGACATGTTAATGATGTTTTGAACACAATGTTGGTACAGAGTCAACTTTCAATTAAAATGTAAATCTGCTTCTGTAGAGTATAAAAAAGCTGTTTCAGTTAATTAATTTGTAGAAAATATGTGTCATTAAAACCTTAATGCTATATTTCTTCCTGTAAGTAATTGGAGATAATAGACACTTTTAAAATTTCAGGAGGCATTTTTCGGATATATTGCATTTTGTGATGAGAAGGAGTTGACGGGTGATATTATCAACCACTTCTCGCAGAACACCGTCTCTGACGCCATTAAGTTGTGTTTTGTGTTCTCAATTGCTGTGTCTATTCCACTGATTGTGTTCCATTGTAGAACCTCACTTTATATGGTACCATCTTTGTCATTTCAGGTGGCATTTTTCGGATATATTGCATTTTGTGATGAGAAGGAGTTGACGGGTGATATTATCAACCACTTCTCGCAGAACACCGTCTCTGACGCCATTAAGCTGTGTTTTGTGTTCTCAATAGCTGTGTCTATTCCACTGATTGTGTTCCCGTGTAGAACTTCACTTTATACACTACTGTTTCCTCAGGTGAGTTATATTAAGGCTAACCTGCAGACATAAAAATTTTAGACTAGCCCAAATTCAAAGATGATGCAGTCGACAATTTCGAGTGAATGAAATGTTGCATTATCTGGTCTTTTTACGTAGAAAACATTGTGGGAAATGAAGAAATTGCTTGTCACAAGCAATTTCTTCATTTTTCACAATGTTTTACCAAGCCTTTGCTTGTGAGGGAGTCAAAAGGCTTCACTGTGCAGTAATGGGTAAAGGCTTACCTTACAGAAAAAATTGTTGACTGGTCTGAACAATTTAAAGAAGAATTTTATCCCATTTCTACATAATGATACTATTTGATGTCCCACTAGATAAAGGCTTTGGAAACATTGTGGAAAATGAAGACATTTTTTTGTGACAAGCAATTTCTTCATTTCCTTTACCACGCTGTTCTCTACTCTGAAAAACAAAACAAAAATGTTACATTATATACATCTAAAAATGTTGTCTGCAGTTTTTGGACCAGTCTAAAATTTTGCCATCGCGCATTGGGTGAAAAAGGACCTTCCATCATTCTCTGACAACTTTGAGGATCAAATCATATCCATTGAAAAATGGAATGCTGATGATCAGTATTTTCTGTATTTTCACTTGAAAAATAGTGACACATACACAATGTATAATTATTTCAAAATTTAAAAAAAAAATGAATGTCTGCCTGAACTGTTGTATGGTTGCAAATGGTGAAAGGGAAAGTTTAGCTAACTGGATATTATGGTCATTTGGTTTGCATGAAGGTTGTGTGCTAGTTGTTTTTTCTGCACTATTTTAGTTTTAATGATTGCTAGCATAGTTTCACTTTATCTAAGTCTTTAGTAATTTCAATAAGATATACCAAACTTGATACAAAAGAAAAATGTTTTATTTATTACTCTTTTTCTATGTTCTTAATGCATTATATGCCATTAGGGCATGCTCAAAGGCTGCAGCCTTTAGCAGCATCTGTCATTTTTCTTCGAGTAGGGAAAAGTAATGAGGCGTTATTTGGAAAAAGGTCCCACCTTTCATTTTAGAAAAAACATGTTTCCAGATCTGCTTGTAGTCAAATACTGTTTCATTTCGATTCTTTCTACTACTTTATAGTTGTTACAACTCATTAAGAAGCTGTTATAGAAAAATATGTATCTTGATCAGACTGTGCTTATAAATGCACATGCTGATCTAGATCTGTGTTAGTCTCAAATGCCATAAGGGAGCTTTTTCCAGATCTTGGCTCAAATGTAACAAACATTTCCTTCCTTTTACCTTGTGTACTCAAAAGCTCTGTACTGCAGGCATTGTTATGCATAGCATGTATTGACCACATTATGTGTGTCTGTTCAATCATCTATTGTTTGTCTTCATGATAAGTCTACTGTAATTTGTTTGCTTGTATATGATGATGTTACTTAACAACAGACAAGAGGGGCTGATGACATTTTGACGCTTTAACCCTTTCCCAAACAACAAAATTTAGGGAGATTCAATTTGAAAGTTGCAGCAAAAGACCAAATGGACAATGAATAATAAAGAATTTGTGTACAATATAGCTAGGAAAATATTGAGTCAAAAGGAGAAAATGCTGGTTTTCAGCATTTTCTTCTTTCAACTCAATATTTTTCCAAGCCTTATCTAGTAGGTACGTAAAAACCAGGTCTTGTTTGGGGAAGGGTTAACCCTTTTCAACACAAGGTCTGGTTTTGATGTCTCCTATAAAAGTCTTTGGAAAACATTGATAATTAGAATTTTCTCCTTTTGTCTCAATATTTTCTGTTCTATATTGAACACATGTCTTATCTCCATCAACATCTATTTTGTTGTATGCTGCAGCTTTCAAATGTGACCACCCCACAATTTTGTTGTTTCGGAAAGAGTTAATTAGGTTTATGGGCAGATTTATGCCACATGTCAACTTGAAGATATTTGTCCATATAGTAGCAGCTGCAATTAGTCAAGCACTTTTTTATTTTTCACTAGAATGGTCAGAAATGTGTGTATATATGTATGAAGTAATGTAGATTGACTTACAGATATCAAAGTGTTGCAATTAAAAGGTAATCTGCCCCTCCTATCTGTAGCCATATGTAGTTGGGAGGGATTAATGCAAACTATTGTAAGTACAAAAGAAACTACTCAAGCGTTTATTCTCATAGTTTTGGGAACGGGTACGAAAACCAGGCACAATGGGAAAAATGCGCTGTGTTCTTAAAAATTAGGAAAAAATACCTGTATCAAAGATTGCAACAAAAATAAAGTATACTGTATAATTTAATAAATGAAATAATGCAAAGGGAATTCTAGGTTATATATTCAATATTTTTAGCTCAATATATGACAGGGAAAGATTGAATTTTCTTTCAAAACAAGGAAACACCTTTGTAATGGGAATCTAATCTGAGATTTTGGGGAAAATATAGCCTTTTTGGTATTGGGAATGTGTCCATTTTATAGACCCATTCAAACAAGGAGAAAAAACGTACTTGCACTTAAAAAAGTTGTGCACTATGCCCTCCAATTTTAAGTGTTCATTCATTTCATGATCTTCATACTTCATGACATTTAGGGTCACCATGATGAACAAAGTGTAAGTATTGTGGACACTTTTGGTAAACCATTTATTGTAGTTGATGTTGAAGTTACAGCCGAGAAGTTGTAAAATGTTAAACAGAAAAATAATAAAACAACTTTGAGCTTTGTTCTCTCACAAAACCAAGACTGTTCTATGTCGTTTTTAGCTCCATTGGCCTTTCAGGCCAGCAGGCTTTTGTCATGGCGATGTGTCCGTCGTGCGTCAGTGCGTGCGTCCGTAAACTTTTTCTTTAAAAATCTTCTCCTCAGAAACTACTGGATGGATTTCAACCAAACTTCACAGGAATGATCCTTGGGTGACCCTCTCTCAGATTCCTTCAAAGAATTTTGATTGAACCAGAATAACTTGAGTTATCTGCCTTTGAATGTCAAAAATAGCTGGTTTTGACTTTAATTTTACTCTAAAATCTACAAATATTAACCAGTCAAGACAAAACTTAGAATATATATAAGCATAATATCCTGCCTGGGTGTAATTTTCAGCTTGATCGGAATTTTACATCATGAGTTATGTGCCCTTGAATTTGACAAAATTGCCATTTTCGACTTTGTTTTCACTCGAACAACCATAATTGTTAACCAATCAAGATGATATTTGGACAGAATCTTGTTGACAACAAGATCTTGTTTTTATGTAATTTTCAGGATGATTGCATTGCTACAATGTGAGTTATGTGCCCTTGAAATTGACAAAATTTCAGTTTTCGACACTTTTTTCACTTTTGCGGCCACAAATACAGACTAATACTGACAAAATTTGGTTAGAATGATGCTGACCATAAGTCTTCGATCTTGTTTGAGTTTAATTTTCAGCTTGATTATAAACTCACATACTGAATTATGTGCCCTTGAATTTGGCATAATGACAGTTTTCAACTTTATCGTCACTCTGAAAATACCGGTACCCAAAATATTGGTCAATCATTTACCTTCTTTTCACTTTGACCACATGATTGCTTCTTTTTACTTTGTTTTTGCTCTAAGAACCACAAGCTTTGAGAAATCTAGTTTTTCTTTGACCACATTGCTGTATTTTACTTTGTTTCTGCTCTAAGAACCACAAGAATTTAAAAATATATAAGTTTAAGCATTTTGATAAATTTGTCATATTTTTTATTGTAAACCACATGAAATTCAGGCCTGTGGAGCAACACAAGACCTTCAGGTCTTTCTAGTTCTACATTACCATTATGAAAAAAAATCTGCATCAACTTGGAAAAAAGTTTTTGTATCTATTTGTGCATACAAAATGTTTGTAGTGATACCTTCCCACCCACTTTCAGCCTTTGAATCATGACAGTGTACCTTAATATGTCAGCTAAAATTTCATTAAATCTTACTGCTTGAAGGGAAAAAATGGTATTTTTCTCTACACCTTTCAATTCTATTGCTTTAAACCTGCGCTCATTGTATGGGACTACAACACATGATTATAGTAAATGCTGCTTTACTCTGACAAGTTTTGAAGCAGATTTATGTCCTCCATTCACATAAAAAAGTAGTGCAGGTGTCAAAACCACCTTTGTTAACCCTTTCGTTTGCAAGCGTGCAAGCATGCTTTCAAGCGCGGTTCAGGAACACTTATACTGTTTAGGGGGGGCATTGTCTTTTAAAAGCAATTTTTACACTGTTAAAGTTATTATGACACCGGATAAATGCTGAAATATTGCGCAATATTGTTTTGTTCTCGTAAAATGTGAAGAAAACCACTGTTTTTCAGGGTTTTATGAGCTGTAACAATGGCCAGGAGGGTTTAATTTTCTGCAGAATAGGTCCGGCGAATCATCATGTCAGTGCCGGACGAGGATGATAGCGATTACCCTGATTTTTTGGGGGATAAAAAGGTGATTTGAACATTAGAAATGCTTCGGAGACTTCGAATAGAGACTCTGATAGTGAATACTATAACTCTAAACCAAATCCAGTCCCAAATTGTAGGGATGGGGTTGTCGTGGGTTGTGGCAGGGTGCCTGACAGGGGTCGTGCGGCTAGAGGTTGAGATTTTGATGAGATGCAAATTTTCTATCGGTTACTCATCATATCGTTAAAGGAAATTGAATAACCTTTCCAATGATATATAGGTTTATGGGTATTCTGAAATCTATTATGCATGTGTATACACGAAGTGCTTGGAAATGGGGAAAATAGTTCTGGGAAATAATTCTGCAAACGAAAGGGTTGACCATGTGGTATTTATTTGCTCTTTTCAAAGTTTTACTGATTAAAGACAGGAACAGGAATTGAACAAATCTTTTCTTTTTTCATCAATTTGAGAAAGAAAGAGATCAAAGCTCCATGTTGTTGAAAGGGAATAAGCTTGAATTTGGTATAAAATTAATTATAAATTGTACAAATTGCAATGGGGTACATGTAATAATTTTGCCGCAGGCAAATATTTGTAACTGGATTACTGAAGCTTTGAACATTATGCCTACACTCTGCTAAAATTTCATCTACATAACCAACTAGAGTATCAAATACAAGACTTAAGCCTTTCCCAAAGAGCATGTTCATAGACTGGTCCAAATTCAAAGGAGCTTCAAATGACAACATACCAATTTATAAGTTACATGAAGCAATTAGTTTGTATGTTATGGCAAAGGAAACATAGCCAAGCCCCCATAGCTCAGTTGGTAACAAATGAGTCAATCCAGGGCTTTCGAGTTCGAACCCCAGCTTGGCCAGTATCCGTTATGACATTTGACAAGTCATTTGTTTCTCGCCAATTGGTGTGAATCATAAATGTGAAAGAGCAGCTGGAGGCTCAGTTTGGATATTATTGTGGTACTGTGGGAGAAATTCCAGGAATCCACGGTTAGGTTTTTCAGCCACCGCAATATGACCATAGCAGTTGAAAACGGTATTAAACCTCAATAAATCAAAGCTAAAGAAACATAAGAAGAATATACTTGAAATCACCCATTTTCTTTTAGTCTCTCTATGTATGATAAAAATTTTGAATTGTAAAGATTTAAAAGAACAGACAACTTTTTGGAAAGGCTTAATTTCTTGTAATCCTTGTCATGCTCAATGATCAGTAATGTAGTATATACATGTACATGTCTTACTTATATAAGTTATATGATCACATGGATAGATAGTACATATACGGTAGGTCACTTCGGGTAACTTCGGACTCTCGGGTAACTTCGGACGTAAATATAAAACAAAGCACAACATTAATGTTTTGTTCTCTAAAACAATCGCCTTTTCTCCTGTTGCGTCTTGAATTCTCTTTCCTAGAATTTATTGTAAATACGTATAGTATACGTCATCACATGACGTCACACAGACAATTGCCATTTAGCTCGGTATCAACATGACTTCTTAGACCACAGGTATTTGGTATACAGTGCACGTTCATTTGTAATAAAGCCAAAGGTCATACTTTTAAAGGTAGAGCGCTAATGTCTGTATTTATATTTAATTTGTATGAAAACATGTCTATTGCTTGCTACGTTCCAGGATTTTGTTCTTTAAAATCACCACTTTTTTAGAAAAAGAAGATTTTATAAACCGTCCGAACTTTCTCTCCCAATTTTCCTAGGCGATAAACTTCCGACATGTAATTTAAATACGGGCACGGGAACTAACTGGTCGGCAAAGTTTTAAAGATTCATCCGCGCAAAGTCCCTTTCTAAAACCAATTTTCCCATAAAGCATCTACGAAATATCCATTTTTCATTTAAAACACTGGACGCCAAACAACAATGTCTAGAAAGTTTTGTCTCCTTGTATGAAATGCAAAAATGATACCTTGTCGTTGAAATATTCCAATTAATGGTTCAATTATTCCATGACCAAATTGATTTAAACTTTACACGCGCATCCCGAAATTTCAACAAGTGATTAGCTTTAAGTACTGTATTGGAATGAGTCTATCTAAAAAAAAATTCAATAACGAGGGTTCCGCTTCGCGGCTTTGATTGATGTTTTAAACTCTCCCTCAGACGGTTAGTGGTATGACGATTGTGTGACGTCATTTTGTTCTGACAAAGGAATGAGAAATCAGCACGTGAATATCCCTGTCAATCAAGCATAAACATGATCGAATGGGTGGAGACTGACAAACTGTTCCGACCAATGAATTAAACACAATTTACTCAGGTGACCTTCAAGGCGGTACCACAAGAAATAAAAGAACCACATTCGGGTGTTTTGATAGTGGCTAAATAAGGAATTTCTGCACCTCAAAAGGTCAAATCTTGAGGGGTATAAAATCTAAATTTCATGCGTCGGGTTGTTAACAATTGTGTTGGATTAATAAGGATGTTTCTCACAAAGTAAGACTCGACATAATTTTATATTTGTCTTCAGCCTGGAACTTTGATTGACCTCGAAATATGATAATGGAACAATTTTCTGCGTGAAACTTTTCAGGGGCAAATTAATGTGGAATTTGTGGAAAATTCGTATTTTTGGGTCTGTTAGTTGATGAAAAAAGGCATTATCGCTATTTCTACTGTTCAAAATAAGCAAAACAATTAAACTGTCGGCTGTTTCTGTCGATGTAGGAACATCCAAATTCAAACAATTAATCACGTTTTAGGGCATGTCGAAATTATACGAACTTAAAATATTTTGTTGTATAAATTTGACACCCTTTCTCAAGTTGAAAGTAAAGCGGAGAGATACTTTTTATCAACTAATTAATTGAAAATATATACATTTCCGACTTAGTTTTGACACATTTATCATACAAAAATGATTTTCATATTTTTTTTTCGAATGTCTTTGTTTAGATCCACAGGTAAAATTATCTACTGAAAACACGATGGAAAAATGACATTAGATAGATTAATGACATGTCATTAATCTATCTAATGTCATTTTTCCATCGTGTTTTCAGTAGATACTTTTACCTGTGTTTAGATCCACTTTCTTACGTTAATCTGTAACGGCCATTTTTGCCCATCAGAAAATTTGACGACCTTTTTTCTTCCGCGATTTTTTCGGGTAAAGGGTGGGTGTTTGGAGGACATGAATTATTTTTAAACGCCAGTTATTGCCCCGACATAAGTTGTTCGATATTAGAATGCTATTATCACGCTTTGTGTGTCAAATATTGTAAATATAATAGAAGATTGTCGAATTTAGACGACTGTCGAAATTACCCGACTTTACTCTATTTTTTTAGCTCACCTGAGCACAAAGTGCTCAAGGTGAGCTATTGTGGTCACTTTTTGTCCGTCGTCCATCTGTCTGTCCGTCTGTCTGTCCGTCCGTTCACAATTTCGTGTTTACACTCTAGCATCTACAAATATAAGCCAATCTTGACCAAACTTGGTCAAAACATGTATGGCCATAAGATCTCGGATGAGTTCGATTATGAGTCAGATTGAACCAGAAAGTCAGGAGTTATCTGCCCTTGAATGCGAAAATACCTAGTTTTGACATTGTTTACACTCTAGCATCTACAATTATTGATCAATCAAGACAAATCTTGGACATAACATTGCAGACCATAAGATCTCAGATGAGTTTGATTTTCAGTTTGATCTGAGCAGAAAGACGAGAGTTATATGCCCTTGAATTCGACAAAATTGCCATTTTCGGCTGTTTTCGACCTTGTTTACACTCTAGAATCTACAATTATTCATGAATCAAGACAAAACTTGGACACAATGTTGGGGACGATGAGATCCCGGATGAGTTTGATTTTCAGTCTGATCTGATTAGAAAGATGAGAGTTATATGCCCTTGAATTTGACAAAATTGCCGTTTTGGCTGTTTTTCGACCTTGTTTACACTCTAGAATCTACAATTATTGACCAATCAAGACAAATCTTAGACACAATGTTGGGTATCAAAAGATCTCGGATGAGTTTGATTTTCAGCCTGATCTGACTAGAAAGTCTAGAGTTATGTGCCCTTGAATTTGATAAAATTACCGTTTTCGGCTGTTTCAACCTTGTTTATACTCTAGAATCTACAATTATTGGTCAATCTAGACAAAACTTTGACACAATGTTGGGGAGCATAAGATATTGGATGAGTTTGAATTTCAGTGTTATCTGATCAGAAAGTCGAGAGTTATGTGCCCTTGAATTTGATAAAATTGCCGTTTTCGGCTGTTTTTGACATTGTTTACACTCTAAAATTCACAATTATTTATCAATTTAGGTAAAACTGGAACACAATGTTTGAGACCATAAGATCTTAAAAAAGTTTGATTTTCAGTCCGATCTGATAACAAAATCGAGAGTTATGTGCCCTTGAATTTGACAAAATTGCTGTTTTCGACCTTGTTTACACTCTAGAATCTACAATTATTAACCAATCAAGACAAATCTTGGACACAATGTTGGGTATCAAAAGATCTCGGATGAGTTTGATTTTCAGCCTGATCTGACTAGAAAGTCTAGAGTTATGTGCCCTTGAATTTGATAAAATTACCGTTTTCGGCTGTTTCAACCTTGTTTATACTCTAGAATCTACAATTATTGGTCAATCTAGACAAAACTTTGACACAATGTTGGGGAGCATAAGATATTGGATGAGTTTGAATTTCAGTGTTATCTGATCAGAAAGTCGAGAGTTATGTGCCCTTGAATTTGATAAAATTGCCGTTTTCGGCTGTTTTTGACATTGTTTACACTCTAAAATTTACAATTATTTATCAATTTAGGTAAAACTGGAACACAATGTTTGAGACCATAAGATCTTAAAAAAGTTTGATTTTCAGTCCGATCTGATAACAAAATCGAGAGTTATGTGCCCTTGAATTTGACAAAATTGCTGTTTTCGACCTTGTTTACACTCTAGAATCTACAATTATTAACCAATCAAGACAAATCTTGGACACAATGTTGGGTATCAAAAGATCTCGGATGAGTTTGATTTTCAGCCAGATCTGACTAGAAAGTCGAGAGTTATGTGCCCTTGAATTTGATAAAATTACTGTTTTCGGCTGTTTTCGACCTTGTTTATACTCTAGATTCTACAATTATTGATCAATCAAGACAAAACTTTGACACAATGTTGGGGATCATAAGATCTTGGATGAGTTTCATTTTCAGCTTGATCTGATCAAAACGTCGAGAGAGTTATGTGCCCTTGAATTTGACAAAATTGCTGTTTGCGGCTGTTTTCGACCTTGTTTATACCCCAGAATCTACAATTATTTATCAAACAAGACAAATCTTGGACACAATGTTGGGCACCATAAGATCTTGGATGAGTTCGATTTTCACGTTATTGACCATAAGTTCTTTTTCAGTCTTAAAGTCATAAATATAAATTTATTGAATTAACAAAAGTGTTGCTCGTATCATTTTGGTTCAGGTGAGCGATATAGGACCATCATGGTCCTCTTGTTTAAAAAAAAAACATAACAAGTGTCCGATTAGTTTCTTGCCATATTTTTACCAGTCCGAAGTTTATCGTCCACCGTCCGAAGTTTTTATATCGCGTCCGAACTTTCTCATTTTTACTGACAAAGAAACACGTTCAGTTTTCCTCTTATTACTAGAGAATACCCATTATCTCTGCAATGAGTTTTACGGAAACATCCGAGGTACGATTCGCTCCAAATATCGGTACCAAACGATCCTGGGTGCAAATTACGGATAGTAGCAGCGATTTGGGTCAAAAGTCCGCTGTCATGATTGGTGCAAAAATGGTCCGAAGTTACCCGAAGTGACCCTAGTAGCACGAGAAAAATCCCAGGATAATTTCAATTTGCTTATCATTTCTTTTTAACACTGCATAATAATCATGTATTACCAATGTTTGTTTCATTTTATTTCAATAATTTTTTGTTTATACACTCACTTTAAAACCCAATATAACTTAGCAATGGAGCATAATATTCATTGTCTGTCTGATCATCTTTCAGTTTCTAGGCGCAATCATGACTTAAATCCTTTCCAAACAAGACCTTGTTTTAGGTCCATAATAAGAATTGGCAAAACATTGAGACAAAAGAAAAAAATGCTGATAACCAGCACTTTGGTATGCCCAAAGGGTCATATTATATTGTTGCCAAAGTCATCCATTTGTTTATCTGTATGTCTGTTAGTAATTTCTTGTGTGCACAGCTTGTCCCACAGTAAATCTTGCCACAATGAAATTTTATGATGTGTAGTTGTGCACACCACATGCAAAATTCAGATAACTCCTTTTTGGTTCTTGAATAAATATTTGACCTCAATGAATTGAAAAAAAAGTCCATTTTCTTGTGTTCGCAACTCCTCCTAAAATTTCAAATGAATTTGATCAGACTTGCCACTATCAATCTCCATCTTGTTGTGCATGTGGCATGAAGTTCAGATAATTCTGATTCAAAGGGTAAAATGATTCTAAATTGGCAAATACTTTTGCTAAGTCTTATATTGCTGTCCCAAACAATGCCTGACTTTCACTGCGCTCATGACTATTTTGTTTTCTCCATCTCCTGAGAATTTGAAATAGTTCAAGCTTTGACATTCTGGTAAGGTTGAAAAACATTGAAAAAAAGTGATCTGCAAACATTTTTGAGCAGGACAAGGATTTGAATAAAAGATGAATTTTAAAATGTCTTTTTGAATAACTGCTTTGCTTGAAGTTTGATTGTCCTTTGATTAACCCATTTCTTAGTGACATAATTTAACCATTTCCCAAACAAATATTGAGGGTGCTCGAACTCAACAAAACTGCTGAAGACAATATATGGTAATATTTAGGCAAAAGGTGAAAATTCTAGTTAAGCAGTATTGACTTTTTTTGATTTCATGTTTTCCAAGATCTTTCCTGTTAATGGCACCAAGCTATGTCTTGTTTGGAAAATGATTTTACATGTATTACTAAAGGGTGCCAAATGATAAATATGTGGAAATGTCAGGAAAATGGAGAAAATCTTAGTCAACAATATTTTCTCCCCTTCTTATTTTGCTTCAATGTTTCCAGAGCTTTTCGCATTATGGATATCAAAACTAGGTCTTGTTTGGAAAAGGGATGAAATTTGGATTTTTTCCTAATCATGTATTATATCTTTGTGTGTTACCAGTGCCTATTTTAGATTAGCATAAACTGCAGCTGTGTCTGTGTGTCTGCATTATTTGTCTTGATTTTGTAACATGCACTGTATCTGTATGTACTCAGTTTGGAAGCATAACCCATCTTCAAATGCTATTCTCTTTATGAAATAATAACAAGTTTAGAGGTCTTTATTTGCCAAATAAAAACCTATGTGCGACAGACTACTTGTGTAAGTAAAAACCGAGGCGCACAGCGCCGAGGTATTTGCCTTTACATGTAGTTCAGAGCACAGAGGTTTTTATTTGGCAAATAAAGACCTCTAAACTTGTTATTATCTCCGTTATAACACTCTAAATAACAAAACGCACATTTTAAATGTATTATTTTGTAGAATTTCTGTCATTATCTAGTTTTCGGCTTAGAAAACGGATTGGCGGTTAAGTGACATCATTTGTCGTTACCTTGACGCCACATGATGTTTTTGCGTATACACAAAGCATAATTACATAGAGTCTTGATTGGTCAAATAAAACCCGATGCAGTTCTTCTTTCGCTATATATGGATTTTACGGAAATGTGTTATAATTATAAATAATGACCTATATTTGTCACTTTCCGAAACAATCACTGGTTATCCTGACCTAGTTGATAAAAACTGAAAAAACAATCTGACAGAAGGTGAAAATGCTAGTCTAGTTGTCAGCATTTTCTCATTTCCCTCAATATATTTTATAAAGTTTGATCAGAATTTCAAGTATTAGTTGCATTTAATTTGCTTGTGTAAAATCCTCTTGTAACCCTCGCTGAGAATCCTGAGAACTTTCAGATTTTTGCATGTAGTATGTCTCCAGCATCTATCAGGTGAGCAATTAAGAGGTACACATCTTGCCCTCTTGTTTAATTCTAGGGTGTTGATGATGGTCAAATTGATGATCAAATTGATGAATTTGTAAGTTGTTGGGAACTCTAGCTGATATATATTCGAAAAGGGGTTATTCATATCATATTATGAATTTTGGGTTAACCCTTTCCCAAACAACAAATTTTAGGGTTGTGCAATTTAAAAGCTGCTACACACGACAAAAGGCATGATGTCAAAGATAGAATTTGTTTGAAATATAGCACAGAAAATATTGAGACAAAAGGAGAAACTGCTGATTATCAGCAGTTTCTTTTTTTGTTTCAGTGTTTTCCCAAGCCTTTTCTACAAGGGACGTCAAAACCAGGTCTTGTTTGGGAAAGGGTTAATCCATTCTGAAACAAGACCTGGTTTTGACGTCCTTAATAGCAGAGGCTTGGGAAATCATTAAGGCAAAAGAAGAAAATGCTGGTAACCAGCATTTTCTCCTTTAGCCTCAATATTTTCTGTGTTACATTTTACACAAAATTCAGTCTTTATCAGCGACCATTTTGATGTCTGCAGCATCTTTCATATCGATCTGCCATGATTTTTTGTTGTTTGGGAAAGGGCTAATGCCAATGCCAATTTAACAAACCACCACCCTTGAATACAAACACATGCTTGCCATAGACGAAACCACATTATTATCAATTTAATTTTTAGCTAGCTGGGACTTTATGTCTGGGGAGTTAATTTCACAGCCGTAGTGTCAGCATTGGGTTGTGTCGGTGTCACATCTTATACAAAACTTTAATCTTGTCTATTTCTCATGCACTATTAGAGATACAACTTTGATAATTCACACATGGATACTTTATACAAAGACTTTTAGTTTGGGATTATTACCTTTGACCTAGTGGCCTTGACATTGGGGTTCAACCTACTTAAATAACTTTAACCTGGCCTATATCTAATGCAGTTTTATAGATAGAGCATTGATATTTCACAGTTTACATATGGATAACATTTTCCAAGACCTTACATTTTGCACCATGACATGTAACGTTTTGACCTTTAGGTTTGACCTTAAAAAACCTTGACCTGGCCTATATCTTAGGCTCTGTTAGATATAGAGCCTTGATATTTTATACATAGATACCTCTTGTAGGACCTTTGGGATAATGACCTTTGACTTAATGACCTTGACCTTTGTGTCAGCCTTTTTAGCTCACCTTAGCACGAAGTACTGAGGGTGGGCTATTGTGATGGCTCACCGTCCGTCTGTCCGTCCGTCTGTCTGTTCACAATTACTAAAAAATCTTCTCCTCCCAAACTATAAGGCCTAGAGTCTTGAAATTTTGTATGTAGCATCATCTCAAGACCCTTTACCAAAATACTTCAAATTATTGTGATACAAGGAAAATTGACCCTATGTTGTGGGTATCAAATTTCGTATAGAGACAAAGAAGGAAATCTTGTACAACTTTCTCCTCCTGAAACATTTGGCTTAGAGCTTTGAAATTTTGTGTGTAGAATCATCTCAAGGCCCTCTACCTATACTTCAAATTATTGTGATACAAGGAAAGTTGACCCTATGTTGTGGGTATCGAATTTCATAAAGAAACAAAGAAGGAAATCTTGTACAATCTTGTTCTCCTGAACCGTTTGGCCTAGAGCCTTGAAGTTTTGTGTGTAGAATCATCTCAAGGCCTTCTACCAAATACTTCAAATTTTTGTGATACAAGAGAAATTGACCCTGTGTTGTGGGTATCAAATTTCATATAGAGACAAAGAAGGAAATCTTGTATGATCTTTTTCTCCTAAACTGTTTGGCGTAAGGCTTTTTAAATTGTGTATGTAGAATTGTCTCATAATGATACAATCTTCTCTAATTCTGTTTATCAGAGATCCTTAAGGTAAATTTTGCACTTCCCATGGTAGTATAACTCTCTGATACCAGCATTGTTTAAATTGTTTCCATTAATGAATGTTTCTAGAAGTTGTGTATGTGAGATGAAACAAAAATTATCATCTTGATGATCTCTAAGGTGAGCGATATAGGGCCATCTTGGCCCTCTTGTTTTGTGACATGTTAAGGTCCCATTATAGGCTAGCTATGTGGTCTTTGGACTAGTCTTGTTTTTAAAATCAGCTTTAGCAAATTGTAGCATGTACTATTATTTGGGGGCTTCAAATGCACATTGGCACAAAGATGATATATGAGACAGAGGTTGGTTTGTAGAAAAAAGAACTGCTCACTTAGACTGTTGACATTCTCATTACTCTGAAAGCACTTTGTACAAGAGATTCATTCACATTCAGTGACAAGCTAGCTCACACATGTATACCTTCTGCCAAGACCTCTTATTTGGGACCATAACTTTTGAGACTCTGACCATAGGAGTTTAGGAGTCACAAGCGGTCATTATGGCAAGCTATGGTATCCATGGACAACTCTTATTGAATGCTCAGTGATATCAGCTTTAATTAAGTTTTGCATTTTATCATAATCTGTTGCCATTCTTTTTTGTATGTACATGTAAATTCTAGTGCTTGTTGCATGCTTGTAGCTTAACCCTTTCCCAAACTGCAAAATAATAGGGTGGTCCAATTCAGAAGCTGCTGCTGACGACAAAATGGATATTGATAAGGATAGAATGTGCGTAAATTATAGCGCAGAAAATATTGAGACAAAAGGAGAAACTGCTGATTATCAGCAGTTTCTTCTTTTGCCTCAATGTTTTCCCAAGCCAATTCTATTAGGGACGTCGAAACCATGTCATGTTTGGGAAAGGGTTAATTTTTCTCTCATTTTGGCAATATCTTTTTCAGAGCTGCAGATAAGTGGGGGTAAAGGCATTCAAACTTTGCTATTTCAATTCTAAACCCTGTGTTGTGGGTACTCATTGAAATTGTCTCGATGTGATTATTCCAATGAGTACACAACATTTCTGAAAAATTGGGTATTGAAAAGCTATTACCCCTTATTATTTGTAGCTCTGACCTTTATACTAACTCATTGATAATATGCCCTGTCTTTCTGTTTGTCCCAAAAACACGGTGGATAATCACATGATGCAACAATTTCAGAAAATCTTTAATAATTTGTCAATACAGGATCGATTTGAATTCGGTTTAAAGCAGGTAAGGTGGACAGACGTCACGCATTAGATGAACATGTTGGATTTTTTTTAAAAAAAAAACTGATAAAAAAGTTATTGAAGATAAACCAAAATTTTGGTTTGTCTTTGATAACTTTTTTATCAGTTGATTTTTCAAAAATCTTTCACATATAGCTTATTTCCAACATTTACCCAACTTCTTTGCTTCAAACCAAATTCAAATTGGTCAGGTATTGACAAAAATATTGACTATTTTATGAAATTCTAAGTCACGTGATTAACCATTGTGTATAAGTTAAATAGATATGATCTGCATTACTCTGGAACTGTATTTCACCCCTGTTCAAGGTCGATAGTCAAGGTCAAATATCAATAGGTTGTTTTTGCATTTATTGTTAAGTTTCATTAATCTGTCCCGTTTCAAATTTAAAAAAGACAGAACAAGCTGTTGAGGATGAAAAATATTTTCCTCCTTGTATATTTAAACTGTTTCCCAAACCATGACATAATTAAGGTATACAATCCATCAGTACAAACACCTCTTTCTAGCTATACGAAATGCATCAAATTACACACACTTGTAAATGCACTTCACATAAGTTGATTCACCATGCCGGATTTCAAGATTATGCTTCAAGAAGAAAATGATTTACAAATATTGTTTTACTCTTTTATTCCTATGAAAGGGAGGTAATTTTGTACATTTTTAGCTCGACTTTTCGAAGAAAATGAGAGCTTATACTGTCACCCGGGCGTTGGCGTTGGCGTCGGCGTTGCAACAAAGGTTAAAGTTTTTTCAAACGTCAATAACTTCCATACTATCAAAGGAATTCAACCCAAACTTGGAATACTTATTCACCATCACACCCTCTACCTTACTACCAGGGCCCATGACCCTGGCTCCACTATATTTGGAGTTATGCCCCCTTTATACTAAGCAACTGTCTTTGGACAGCTCTTGTTGTCAAATATTTTCATAAGTATGCATTAATTCAAAGTTCTAAACCGTTCAAAATGCTTATATTTGTATTTGGAATGGAAATGTAACACAGTTTAGGAATTACTGGCACTTTTCAAATTTCGCCTCTGGCTCTTTAGTGCTAATGATGTGTTGCACACCTTAAAAGATTCTGTCTTGTGATGGTTACAATTATGGATTATGTTATGTTATTTTAACCCAACCACACAGTGATGCCTTTTGATAACATCATGGAAAATGAAGAAATTGCTTGTGTCAAGCAATTTCTTCATTCACGGCAATGTTTTCTACCAAGAAAGAGAAAAAATTGTAATGTTTCATTCACTTGAGAATGTCGTCTGGAACATCTTTGGATTTGGACCAGTATAAAATTTTGCAATCTGGTAATGGGTTAATGAAGGTCACCTTGTCAACTTTCAGAAACCCAAAGAAGATGTTCCAGGAAGTGCTAAGATCCCTGAACAACATTTCCAGATTATTACGGCATCTATTATTGTTGGTGCTATGGTCACTGGCATTCTAGTACCGAATGGTAAGTTCCTTACACATTTCAATGGTGTTCTAGATTTTCAAAACCATCCTAGAATGAGATGTTTGACTGTAGGCATTCACCAAAGACTAACTAAGGACAATTTGGGTCGAACATATTCTCAATTCCTAGATATCCCTTTTTGAGAGACAGGTGACTCATAATTTTTTTCCTGTTTTGGCAAGAGCTTTTATGTGATATTAAGGACAGGGTTGATGGTGAAGGTCAAATAAAGTCATGACCTTGAAATACTGGCCCCCAACACTGACAGTTTGATTTGTGTTTTACAAATACATCTTGTTCAACCCCTTCAATTCTTAAAGTGACATTTCACGATTATTTTTACATAAATTTTACTTTTACTCTATCTGAAAGAGCATCTTTTCTTACGGAAATCCTGAAAATTTCAAGCCAAAATATTGAACCGTTTACGAGAAATAAATATTTCTGTGCTAAAATTAAACAAATTGTTGTGGACAACAGTTCAGATTTATATAGAAGTTGCCATTTCTGTCTCAACTTTAAAGGCGTATTTTTCGCTTATAAATAACAACTTCAAAAAACTGATATGCATTTCTACGCATTAGAATAAACAATCTTTGCATCAAGACATACTTTTAAAAAGTGAAATAAATGTGAAATGTCACTTTAAACTACCTTTAGTTTAGATTGTAAACCATGTGCCATTATTCATATTATCTATTACAGTTGAGTTTGTGCTGGGCCTGACAGGAGCCACTATGGGTACACTGATATGTTACATATTTCCTGCATTGTTCTTTATACATGTTATGTCAGAGGCTTCAGAGGGCAGATTGTCCAGCAAGGTATGTGAAAATATATGGGATTGGTAAAAGATCATGTATGAAAAACTCAGAAAGAAAAGGTCAACTGATGTGGCATCATTTTAGTAGCTCTGTGTGCCAAGCATTAAATTTAGCAAGGAAACTTAAATGAATATTTTATCACCATGAAGCATAGAGCTCTGGAAATACTGAAGTATTGCTGATGACCATTTCAATATTTCTCTGAAAACTTCTGATATGGAAGTACTTATTTGTATGGTTGAGAAAGATATAAACCAGATGAATTTATACATGTATTTCAGTGTTTGAAGATTTTAGAATACACCACTATATTTTGCTGTATGTTTAAAGGGCAAAGCTAGTATTTGAACGTCAATATGCCCTAACATTTATTATTGCATTTGAGAGCATGTTACTGTTAATTATATTCTGTATTTATTCGGGAGACAGGGCGGAGCCTAGTAAACGGTTCATTCCATTTAAGCCTGGGGAGAAACAGCCTTCTTGATTAGCGGTAAATCGTCGGTATTATTGCAAAACATTATAACTACAGCATGAATCAAGCTGTAGTTACGAGGTTTTATAACAACACATTTTACAGTCACACATTCTTTCAATTTTGAAATATGTTCATGCTCGTGCCACGCCTTTTTCTTTTCTATAAACCAAGGTATTGAGAAGTAATCTCGTCGAATAACCTCTTTACTTAGCCATACCCTGTCAGGTGAATAAAAACGGTATATACCATTGTGCTTTTAAAAATAACACATTTTAATTTCAAAATGTGTTTGCTGTAGTAACAACTATTTTGCATGTACATATATTATCAAATAATGCTTTCTATTTGCTACACAGATTGTGCTGATATCCGGTTTGACAATCCTAATTGCGAGTACCTACATCACACTTAACCCACCAGAAAAAGTTCCAGAAGTTATCCCCCTTGATAAAGATCTCAATGTTCCTCAAGTAGATGTGGCTGAAAACGTAGAAAAAAGAGCAGATATCAAAAAAGACATTGGAGTTGGTAAGAGGCTTTGCTTTACTTTACATTCCTTTCCAAAATAACAAAATTATAGACTGGATCAAATTCTGTCATGTTGCATAGGAAAATATGTCATGGTTCTAAAAGTAGAAAGCCTGGGTCTATATCATGGTTTGCATGTGCGATGAAAGAAAATGCTTGTAGTCTCACTATCTGCAATTTCTTTCGTTCTCTCAATGTTTTACTAAAAGTTTTCTTACAAGGATTTAAAAAGCAGGCACTGTTTTTGACAATGTTAAATATTATTATGCCAAATAAAGAATAGAGTAAGTGATAATGTTGCTTTAAAGAATAATGCATCTTTTACTCCGAAAAATGTTTAGAATTTCAACTGATTTTTGAGATACCAACTAATCTTATAGGGAGGAATAGAGAACAATGCAATTTGTAACCAATTATGCATGAAAACTAAATTAGTATTTTTGTGCTGCAGGTGTAGACAATGAGAGGGTAGATTTACAAGAGAAGAACAAACCACCAGATACTAAACAAGGAGAAGAAAGGCATGAACCTCCGATACCACAAGAACCGCTTGATACAGGAGAAAAGGTAAAAATTTACACAAAGAAACATTGAAGGACAGCTTTTCTGGAACATTATATGATCTTTTAACTATCCTGAACACAAAGTGACTAAAGATGTCACTAGCTGTCTGTCATCTGTCTGTCTGTCCATCCACAATTATCCATCTTAGGCTCTAAATTATTTGGCCATTTCGGACCAAACTTTGCAGGAATGTTTGCCAAAAGATGGAGTGTGGCAGGATTTTTGAGACTTTTCAGATGTACAGTAATTAAAATAAAAGTCAGTTGAGAGATTTAGGGTCATTAAGGTCATAGATTTTAGAATTGTTAACACAATCAGCTTTCTGAAAACATTTTCACTTTGCAGGTTACTTTAGGGCAAGAAAGTGATTTAGTTTCATTAAGTGGGGTCACATATGACTTAAAAGAATTATGTGTATGATAAAAACATATCTTTATATACTTTTATTCCATGTATTTCAGGAAATTAAAGTAAATAAGGAACAAAAAGAAGTAATAAAAGATACGGGCAAAGCCAAAGATGATGAAAAGCTAGATAAAGAAAGTAAAAACGTTGGCTGGCAAGATGATGATAAGAAATTAGACAAAGATGAAATTGACAAAGAGGCTGATGAAAAGAAGGCAGAAGAAGACGGAATTAGGAAAAAAGAAGAAGATGAATTAAAGAAAAAAGAGGAAGAAGCAAAGAAGATAAAAGAAGAACAAGAAGAGAAGGAGAGAAAAGAGGAGGAAGAAAGAAAGCGTGTTGAGGCAGAGAAGAAACAGGCAGAGATACTAAACAAGCTGGAACAACAACAAGAGGAGCAACAGAAACTGATACAAGAACAGAAGGAGATATTGGAGGAGCTTAAACAACACAAAGATGAACATAAGGTAGCATTGAAGGCTGGTCATCAGCATTTTCTTCTTTTGCTTCAATGTTGTCCAAAGATATTTATTTTAGAAACACCAAACCAGGCCCCGGTTTCTCAAAAAAACTTAAGTACGTTCTCATGCTCAAATCTGAGCACTGTGCTCAAATCGCACGAAATCCATGTGAACTTCAATTGAATACCCTTCAACGTTTGAGAGTATTCCTTTGAAGTTGAGCATGTTCTCATGAGTATATACTTAAGTTTTTTCCAAAAAACTGGGGCCAGGTCTTGTATTGGTATGTAAAGGCTGTAAATGGAATCTATGAGATTTTATCACAACTGCTAACTCCATTTCATAGACTTGAAGTTTGATACTCAGAGGTATGCCAGAACCACCATGGGCTATATGTTGACCAGTCTTTAATTTTTAAATCATTTTAAAGATTGTATGTTTTTCAATCTTTATAGCCCTTCTTTGCACATTATTAACAATTTCAGTCGCGCATAATTAACAATTTCAGTATTATTAACTTCTTTCAGGATGCCCTATTAGACCAAAATGCTCAAGTTCCAATTCAACCTCAAGGACAAGTCCAGAACCAAGACCTGTTACAGCCTCAAGGTCAACAACCGGCCAATTTTGGACAACAAATTCAAGGTCAAGTGCCCTTGCAGCAAGGTCAGGGTATACAACTTCAGCAAGGTCAAGGCCAAATACCTTTACAACAAGTTCAAGGTCAGATGCCCAATCAGCAAGGCCAGGGTGTAGTACTGCAGCAAGGTCAAGGTCAGATGCCCTTACAACAAGGTCAAGGTCAAATGAATGTTGTACCACAGAATCAAGTTGTCAATCAACCTATACAGCAACAGTTACCTAACCAAGCTATGGTCCAGAACAACCAAGGCATGGTCCAGCAAGGCGGTATAAACCAACAGTTTGTCAACCAAAACATGCCTGCTGCAGGGGTGCAGAATCTGGGTCAGAACAACCTGAATGTTGCTGGACAGCAGGTTGTAAACAATGTACCTCAAGGTCAAGGGCTGAATGCTGATTTGAATATGGCTGGTAATCAAGGACAGGGTCTTGTTCAAAATGTTGCCCCAAATATGAATCAGAATGTTGCCGTGAACCAAGGTCAGAATATTCCTGTAAATCAAGTCCAAAATCAAGGACAAATTCCAGTACAGAATGGAGCTCTGAATCAAGCACAGCCTGTTGGACAAAATTTTCAGATTCAAAATATTCAACAACCAATTGGTCAACAAGGTGACACAGGAAAGGTTGGAGTTGTGGAAAAAGAGTCTGTTGACAACAAAGATGTAGTTCAAAATGAGGGTGATAAACAGGACAAAAAGACTGATATAAAGGAAGAGGAAGCTCCGAAAGATAAAGATAAAGCAGACGATAACAAAAAAGATGAAAAAAAGGTGGCTGTAAATGATGATTTGGATAAAATGAAGCACAGAGGGAAAAGAGACGTGGATGATGAAAATGGGGTTAAAGAGATGGTCAATGAAGAGGTAAAAATTGTGGATAAAAAGAAGGACAATGCTGACAAGAAAGATGAAAACAATAAAGATGAAGATAAAGGTGCAGTAATAAATGAAGGTGCTGAAGATGGAGATGACAAAGAAAAAGTTAAAAATGTAAATAAAGATAATGAAGCTAAAGATACACAGAAAGAGGGAAATGGCAAAGAAAAGGAACATGAAAATAAACAGGATAATGAGCAAGAGAAGATGAATAACAAAGAAGAGATTAAAAAAGAGGAAAAAGATTTAAAGGATGCAGAAAATGGCGATGGTGCAGAATTAAAAGCAGCTGATAAAGCATCTGAGAAGAATGGCCAAAGGGACCTGAAAATGCTGTCTAATACAGGGAAAGGTCTTGCCTTGGATAATAATGAAAATGAAGCAAAGGATTATGTAGATGAAGTTATAGAGAATATGAAGAATAAGCTTGTGTATGAAAACAGTAACAGGGTACAGGGTTTAGATGTGCTGGATAATTCTAAACTACGGCGGAGATAGTGATAGGCATACTGAAGTGTGTGATTAGGAACCAAACTATGGGGCCGACCCTGAACCCTTTCCTAGATCTTGACCGTCTGATACAATTTCCAGAAAGCAAAGTTACAAGAAGCTGTTTCTCATTCAATCACGAACATGTGTAAACGATAGTACTTAACCTTTTCACACCCAGGTTTTGACCACCAGTGACCCTATGGTATGAATCATTTTACAGGAAGCATAAGCATTTTGAAGACATTTTATGTGTTAGAAGAGTGCTATATAAATTTTTCATGCTGATAAAGATATTTCTAAGGATGGACAAGGAGAGCATTTTGATTTTCTTTACATTTAGTAAAAATATACAAGACTTAATTAGCTTTGCAAAGCTTTCCCATTGTTATACCCCCCACAACAAAGTTATGGGGGGGTATACTGGATTCAGGTTGTCCGTCTGTCCGTCCGTCTGTCCGTCCGTCCGTCCGTGGACATAATTTTGTGTCCTCTTCTCCTCCCACATTTTTTGACCGATTTTGCTGAAATTTTAGGAGGTTGTTTCCTATCATATGAAGTTGTGCACCTGCAATTTTCATCTTGATCCAGGCAGTAGTTTCAGAGTTATGTCACTTTGAACTTTAGCACTTTTTCAGTGACAACGCCCTAGTGGGGGGTATTTGTCCGCTTTGCGACAGTTCTAGTTATGTCAATGATGGGGCTAACTGAACCCTGTGCTTTCTTCCGCTGTAGGTAAAAGCTACAGTTTTATCAGACTTGCCTTTTCAAACCGAGCCTGATATGTGATAAAGTGTTCCTGCCAGGAGGTCAACGTAGAGTGTTTAACCTTTACCCAAACGACAACATTTCAGATTGTTCGAATTTGAAACCTGCAGCAGACAACCAGGCCCCGGTTTCTTGAAAAAACTTACCGGTAAGTACATTCTCATGAGGATATGCTCAACTTCAAAGGAATACTCTCCAACGTTGAAGGGTATTTGATTGAAGTTCACATGGATTTCGTGCAATTTGAGCAAGGTGCTCAGATTTGAGCACGAGAACGTACTTAAGTTTTTTTGAGAAACCGGGGCCTGATCTTGGTTATCTAAGATAAGATTAATGTACAATATAGCACTGAAAATATTGAGACAAAAGGAAAAAATGCTGATTTTCCTCTTTTGCCTCAATGTTTCCAAAGTTATGGGAATGAAAGAAAATGTTAGTTTTTTTTTTTAAATCAGCATTTCCTTCCTCTTTTTCCTTTTGTTTAATGTGTTATACCTTTTGAAATATAATCATAGGTTTCCATTCATATTTAGTTTTGTGTTTGCAACATCTTTAAAATTTTTACCAGTCTTGTAGTCTGTAGTTTTGGAGAGGGACGATAGATACCAGTTTATTGTTGTCAATGCAGTGCACCATTATAATTATTATTTGCTCACCTACATATTTTACTCATCACCATACAATGCAAAATGTACCCTTTTCCCGAATGGATGAGATATAGACTGTTCATATTTTCAAGCTGCTGCAGACTACAAAACAGAATTTTATAAAAGAATTTCTCTACAATATAGCAAAGAAAATATTGAGACATAAGGAGAAAATGCTGGTCATCAGCATTTTCTTCTTTTGTCTCAATGTTTTCTCAAGCCTTTTCTATTTAGGCGTCAAACCATGTCTTTGGGAAAGGGTTTATGTAAACTACTGCACTTTTACTTTTACAAGAATGTTCGTCGGTTCAAGTGTCATTATCTCTGGTAAGTGATATTGATTTGTTGCTGTTTTTCTGTTATGAATCACCTCCTATGTTATCATTTGCTAAATTCGATTTGCGCTATAGTTCTATCCATTTGATGTCATTGCCACAGCAATAGTCTAATCATCCTCAAGGCTGGTAACCGCCCCTGATATGTATATTTAACTCATTACCAAACAGTGAGGCCTTTTGGAACCCTACAAAATAAATGCTTTGGAAAACATTGTGGAAAATGAAGAAATTGCTTGTGACAAGCAATTTCTTCATTTCCCACAATGATTGCTTTTGACAAGCAATTTCTTTATTTCCAACATTGATTTTTACCCAAAAAGACCAAAAAATATAAAATTTCATTCACTTGACATTGCTGTCTGCTACAACTTTGAATTTGGAAAAGTCCAAAATTTTGCCGTTTGGAAATGGGTCAACATATTATATATCAGGGGCTTTCACCAGCCTAGATGATGGTCAAACTATTGCTGCTGAAATGATGTCAAATGGCTCAAGCTATAGGGTGACTCAGAGTTGTCCATGATCCTTGTAAATCCTGGACTGGGCTCAAAGCCCTTTGCATAGAAAATATTTGCATTTACAAAGGGTTTGAGCTGAGCCCTTGAAATAATGTGTTAATGAAATCCACATTGTATGGTCCTGTCACGTTATTTTAGCACATGTTTACATAATTTACCAATGTAAACAACCCAATATCAAATTTAAAACTACTGTAATTTTTCATGTGTTGGTTCCAATCTTGCAGGTGTAAGACACCTGCAAGATTCGAACCAACGCATGCAAAATTGTATTAAAGTTATAAATTCCTTTTCCATTGTTTGTATATGCACATTTTGTAAGCATGTGCAATAATATCATGACCGGACTATTGTTCACCATTAATTGTATACCTTGTATTTTGTTTTAGATGTTTATCAGAGCTATTTATTTACTGATAATGATTCGCCATGAATGATTTATGTTTATTTGTACCAAGTACATACTGAATTTTCATTTTATAAATGTGTATGAATAAATATTTTTAATTATAAATACATGTTTCTTGACTTTCATTAATTTATACAATTAGATTTTGTCAGAACTTAAGATGACCGGTGTGACCTACAAATTGTCTCTAAGGAGACCTACAGGCAAGTGGGGGGATATTGGCCTTTCAAAATGCAATATTTCATTTATTGCTTATGGAACCGTATGTTGTTGGTACTCAATGGAATCGCATTAACGAGACTATTCCAATGAATACCCATAACAAATGGTTTGGATTTCAAATAGTGAATTTAGAATTCATTGATCCCCTCTTATCTGTTGCTCTGTTAACTCTTTCGAAAACCAGACCTTTTTTACGCTCGTAGTACAATCGTGAGGAAAATTTTGAGAAGAAAGAAAAATGCCAAAAGATTTGTTACTTGTGACATAAATCTTTTGCAACGCAGTTTAAAATGTCGTTTTGGAAAGGGTTGACAAGAAAAGTGTCCAGGCAGAAATACGCAGTATCCACTCTGTGCATGATGCGAATTGTTTTAAAAGCGAGATGAGCATACAGTCGACACTCGTTGTGTCGAAGTCATAGGAACCATCAAATTACCTCGACATATCCGGAGTTCGACTCATCCGATTTTTCTTCATTTTTATTGAAATAATATTTGGCCAGTTGTGTTGTTCATCAAGTACGTTCATAATTGAAATATAGTAGGAAAAGGAAAGAAATTGCTCGACACGACCAATTTCTATCCTTTTCCTTCTATATATTTTCAATGGCTGTTTATATTTCAAAATGATTTTGTTTAACATTTTATATGGTCAGTGATGATGACCGGGCAATATTTTAATTTCGACTTAAGCAAAAATTCGACTTATCCGATGTCGACATAACGAGTGTCGACTGCATATCGTTGCCCGAATTGGATGTTGTGATTGTATATCTGATTTCATTTGACATGGCACTGGCCTTTATGCAAAACATCTTCATATTTCGCAAATAGCGTAACGCACTTCAAAAAGATTTTATTATATAACACAAATGTAAAAGATATGCTAGAAAATACTAATTAATTATTTCTTGGAAAAGGATTAGGCGTGTAATTCATGATATTAAAAGCTAAAACTGCGCCATGTCAATTTAAATCTGTAATGCTGGTGAGGAAAATTAGAAGAACGTGGTAAGATGCACCAACATCCACAATATGACTCGTTTATTTGTTAAATTCGGCGTCAAACACCATTCAATCAACTGGTCTTTGAATTTTGATGAGAAACTTTTAAAACGGCGAGTAAGAAGTTAAAGTACTCCACCCTAATAAGGTTAAAGCGACGTCGGATTTTTTGGGCGACGTCGTTGACATTCTGCGGTAAAAAATCCAACGCCGAATGTTTACTACGTCGCTCGAATCGGTAGAGTAATGTTAACGACGTCGCATGAAAAAATCCTTCGCGTTAATCTCATTAGGAGTGGGTGGGCTAATTTAACAATTGTTACGTCGGTTTTAAAAATTGCTTGTGCCAAACACTGGTGTTGTCCTAAGCAATGGAAATGCAAATGAAAATCCGTTATGTCGAACTGTCTTTCGTTAAGTAATTTGAGTATCCATTTGACCTCGGATATGGACGTATGCTCTGATAATATGCTCTGATAACTACGCGCCACGGATTTATCTTAGCGCCATTCCTTGTATCTTAACAACAACATTCTAAATTTTTGGTTGAATTTGAGTACGGGCAAGTCTGGCGCGTGACGCCGACCAAGGTAGGGGTAGCACTCTGAAAATGACACACGGAATCTGTACCTTGCATGTCAATAATCATTCTTTATAACAGTAATACCACAATGTCTGTTATGAGTCTTTAACAAAAAAACACTGGAATACGCCAAAAATTGCAGAAGCAGTACGCGTGCGAGATCTTTTACGTTATTGACGTCATCCCTGCCTCTTCCTCCCAGTCTAAGATCTTCCTTTCACAATTACGCCTTCACAAAGGTAAAGTTCAAACGGGATTAATCTGCAAAAGCGATTTGATTCCACTGCCATCCTGTCAATGGACAGAGTACTCGCGTCCGGCTCAGTCTGGCCCGTCTGTGAGCACAAGCCAAAGGAACGCCAACGTAAACGCAAAGACCAAAGCTTGTTCCTTACAGTACGTGCACAGTTCCATGTCTCTGTCGCGTTTCTTATCAAAGTGGATGTACTTGTGCTGCTGAGAAACGATAACGTCGTGAATACGTTACTACTTCTTTACATCGGTTTGTCGTACGCGGCCAGCTAGAGCGTGGCCTTTCTTAGGCGTTGCCTTATTGACTGTTCTTTACTCTCAGTTGAGAAATGGCACGTTGACTCACACAAAAATGTTAAGCCACCTCTTTGGCCGTCACGTCACAAGTAAGCATGCCGATAGCGTTATGCCATTGATCTAAGGTTAGTCCTGGGCGAAGTCTCATTAGAATCGTGCAGCAGCTTTTTGTGGTTTATTTTAAAATTTTTAAATCTGAGCAGCGTGCTCAAATCGCACGAAATCCACGTGAACTTCAATCGAATACCCTTCACCGTTGGAGAGTATTCGTTTGAAGACGAGCAAAACATTTCGAGAAACCGGGACCAGATGTAGGCCTAGTAAAAACCAACCATAACGAAAAGATGTTTTTGTTCAGAGATCTAGACCTTTCAAAGATATCAAATATACTCCTCACAAAAAGTTAAGCAACAAAGATACTTTTCTTTCTCAAATGTGTTGTATCGCATCTAATGATCTATGTTTTATACAATACAAAGTTGGGATCTTATTACACAAATTACGTTAAATGATTGGGAAAATCATTAAACAATAACAAAGTTAAAGACCCTCGAAAACCGTCCCGACGAAACAATGGTGCAAAACGTCACTCGCCAGCAGTTCAGAATGTGTAAAAAGTTGTTTTCCGGCCACTTCTGGCCATGATCGAGCATCAAGTACCTGGCATGGTCCCTATGATGTTCAACACATGCCCGAACACACCTTGGCATCAAGCAGATTTGTCTGTCTAATGGCCGTTGTGGATTGATCCTCCATTCTGTCTGCAAGACCTGTTGCAGTTCATCCACAGTCTGTGGGCGAACATGCTGACCATAGACACGCCCTCAAAGAATGTCCCATGCATGTTCTATCGAATTAAGGTCTAGAGACGTTGCAGGCCAGTCTATATGTCTTATGTTGCTGGTCCACAGAATTTCAGTCACAATTACAGAACGATAGGGACGGGAATTACCATCCATTAACGTAACAGTTGGATCTGTTTACTGTGCCAGAAGGATGATAACAGGCGTGATGATCTCGTAAATGCACCTTACACCAGTCATTGAACCTCGTCTGATGACAACCAGCTCTGTTCTGTGGCAAACACTGATACCTCTCCAGACCATCAAACTCCCACGTTCATATTGGTCGTGGTCAGCGATGTTATAGTCGGCAAACCGTTCAATACCGCTTCTCCATACACGTGTCATGCCATCATTAGAATCAAGGCAGAATCTCGACGAGTCAGTTAAGAGTTTGTGACGCCAACGAGTGACCATCAGTTTTGATGTTGATGTTCCAATATTAATCTTTGCCGTCGATGTTTTGGGGGAAGTTGGATCCGTTGAAGTGGTATCCTGGACCTTAGACCTTCTGTGTGAAACATGTTCCTCGCGGTTTGGATGGAAAGTCTGTTTCCTGACACCCTCTGAAGGTCATTTTCCAGCGATCTGGCCGTTGTAAGCCAGTACCTACGTACTAAGGTTGCAACATAATGGTCTTCACAAGGTGTTGTTACTCTTTGACGACCTGAATGTGGTCTCTCTGACATCTGTCCAGTTTGATTGTATCGGGTTATTGCTCTTCAGTCAATACTGCGATGAAATTTAAAGTGAATGACAGCAGCAGTCTTGGTTGCCCCACCCTGTAGCATTCCAACAATTTGAGCCACTTCAATTGGGGTCAAGTGACGTATTGGCATGATTCAAATGTTGATGACACCAAAGTTGTCAAATTGACGCGTTTTAAGCACATACGGAGCTAATGCCAAGTTTGCAATCCGTATATGCGACACATTTTGCACGCATGTTTTGGGGGTGAGTGTGATCTAATCACGTGATAGCTGTTTTTGGAGACGATAACATTCAGTATTCTTTCAAGAGTGTTTAAGCATAGATATGGCTGTCCGAATAACAAATATGTGCAAAAAATTCCGCGTGTATAAAAAGAATATTGAGAGAATTACTTTTGTTGCTTAACTTTTTGTGAGGAGTATAGTTATTGTAGCGTAAGACAGCAAGATTCATCAAACATATCTTTAGGGACCAGTCTTTGACATTTGATTTATAATCGTCCCTGCTTATATTTTTAAAGTGATGGAAGGTTAATGGACGAAATTCCAGTTTGTTTAATTTGTTTGTGTTATTGTAAAACCACGTAATTCTAGTTTGTTTAAAGGGACATTTCATTCCATTTTCAATTTTTTAAAGTATGTCTTGATGCCAAGATTGGTTATTCTAATGAGTATAAATACTATTAGCTTTTTAAAGTTGTTGCCAATATAGTCCATGAGCCAGGACCCGAATTTTGGCCGATTGGTACCACTCGGAGGGAGTAATTCTTTTTGCACTTTTTGATTAGTCTGGTATCTATACTTCATGTTTCAGCATGATAGCAATCTCAGATTGGTAGCTTATGCCCCGAAAAACGCTTCTTTTCAAGGGTACCCTTTACACACAAAAATTTCATTGGTTTTGTAGTTAAACAACACATACATTTTTCCTACCCTTAAACTCATTCAAATACAAAAGTCTTTCTTCATAACCGAGATACAGTACAGAATAGCATATTGTAAGGTTTTGTGTTAGTCTGAAATGTCATCTGGAGGATAATTTTAGTGTACACAGAGAACTATCCATAGATGATACGAATTACAAGGAAAGAACGAAAATTATAGTGTTTTTGGACACATATAGTCCGCTTTCGGATGAAAATGGACAGTAATTAGTATTTTAATATCAGGTGATACTAAATAGATATACATTTAACAAAAAAGCATGGATAGCAATGCCGACTTAATTGCCACTCATTACACTACCAGGGAGTCAAAAAAGCACAAACGCTTATCATTTACATTTTATTCATTTTCTTAACGTAAAACTAATTCGAACTACGAATAATTCAAATGAATAATGCTTACAAACAATTCTTAAATGATAAAGATGTAGAAAACTAGGCCTGGTTTGAAAGTGTACGCAGAGAAGCTAGCTTCTCACAAGGTAAAAAATGGGTGTGGGTTATAAGCCGGATACATTGTATTTTTGTTTCTCGTTCGAGAGGATGACACAAAGTCATTGTTTTAATGTTATTCTACTGTCGGACAGTCATTAGAATACATGTCCAGACAAATGTACATCCATAAAGCATCGAAGAAAAACGTTTTTCCATGCGCAGTTGATTCGTGAAGAAAGACGGGTTATCAATACTGCTATATAATGTATGATATTTCTAGCCTTAAATCCAATGCGTATATTCAAGTGAATAAGACATCCTTTACAAATAAGGAGCCCCTCTAGAGTGCACACCTTCGTCTTTTGCATTTTGTTCGGATACATTTGCACAATGAATAAGAAAAATTGTAGGCTATTGGCATGATTTTGAAAACAATTATGAGGACTTCTGGTGATAACACTGACATGCAAATCGGTAGTGTTTCCTAATATATGTACAAACTCTTTCTACATAACTATACATTGCCTTAATACAACTACTTGGATTGCAAATGGAAGTTCATGCATTCCAGGAAAAAGTACACAAAATTTTGTATATACAACATATTAAGAAACATGTGTAGTTAACTACAAGGCTATCGCTTTTCGTGTGTACGTATAGAAATGTTACAAAGGAGGTATTTTCTACAAAACTGTCATGGAATTAATCTATAATTAGAGACCTAGCAAGAATTTAATATATCCTAAGTGTATTAAAAGCGTTGTTGTGCAACAGAATTAACATTAACCCAGGAAATCTGAATATGTATTGGTCCTACTTCGGCTATGATTTCTTAAGAAAGACGCTTAACTAACGGACGAAGATGCAGTTCTCCCGGGTTCACTTTAGTGCACTATGCTCTGTATCGTCGACATATCACTACAGCAGTATAGTCTTTTAGAATACATGATATAATGCAGTACAAAAGAAATATTTACGAGTAAAAAATAAAGCAAAGTGTTAAATAAACGATGAGACTAGAGATAAAATTGATTACATTGATACAAAAGCTGTTAAAAAATCTCACACTATGTTTCTGAAAAAAAGAAAAAACTACAATTCCATTGTCAAATCAACATAGCAAAGTTCAGTTGCACTCTTTCGCGAATGATGCATACTGTAAGTAAAATGGGCTAGATAGGAAGAAAGAATCATTACATGGACTGTTATACAATGTACATAGACAGTTACAATTTATTTATTCGAAGTAAACAATGATAACACAAAGAGAGTAATATGCAAATGTAAGTATTTAGGTACCGGAACAGATGTGTTGAATTGCAATTACAACATAATGTAAGACTTAGGAATTGATATTAATTAACTTCTACCCTCTGCTTGGAACTGTCATGAGCAAGGTCATAATTATAACCAACACCAACCAAACATTCGAAATCACACTAGCATTTAGCCTTGCAGCAATTGGTATTTCAAATGAAAAAATGCAGACATGTTGATATAAAGAAAAAATAAGAATCTAGTATGCAAAACAGGGAAATGTGTTTTGTGACTTTTGAGCACTTCATAGTTATGAAGATTAGACTTTTGAAGTTCGTTTATTAAATTATTCAAGCATGTGATCCATTTAATGTAAATATGCAAATATGAGAGAGAATGGGATCACGATAAAAAGTGGTCTCGGTTATAAATATATGAAAGAGTATGGTCAGTCAGAGGTAGATATTTTCCATGTATCTAAGTCGTCAGCAAATTCGTCAGTTGGTGCTTTAGACATACTCAATTTGAAAAAAAAAATGTGAAAAAAACGACCCAAAGTTATTTTGCTCTGTTCATTGATAAATTAAGTACCTATTTTAATAAGCATCAATATTTTTTTCAATGATTTAGGTGTTAACGTAAGAAAAGAAGTATAAAGCGGTGATTGAAAAGCGAACTGTTGGGGCAGAATGAAATTTAATTTCTCCGTATTACGGACATTATCAACTTACAAACAAATTGTAGTATTTTAATGTTAATCAGATAAAAACCATCATTACTGAATTATAAGCAAAATAAGGTTTGTCACGTTGAAGAATATCATAGATCATCAGTTGTTATTTATAAGTCTAATTACCCACGAGAATGACAATTTCGAAATCATAAAGTTATGTAGACAACGAAGTTGTTCGGCACTTTAAAGTATACTGGTGCATTTACGTAACTAGTCAAGTTAATGCGTAGTAAAGGTGTTCACACCTTAGTGTAAATGAATGTTTTAAATATATTTTGTATGTAGGATAACATAGCTAGCTTCTACGAGCTTACCCCTCCCAGTTTTATTGGCCAAAATGGATAACACTAAGAACACGGTTACACATGGTAATGTTTCTAGTCCTGGAGGCTTAAAGTGATAATCAAGATTGCCTGGGTTTATGGAGAGTCTACTTCTTCTTTTGCAACAATCTGATATTGGGAAAAGTGCTTCCTGTGAGACTGAGACAGTTAAGAAGATTAGTTGACTGTTGCTGAGGAGACTGTTTAGGGTAACAAGACGTTGATTCCTAAAAATCGGATATCAGTAAACTGTTAACAAGGTGGAAGGAGTGTGTGGGGTTGGAAAGGCTACGGGACTATTATATGAAAAATACAGCAGGTTTGAGAATCAAAAACTTTTGATATGCCCTCATAAACGACTTGTTTTGAAGCATGGGATCATAAACGAAACCGCTAAACAACCACAAACTTGCATTCTGTCCTACACAGACGAAAGTCACACCAGTAGTGACAAGTTATGGTAACTATTTAGAGGATTATTAAATCGAGTTTCAATTTATATAGATCTGACGAATCCTGTTGCTCACAACGCAGATTCTATGAAACGTTTGCATTTGTCTAAAAGAGAGGGTGAATGAGATATGTTTGATTAAAGATTACGCCACTGTGATTATAAAGACAGGGTGTGTTGTTTTTGCTTTTGTTACCACAACTTCAATCACCTTGACCATTAGCTATCAGTTATATTTCAATCACTTTGTTGTTAACATTTGTGTGGTGACATGGATCCTAGAGAACTTTCAGACTCTTACAAAATGAAAACAAAGATTTACTCAACCATTTGAGTATGTATCATAATGCATTTTGTTATGATTCATGCCAAATAAACTAGAACACAAATACATCTGAATCACATTTTAATGCATATGTACGACAGAAGAAGTTTAAATCTAAGTCAAATGATTATCTAAAGTATAAATACATATATTTTATCTATAATGTTTATCATTTCTCTTGGTGAGCCGGACACACATTACCTAAAGTGATTTTCAGTGACAAAAACCATTACACTAACAACAGGTATGTCAGGAACCATTGACTGAATCAAAATCACGAATACCAGAATCAACACATGTATACAATATGATAATATATAGCAGAAATTTTAGGGAAATTGCTATTGCAACTTAATACGTACATACAGACAAGGAGACTTGGAAATGGGAAAAGGACGACACACATGTTATACAATCACCTGGCTTATAAAATTACATTGTTTTAATAAATCTATTCTGTAAGTATGTAATGTACATCTACGGACTTCGCTGTCGAAATATATATAGAATCTGTCTTTTATGAGGTCAGGGGGGTGCATTCATTCATGAACAATGTAACATATTTTCAAAACAAAATAAAATTGCAAAAGTACTACATGTATACATTTCTATTTTAAAATTGAAATTAGTTCCCTCCGTACACTTTGATTATCATTCTTTGCATAAGTAATCTTTGTCTAATCGTCATAGTTTATACAAACTAGGTTTAGGAAATGAGAATTTTATAATCTTACTTAAAAGCAGAAACAATTGTATTCTCTCATACTTACATAATTGAGCACGAATCTGGAAAAGGGTCCCTTATAGCATTTGAGTCAGTCACATTTCAAGATCAGTGTACGCTTTTAGTGAAGACAGGCAGACATCCATGCTGCTATATTACAATTGCAACAGGTCATTAAGGATCTAGTGGAGACCAGCAATGGTCCCTGATCAGACTGCGTGTATACGCAGGCTGATTTGGAACCATATTTGGCTCAAAAGCCTTAAGGGACATTTTTTCCGTATCCTGACTCATTCATTATATTGTAGGCCTACATGTATTATATTGGGTTATGATTAGATTTATATGAAGACCAATACATCTGACGAAGAGAGTTTTTGTACTATATATGACAAAAGCAGAAAATTATTTCGCATATTCATTGTATCATTGAATAGGGGACTATCGGGTTTTACCTTGGTTGCTACATGCTGTACATTATATATATCGTATAATCGTATAATTATTGGCATTGGGCTATATTTGTTGTGTAAAGTATAGCTTCATTTATTTCATGTGGTCATTCAATTGACCAAACGCCAATCGACAGATCGCTCCGCCCAACATAGAATTTAAGGCAAACAATGTGCATGTGGTCGGTAATAGGGAACGATTTTATCCAGTTAATCGTGACTTAAATTCGGACAAACAAAGTAGTATTTCGCAGTTGTTGTTATAAAATCTCGTAACCACGGCTTTATTTAAGCCGTAGTTACAAGATTTTACAACAACACCGACGCGGTTTATCAAAACATAACTGTGAACCTAGTCTATTGTTAGCACAAAATTCTTTGCTATTGGTATGTCGATTGTTTTGATTGTCAGTCGATAAATCGATACAAAACCACGTGCAACGATGAACAATTGGGGCATAACATTTTTGTGATCGTCCATTGGCTAATCAATGTTTTTGATTGACAGTCGGCGTTTGGTCAATTTAGTTACGAACCGTCGAATATTGTGCAATTGAATATATTTCCAGTGATTATTTTCTAATTTGCATTGATTGGACATTCAACTGAGCATATAAGGCCCTTCATTGTATTTAAAAGTGAAAATGCTATTGAGTTCAGCATTCTTTCATAAGGCCTAACGTAAAATTCTCCATTTCATATTCATATAACACATATATGCATGAAATAGCCACCTAATTGGTAATCCAATTGTTTTGGATAAAAACACAGTGCTGTCAATAGATTAGCAACAGTTAGAAGCCTTAAAACACTCATAATATGCGTTTTAACTTTTAGGTACGAACATTTCAGGGTCCGAATCGACCAAATGTTTTTGCCTTTAACAGCTTTTTCCGAGTGTTTTGTGTCACGAAACTGGTGTGAATCGATGAATACGCGTTTGAAGGTAGATTTAAGTGTAAAAATATGTAGCCACTTGCATTTCTGCTTCAAAGAATTGAAAAATTCACTTGAAAAAATCGTGCATTTCGTTCGGTGTAGGGGCCGACAAATTGTCTTCTATTTCACAGCCTACAGAGGCCTCATACCTGGGAACAGATTAAACAGTACTCAAAACTAGCGTTTTAAGAATATTTTGGCAGAGTAAGTAATCACGACAAGCCTTTTGATAAATCACATACTTGCAAAAGAAATCGCACCTACTGACCAATTTGTGGACATGTGAAAATGGGGTAGGTTAAGAAAACGGCGATTTTCTCAGCATAAGCTAGCAATTTCAGACTGCTATCATATCAATTAGTTAACTACATATATCAAGCTGTTCAGAAAGTGCAATTAGAATTACTCCCTCCGAGTGGTACCAAAAAAGTGTCTGGCTCATGGACTAATAAGCGAGAAACACGCATTTAAAATTGAGACATAATCGATAAATTGCATATAAATCCGAACTGTTGTCCACAACAATTTGTTCAATTTTAACACAAAAATATAAATTTCTCGTAAACGGCGCAATATTTTGGCTTGAAATTTTCAGAATTTTCATAAGGAAATATGCTCTTTCAGATAAAAATAAAAGTAAAATTTATGACAAAAAATTCTGAAATGTCACTTTAAAGCTGGAGTTACGAGGGTTTTCAATAACACCGACGTTATATACATCTCAAACTTTCGGTTTTTGTTTTTGACGTCCATTTTAGAGAAAACATTTGGATTTATATTTGTGGAACGATTAGATTAAACTTCCGAACAAGACCGGTTTTTACGTCACTGATGGAATAGGCTTAGGAAAACATTGCGACAAAAGAAGAAACTTCTGATGACCAACAGTTTCTCCTTTTGTCTCAATATTTTCTATGCCATATTTTACAAAAATTCTATCTTTAATGAGGTCTGTTTTGTCATTTGTGGCAATTTTTGAAGTGGGTCACCCTAAAATTTTGGCGTTTGGGAAAGGGTTAATACATACAAAATAAAGCAATAAGTATGTGTTATTGCACAACCTCGTAACTAAACCATTAATCAAGCTGTGGTTACAAGGTTTGTAATAACATCGACGAGATACATGGTCAGTCTGCTCACATGGTATGAAACGCATAAATTTTGTTTGCCCTGTATCATTCAATATCTGTAGATCTGTAACACATGGACATTTCTCAAACTTGTCCACAGAGACGTGTGTTTGACACTTGATTTATAATCATTCTAGCTTCCAGGTTCATGACTGATCGGACGATCTAGATAATCAACTTTAAGAATCTTAACCCTCGTCTTAACCAACTATGCTTTTGACGTCCCTGGTAGAGAAAACGTAGAGACATATTGATGGAGGCGTAGGGAATCGTTGGTAATGTTGTAACGACGGAATGCTGAAATCCACAAATGATTACCAGGACGTTCAGCCAATGGTAACTAATTATTATTCTGAAGAGTGTCGTCTTTACTTCACATGATTAGTCGCTATGGAAAATACAGTCGCTATTAAAAGTTTGTTGACTGATAAGAAATAGACATTTCTCAAACGTATCCTTAGGGATCTGTGTTTGACATTTGATTCATAATCATTCCAGTTCCAATGTTCATGACTGATCGGACAGCCACATAGATCTAGTACGGCAAGTAGATTATTGACCACCATTTTCTGTGGAACACATTCTTATCCCTTTGTAAGACAAAGCTTTATGTGGTAACAAATTCAAGCGTACATGGCGTAGTCAACCATTTATCCTTTATCAGAGACAAGCTCAATCTCTAAGCATAGTTGTAGTGTATTGCATGTAGCATGAGTATCAGGTTACAAGATGCTATGATATGCATGACCGGCGCGCAGAGCCGGGAGTTCTAGTTTGACCACCATTGTAGCAACATGTAAATAAATGTAGTTATACACAGATTAGCATTGTCGTTTATTCTACCCATTTGTACCAGAGACACAACAAACTTTGGCGACGAGGATAAGGATGAGAATCTAGATTAGGATCGGACTCTTGAGTAGATGTTGGATTAAATTCCGGACTTTTGGAAGTCAGTTTTGGATTAAATTCCGTGTTGTGGAGTCGGTGTGATTTGGATTAAATTCCGTGAAAGCTGTGACAGGAACAATGGCTAAGGCGCTGAGTGTTCCGAGTATTGAACCATTTAGGATGAATGGGGACAATTCTAGTCTGTCTAGCGGATGGGAGCGCTGGATGAAATCGTTCAAATATTTTGTCACCGGATCTGGGATCACCGAGAAAACACAAAAGCGTGCGCTATTGCTGCATTTAGCGGGACCGGATGTGCAGCAGATATTTGAAACTCTGGACAATACGGGGGAAGACAACGACTACGACAGAGCAGTACAATGCTTAGAAGCTTATTTTAAGCCGAAGAAAAATGTCAGCTTTGAAAGACATAAATTCAATTCGGAAAAGCAAAATGAGTCGGAAACGGTGCAGGATTACACCACCAGATTGAAGCAGCTTGCTTTAACTTGCGAATTCGAGGATACGAACGACAGAATTCGGGACCAAGTGGTCGAAAAATGTTCGTCATCTACGTTACGGAGAAAATTCCTGTGTGAAAAAGATCTAACATTAGAGCGTGTGTTAGAATTGTCATCGACATACGAACGTGCCCAAGAAAGTGCGACAAAGATCGAAAATGGACATTCCAAACAAATCACAGACCAAACGTATCGAGTAAAGGAAAAACAATCTGGACAAAAACGTAAACAAAAAGGTGAATGTTTTAGTTGCGGAGGAAAGGGGCACTATGCGGGACATAAATCGTGTCCGGCTAAAAATGAGGAATGCCACAGGTGCAAAAAGATCGGACATTTTGCTCGGAAATGCAAGTCTGAACAGAAAAATGAAAAGCGAAAACAGAAAAGCAAAGTGCGTAACGTAGATCAGGAATTAACGTCCGATGAAGATTGTACATTTACGGTAACGGACAAATTCGCGAATTCAAGAATCATCATCAAAATAGGTAACGTTCCGGTGGAAATGTTGATTGATTCTGGGGCTTCATGCAACATAATTGATAGAAATACATGGAACTTTCTGAAATCTCAAAAATCGTTTAACTATCTATCAAAAGAGAAAACCACCAAGAAATTGTATGCGTACGGAAGCAGAAAGCCGTTGCTGCTTGCCGGGAAATTCCGTGCAAACATCGTAGGAAATGAGGTGTCGCTGGACAATATTGAGTTCATGGTACTAGAGGGAAAAGGGCAACCCCTTCTGAGTAAGGATACAGCGATTAAACTGGACGTACTTGGAGTCGGACCCAAGGTATGTCACGTTAACTCCTCCGATGTCGAAAACGAATACCCCAATTTGTTTACCGGGATAGGTAAATTGAAAGATTTCCAGTTACGCATACCCGTGGATGAAAGTGTCGATCCAGTGATACAGCCAGTGAGGAGAATTCCGTATCATCTGATGGAAAAAGTGGATGAAAAGCTCGATTCCCTGGAGAAAATGGACATAATCGAGAAGGTAACGACACCAAGCAAATGGGTGTCACCGATTGTGGTCGTTCCCAAAGGCGACGACATTAGGCTGTGCTTGGACATGCGATTACCAATAGGGCGGTAAAAAGGGTGCGTCACACAATACCAACGGTCGACGACGTCTTACAGGAAATGAATGGGTCCAAAATATTCAGCAAAATCGACGTCAAAAACGCGTATCACCAAATTGAGCTGGATGAGCACAGTCGGGAAATCACAACGATCGTGACACACCAGGGGCAATATCGCTATAAAAGGCTAGTTTTCGGAATATCGTGTGCAAGTGAGATGTATCAGAATGTCTTACAGCAAATTCTACAGGGATGTGAGAATACGAGAAATATTATGGATGACATAATAGTGTTTGCAGCGACCGAAGATCAGCATGATAAGTGTTTAAAGAATGTGCTAAGGGTGCTACATGAGAAGGGTCTAACCCTTAATCGTGAAAAGTGTAAATTCAAAATGTCAAAATTGGAATTTATGGGAAATGTGGTTTCAGAGCACGGGGTCGGTCCGAGTAAAGCGCGAGTTAAGGATGTACTGGATGCCCGAGCACCACAACACGCGTCCGAGGTAAGATCATTTTTGGGTCTAGTAAACTTTAATGCTAGATATATTAGGGATATAAGTACCATATCCGAGCCTTTACGGCAGCTTACACGAAAGGGTGTAACATTCGTGTGGACCGAGAAAGAGCAGACCGCTTTTGAAGAGTTAAAGCGTAGGCTAGCGAGTGCGAAAACGTTAGGATATTTTGACAAAAAGGCTAAAACGCAAGTAATTTGTGATGCGTCACCCGTAGGAGTCTCTGCAATGCTGGTGCAAGAGCAAAATGGTGAGAAAAGGGTGATATGCTACGCTAGTCGAAGTCTCAATAAGGTAGAACGGAAATATAGTCAAGTAGAAAAGGAGTGCATTAGCTTGATATTTGGGGTCGAAAGATTTCATATCTACCTTTTCGGTGCCGAGTTCGAGCTTCTGACTGACTGCAAAGCCCTGCAATTTCTATTTGCGCCACGTTCTAAGCCGTCAGCGCGTATTGAACGATGGATATTGCGGATCCAGTCGTATAAGTTCAAAGTGCGGCACATAAAAGGGGTTGACAATATCAGTGACTGTCTGAGTAGGTTATGTAGACAAGATGACAGTACTGAATTGGACAAATGCTCGTTTGTGGAAGACGACGAGTACGTGAAATTTGTTGCTCGCAGTGCAACACCGCGCGCAATTACTACGCGCGACATAGAAAAAGCATCCCGTTATGATGCAGAAATGATAGCTATTCGTCACTGTATTGCGAATAATGCGTGGGATAAGCTTCCTTATCCTGAGTACCTACCTGTTAGGCATGAGTTAACAAGTATAGGATTTCTTGTACTTCGTGGTACTCGAATTGTCGTACCGAGGGACATGCGGGAACAAATCTTAACGATTGCTCATGAATCTCATCCCGGGATTGTTATGATGAAAAGCTATCTCCGACAGAATGTGTATTGGCCTGGCATAGATAAAGATGCGGAAAACACTGTAAAACGTGTTATGGGTGTCAGCTGGTTTCGAACCCAGCTAGACCAGAGGAAATGACACGAACAGAGCTTCCCAACGGGCCATGGGAACATCTAGCCATAGATTGGTTAGGACCGCTAAACGCGAAAGATCACATTTTGGTAATTGTTGACTATTACTCGCGATTTATTGAAATAGGATACAGTAAAAATCCTACGTCCGAGAGTACTATAAAGATTTTGCGAAGTGTTTTCAGTAGACACGGTAATCCGATATCTGTACAGACGGACGGAGCGAGTTACTTTACGAGCGAAGTATTTGAAGACTATTTGTCTGAAAACGGTATCAGACATCGGAAAACGACGCCGCTTTGGCCAAGTGCGAACGGCGAGGTAGAAAGACAAAACAGGTCTTTGTTAAAAAGAATCAAAATCGCCCAAGCCGAGGGACGATGCTGGAAAGATGAAATAGATACATTTTTGTTGACATATCGCAGTTCCGTGCATTCTACGACGGGCGTATCTCCAGCAGAATTGTTATTCGGTCGGAAAATTAGGTCAAAATTGCCGAATTTGCAAAATCATCGGGTCGAATCCGAGGCAAGAGATCGCGATTCCGCTCAAAAAGAAAAGGGTAAAGTGTATAGCGATAAGAAAAGAAATGCACAAAAATCAACCATCGAGGTCGGAGACAAAGTTTTGCTTAAACAAAATAAACGCAATAAGTTAGATACGAATTTCGAATCGAAGCCCTATGTCGTGGAAGAGAAATTCGGGAATAGGGTTACTTTAGAGCAAAATGGTAAGCGTTACAAAAGAAACATTACCGCAGTCAAGAAGTTGCTTGGGAAAGATTATTCCTCCCAAGGTGATCTGACACCGCCTCATGGAACCACACGTCCCATTGAAGTGCAAACACGAGATCGTAGAAATGTCAAAGTGCCATCGCGTTTCTCAGATTATGTTCGAAGTTGATGGAAATTAATGGTTGTCAGAATGGCTTGACCGCAGTTTTATTGCTGCCACAGGTGATGGGTTGTTGTTGAGAAAGCAGACGCTGTGATTAACCACCATTTCACATGTCGTTATCAGTGCTATGAATTTCACAATTTGTTTATTCATGATTGTTTGATTATAAATGTTGTGATTGTAGACAGTTCGTGGAAGGTCAGCTGAGGTCATAAAGCTTGGACATGAATACCAGATGGTTAATGAGATAAACTTGATAGGACTTGTGCAGTGATTCTGAGAAAGTTGAAATAATGTTTTGATAGCAAATTAACGCTCTCCTTTATTTCGAAATTTATTGCTTGTTTTTCTTTCTTTATTGTTTAGAGTCTGATGTTGAAATTAAGAAAGAAAATGTTGATAACATGATTTTAAATGAGAAAATATTTAGTCTAAAAATAAAAGGATTTTATTTTTATAAAAACCCGAGGAGAGATGTAGTGTATTGCATGTAGCATGAGTATCAGGTTACAAGATGCTATGATATGCATGACCGGCGCGCAGAGCCGGGAGTTCTAGTTTGACCACCATTGTAGCAACATGTAAATAAATGTAGTTATACACAGATTAGCATTGTCGTTTATTCTACCCATTTGTACCAGAGACACAACAATAGTTCTTTTCCTAAAGGTGCCCAAGTAAGATCAAACTTCTGACTTAAAATGTGTTGACTTTCAAAAACGCTCACTTAGAGTACAGCTAGTTTTCTGTTGAAATCCCCCAAATATGGACTTATACAAGAATAAAACTAGATTGGACAAGACATTGCACCAATAGATTGGATCCTAATTTATTTTCCAAGAAAAGATCCGCGGTTTTATAGAACTATCCGAATTAATCATAACGAACATAAAAGATGATTGAAATTCCATTGATGGATAGGCTTCAAAGCGGGATTGGTTGCAATTACGGGCGACCTTTCAAGAATCAATTTTGTGACTGTTGAATAAGACCAGTCAGTAAGAATATCAATCATTTGTGGCCCCGTCACGCGGAAAAGGGCCATATCGGAAGTTCGCAAAACTTTAGATGATAGGGGATGATGGCTTTTGGAATCGTCTCAACGAGACAGCATATGATTTGGATTTAGGATAAAACATTAGATTATACATGTATTACGTTTGCCCCCATTTTATCTGTTCCTAAACACAAAGTTTGAAGAAGAAGAAGAAGAAGAAGAAGAAGAAGAAGAAGAAGAAGAAGAAGAAGAAGAAGAAGAAGAAGAAGAAGAAGAAGAAGAAGAAAACATTTCATATCAAGTAGAGGTAACAGAGGAACAAAGTCGCAATCCAAAAATGGCCATAACAAATAAGCTAGATATAACATTCTCTACTTTAGATAAAACGGCGGGGATTGTGCATGATGGGGTGGATAACGAATACGGACAAATTTGCCTCGCTTCAGGTAAGAAATCGTGCAATAAATTTCTTATTTCTGCGTCAATTTTCAAGCGGTTTGTTGCATGTACCCCGCATTACTGAGCTCTTTCCTCAGATATATGACAGGTTTGTAGAATCTTTGTACTTTGTCCAAAAAATGATCCCAACCGACCAGAAAAACGACTAAAAATTCAGGTCCTTTTTCTAGTCGGTTGGGATCGTTTTTTGAGTATGTTAGCCTGTGCTCCTCACTGACAACGGTGAAGATGCTTTTCGTAATTTTCGGATTGTCCCCAATTGTTAGACGAGACGCGTTCATAAAATATCATATCGTTGGTGGGTAGTCAAAACCTCGTAACTACAGTTTGAAAAAAGCTGGAGTTACGAGGTTTTGACTACCCACCGAATATATAATTATACACCACAGAAATCCGTTACCCTTTTCACACAATGTTAAAAGTGCCTAAAATCACAGCCAATGCATACAATAAAATCATTAATGAGTCTTGGTCTGGAAAAAGGGCTTTTATGACAGGCGCGAACCAAGTTGGAGATCAGGAAGCCCGAGATTCATTTATTTTTTTCAAGCATTATCTTTCGAAGAAAAATATGGAAGAAACCATTGATAGATATACCGAAAAGGAAGGAAACGTAGAAAACTACTCCCTTCACAAACGGCAAAATTTTAGGGTTATCCGAATTCAAAGATTGTGCAGACGACAATTTTAAGTGAATGAAATATTAGGCCTACAATTTGGGTAATTTCTGGGTGGAAGACAATGTGGGAAATGAAAGAAATTGCTTGTCACAAGCAATTTCTTTATTTTCCACAATGTTTTCCAAAGCTTTAATCTTTTAGGGCGTCAAAGTGTGTCAATATATTTTAATAGGTTAAAAAGTGTCATTTGCCCTTCCATAGACTTGCAATCACACGTGATCAACCAAGTTTGGCGGTTCGCATTTTTATGTTTATCCCTTCTTATTTGTATATTTGGTTGATTCACGTAATTCCCTTTAGACTGAAATTTTCGTGACGACTCGGCATTACAATGATGATGGAACGAGTCCTGGAAAAAAAAGAAGCGCGACCATGTGGTAGGCCCTACTTACGCTAATTCCACATTTCCCGAGTGACAATTGCGCTATTCTATCTATTAATTTTGATAAATATACACTAAAATTGGCGCAGGGCCTATACCTAGACCCATATGGTTAGAAAAAATCATGATCACAAAAAATATGTAGATCTTTTTTTCAAACCCCACGCGTGATGGTTAAAAGTACACAAGAAAATCAACAGGACCACAAAAATATTGAAGATGGTATTACATTACTTGTTCTGTATAAAAACCGCTGCTGGCTGTCATTTCCAGATTTATGATTTACTGCGGGCGGAATCAAGGCTATAATTACATATATAACTAGGAAAGGATTTATTCACATTCCTTGATCTCGGGGCTACTTACACGAGTATCTCATTTTTTGCTTTACTAAACCTTTCTTGTGGAAAATGATATCACTGCTTTTCAACAAAAACCTCGTAACTGCAGTTTGTTTTAAGCTGTAGTTACGTGTTTTAGCTCCACTGGCTGAATGCCAGAGAGGCTTATTATGTCACGGCCCTGTGTCCGTCGTACATCCGTCCGTGCGTGCTTAAACTATTTCCAAACATCTTCTCCAAATCTACTGGACCAATTTCAACCAAACTTCACAGGAATCTTTCTAGCATGATTCTTTTTCAAATTTCTGCAAAAAAAATCCGTTCAGGAATGAAATATTAGATCTAATTGATTTAATTAAATTAAAATTTAAAAAAAAATCTGTAAAAATCTTCTCCAAAACTACAGGGCCAATTTCAACCAAACTTCGCAAGAATCTTCCTTGCATAAATCTTTTCCAAATTCCTTCAAAATGAATTCCGTTTAGAACTGAAATTTTAATTAATTTAATTAAATTTAAATTTTCGACAAATCTGTAAAAATCTTCTTCTCACAAAGTACTGGACCAATTTCAACCAAACTTCACAGGAATCTTTCTGGTATAAATCTCTTCCAAATTCATTAAAAAAAACCCAAAAATCATGTAGAACTTAAATTTTAATTAAACTAGTTGAATTAATTTTCGAAAATATACTTCTATTGTCTAAAAATATAAAAGCCAGTGGAGCGATACAGGGCCATCATGACACTCTTGTGTTGATAAGGCACGATATTCAGCATGCGAAAAGTGTCAGAGTATGATACGCAAAACGAAACTCCGATCACTCATCAAGCCAGATTTAGGTTATGCATCTTTCAGACGAGATCATATTGACTTTTATAAAATTGATGATGAAAATGAACTAGAGCTTTTTTAAGTACACAAGTTCTTTCATTGTCTCCCGAGCGACCAATGAACTGCTTTTTCTGATGTTTGATTAAGGTAAATTGGAATAATTTTTGTCTTATATTACGAAAGAAAACCATAAATCCATCAAAGAGAACCATAATTATGTACACTAAAATTCTTTTGTACGTTCCCAAGTGACAATGCTGTTATATCTTTTTTATTAATTAAAACAAATTGGAATAAGATTAAATACATAAGTGTAGAAAACCACAAAAGTATTGCAGACAACTGACAATATCAAGCTATCGGCAGAATTAGGGATATACTTACAAAGTTGTAGATCTATATACTAGTAAGTAAACGGGAAAGGATTTATTTTAAAATATATTTCAGATACAGATTTGTGGTTTTACAACACAAGCAGAATTAAGTCTGTAATGTTATATGCAACTGGAAATTGGTTTATCATTAACCAGTTTTTCATTTCTGGGACATTTTTACCAAACCTCATATGAATAATTTCGAGCACAGATAGATATATGTTAAAGTGACAATTCACGGTTATTTTTCATAAATCTTACTTTTATTTTATCTGAAAGAGCATATTTTCTTATGAAATTTCTGAAAATTTCAAGACAAATATTGCACCGTTTACGAGAAATATATATTTTTGTGCAAAAATTAAACAAACTGTTGTGGACAAAAGTTCAGATTTATATGGAAATTGTCATTTCTGTATCAACTTTAAAGGCATATTTTCTCTTATAAATAAGGACTTCAAAAAACTGATAGCATTTCTACGCATTAGAATAGCCAATCTTTGCATTAAGACACACTTTAAAAAAATGAAATTAGAATGTTAGATTTATGTCCCTTTAAGGGTCCGTGCTAGGTATTTCAGGGACCAGAACAACATCGTCATAGTTTGCATCGTTGCATGGTATATTGCACTGTCTATGACCAATAATGAAGGAATTTTCGCTCTGGTACAAAGTTTTCACCATCTTTGAAGGTGCAGTTTTCCTTAAATGTACTATAAATAGAAAGTGTAGGTATAATAGGTACATAAACAAATTTTTGTTTTTACGACGATGAACATATTTTGTTCAAGTCTAAATCAATAAAGTTTTGCTCTTGTTCTTAAAAAGTTAGACACAGACTTAATTTAGAAGGACTTTATTAAACATCAATCGCAATTTCCTTGGACAGAAATGATATAGCAATACAGGATGACCAATCTTGAATGTTTAATGTACCCGATTATTATGTTCTTCCACCTAGCATATGGGTCCTTTAGAAAAGAATTTTGGCCTCTTTGAAAAATTCAAACTTTTTCACCTATAAGAATTGACCTTGGAAAAGAACAAGGAAATTGACATGATTCCAACATGAATACGTATAAAAATTGAAATTAAAGAAACATAATTAAAAAAGAGAGAAATGAAACATCAATGCCTCCCGAAATGGCCAATGTTACGTTTTCGGACAAACAGACGGACAGAAAGGCGGACTAGAGTAAAACAATATGCTCCGACCTTTCGATCCGGGGGTAGGCCTATAAAAATAAAACAATTTCTGAGTTAAGAATAAGGGTGAAAACCTGCGAGTATACCCCGTCGGTTTCCAGGAAAAAATATATATGTCAATTAATTTCCAGTAAATAATCATGTAGGGAATTCTCGCCGTAAGAATTTATAGTACCTCGGGGTTCGTCGTAACTACATGTAGCACGTAAACAGAAAATATCATGAAATAAATAAACTTGTTTCCGAAGGTGCGGTTAGATCTATTTACCGGGAAATATAATGCCCGGAGACACGAATAAAACGTAGGTTATCAGAACAAGAAAAAATGGCAATGCATTGTATGCAAAATATAGACTGGGTTTACTGTTATGCTATGATAAACTGTCGGTGTTGTTATAAAACTCGTAACTACGGCTTGATTCAAGCCGTAGTTACGAGATTTTATAACAACACCAACAAAATGCTATATTGTTTGTCCGAATTTACGTCGGGGTTAATCGGATGAAATCTTTCCCTATTGAATATTTTTACTAGTCAACAAGGCCTTTTTATATTGAAGCTCCTCTGAGATTTTGGTAAGGTCATGTCGTAGTTGGAGGGACCAAAATAGTAAACAACAAGGATAGCTATATATCGTTCCTTTTCAACAAAAACCTGGTAACTGCATTGTAAAGCAAGTTACAGTTACGAGGTTTTTGTTGAAAAGCAGCGATATTCAAGAATCGAGTCTCTGTGGACATGGTTTACCGCTTTCACACACGGCAGCCGACTATATTCGTTTATCCCAAATGCGTAAGTAGTGCAACACAAAGTATAATCCAATTTTTTTCACCTGACAGGGTGTGTCTAAGCAAAGAGGTTATTCGACGAGTTTACTGCTCGATATTTTGGTTGAGATAAGAGAAAAACGTGCGGCACGAGCATGAACACATTTCGAAATTGAAAGAATGTTCAATTGTAAAATGCGTTGTTATAAAACCTCATAACTACAGCCTGATACACACTGTAGTTATAATGTTTTGCAATAATACCGACGATTTACCGCTAAGCGACAAGGCTGTTTCTCCTCAAGCTAAATGTAATGAACCGTTTATTTGGCTCCGCCCTGTCTCCCGAATAAAAACAGAATATAGCAATTTGGACTATGCTATAGCAAAGTCGTCTTGTTTATTCAGTGATAGCAAACACATATCTTGTTTGGAAACTGGTTAAATAGACCAGGAAATTTGGATACCGTAAAGGAAATTTGATTAGAATATTCGGAGCGGTACAAAAAGGCCGGTCAACAATACGGGTAATTAGGGTTCAATTGCTTTAACTCTCACCCAAACAAGACCTGGTATTGCCGTCCCTATTAGAAATGGGTTGGGAAAACATTGAGACAAAAGAAGAATTATCAGCAGTTTCTCCTTTTGCCTCGATATTTTCCGTGTTGTATTTTACACAAAGCTGGCGGTTTTCAATCGTTATTTTGTCGTCTGTAGCAGCTCTCAATTTGATGCTCCCTGAAATTTGGTCGTTTGGGAAAGAATTAAAGAGTGGTGTTGAGGACACGAACAAACGATTTGTAATGTAATATTAGACTGCAGCGGATCTATGATGTCTGTGAAGGGAGTTCAAACATCAATCTAATTTTAAAAAAAATCTTGTGTTAACTATGTTGCAAAGTAGCATTATGACAGGCACCAGTAAGGGGTCATCTTCAGAGGCAATTTCTACTGAAATAATCGCTCTCAAGATTCTGTTCAGCGATGAAGACCGATATACCACGAGGACAATTGACCAAACGCCAACTGTCAATCAAAAACATCGATTAGCCAATTGACGGTTAGAAAAATGTCATGCCCCAATTGTTCTTCGTTGCACGTGTTATTGTATTGATTTATCGACTGACAATCAAAACAATCGACATGCCAATGGCAAATAATTTTGTGCTAACAATAGACTAGGTTTACGTTATATTTTGATAAACCGTCGGTATTGTTATAAAATCTCGTAACTACGGCTTAAATCAAGCCGTAGTTACGAGATTTTATAACAACACATAAGAAATACTATTTTGTTTGTCCGTATTTACGTCATGATTAACTGGATAGAATCGTTCCCTATTAACGATCACGTCCCCATTGTTTGTCTTAAATTCTATGTTGGGCGGAGCAATCTGTCGATAGGCGTTTGGTCAATTGCGTTTTAGTGCAGAACCATGTGTTTGAATGAGTAAATACATATAACCGATTTTGTTTTTCCCAGGGCCATAGAAGATGAACCCTAACTGATGTCTGTATGGTGTTAACCCATTACCAAACAACAAAGTTTGGGGTTGGTCCAAATTCAAAGATGTTATAGACGACAATTTCAAGTGAATAAAATTTAAAATTTTCTTGTCTTTTGTGGTAGAAAACATTGTGGAAAATGCAGAAATTGCTTGTCACAAGCAATATCCTCATTTTCCACAATGTTTTCAAAAGCCATTATATTGTAGGGAGTCAAAAAAAGTCAATGTGTGGTAATGGGTTAAAGAGTTCGCTGACTGGTAAGGTTAAACCCTTCCTCCGACAAGAACATCTTTCTTATAAGCAAGTGTCAAAGTTTGCTTATTTTTAAGACATGAACAGTGTTCTTATTTCGTCTTTCTAATCTTTCCCGAAGACGAAATTTGAAAACAACACTTTATGTTGGGCCGTTTTGACGCCAGACTGTGGCAAGCCTGAGATTTCTGACACGGTAAAGGAACGACTTTTCTGTCACAAAGTTACATTCCACAACCAGTTTAAATGTTTTTCCGATAGATTCAATTGTCACCGCTTTATGGCAGAAAAGTCCCTCATTTCACCTGTGATTGGGGTGGAGTCAAGCCATGATATAACCTCACATCGTAGCAATTTACGGAAATGGTCGATCTTTATTTTTTTCGAAAATCGATATAAATTTCTAAATCCAAGTACCGATGTAAAAAATGTTCGATTAATCTCTTAAATAAATCAAATAATGGATCGTTTATGAAATACCGTTTATTTTGTGAATTTCTTCTTATATGCCACGAAATCAACTGCCTCGCTTGGTACCCTTTAATGTGAGCTAACACCGGATTTTGATCAGATTGGTTCGAATATTTCCTAGTATTACAAATTTCTGTCTGAATTTTATATGAAAATGAAATAATCAGGCTACATAGGGTCGGTTTGACACCCCCGAACCCCTTCTTGATCCACGACTGTTACAATTCTAGACATGTAAAACCTTGCCAAGTCCATGATCTATATTAAAACGTTTCTAGTGAACACACAGATTGATTTTGAAATAAGCATAATTATTTATGCAAATCATTTGTAATAAGGATGATTATGCTCCCTTCGAAGAAGAGGGGTATATTATATTTTGCATTTGTCGATTGGTCTGTCCCTCTTAGTCAATCATAAATATTATGTAATTTTATGTCCTTTGCACGTTTCCATACTTTATTTTTGTTAGGAACATAACTAATAGATCTAAAAACAAACCAAGTTTTATTATTGTAATTGTTGAATCCGATGACTTAATGTAAGATACATCTATTTCGGACAACCCTTTTTACACGCCTCTTTTCAAATAAGTAACGTATTCCATAAACTAGGATATATGACTAAATGAGTTTGGGAGACCATAAGGTGTCCAATCGTCTAATATTTCATGATCCTTTCTTCATTTAAGACGAATGGTCATTCATCTATCTGACATGAACATGAAAGACTTCTGGGAATTAGTGTCCAGTCATAACAAAATGAGCAGTTCACAAATAAGCTATTTTCCGGTGCTGTCATGTATGCAGTCACGCGTTGGGGGGGATTTAAGAGCACCTGTCTGATAACATGTTCTTGAAATGAATTGAACAAATTTGAAAAAAAAAATCATTAAACAAACGAAAGCCGTGAAAATACACACAAACACTATTTGAAGTAATATCATGAGGAACAAACTTGAGGTAGCATCCGTGGGCTGCTAAGATGGACAAGTAATATTTCTTGAGATTTCGTTCTGCGGGATTTGCATATGACACGATGATCTTCCATTATTACAGACAAATATGGATTCAAGCGACGAAGAAACTTGAATTAAACCGAATGTCACGAATAAATTTTCCCCCAAATTCTCGTGACTACAAATTTAAATTCAGCTGTAGTAACGATGTCTTTGAAGAAAGGCGACGACAAATTCAACCGCCTTTGTACGGGTGTTTTCTTCTTTTGTGACTCCGCGACTGATTTCATCTAGGCGATTTCTGCGGTCAATTCTGGTTGACGTATGATATTGAAAGGAATAAGAATCTCATCGTTTCGCATCCATCATACGGACAGAATGTGTCAAATCATTGGTAGTCTAACATATTGTAAATACAGCTTCAGCCAAGTGGTTCACGCCATAAAAGAGAGTGTGCATCAATCCTTTCTCGTACTGCAATATTTACGGCTCTGATCTAAATATATTCTACTTGATTGTCAATTTGACCATTATTAGACATTTGCTTTACATTTGAATAATATCGGATGAAAAATAAAAGTTGCAGATTCGAGACATTTTCCTCTCCTGCAAGAAAACTGCATACATCTCTTTAGTCAGATCTACCCTTGAAAACAGCTCCATTGTTTGGGACCCATACCTCCAGAAAGACATACACAAAATAGAGCAAGTGCAACGTAGAGCCGCCCGTTTCATATCTGGAAACTATCAATCTAGAGAGAAAGGAACTGTCACCACGATTTTAAAGGAACTCCAACTACCTCTGTCCCAAGAAAGAAGGGAACAAGCCAGACTGACCTTCCTCTACAAGGTGGCTGAGGGACTGCATGGTGCCAGCAATGCATCCAAATACCTATCTGACCCCAATAAGTGGGAAAAGATTGATAAGACCCAGAAGACTTGATCATTTTGTTAGTACAAATCTAGTGAAGAACCAGGCAATAAACCACGCAAAGTGTTATAAGACTATACCGTGTAAAACTGAACAGTTCAAACAGTTCCCTCGAACTATAGTTGCTTGGAATAATCTAGACAGTGACATTGTGGTGCGCAGATAAAGTAAAGAGCTTCAAATTAGCTCTTCAGAAGTGTTATTAACCCTTTCCCAAACAAGACCTGGTTTTGACGTTCTTTATAGAAAAGGCTTGGGAAAACATTGAAACAAAAGAAGAAACTGCTGATAATCAGCAGTTTCTCCTTTTGTCTCAATATTTTCTATGCCATATTTTACACAAGTTCTACCTTCAATAACTTCAATTTTGTCATTTTTTGGCAGTTTTTAAAGTCGATCACCCTAAAATTGTGTCGTTTGGGAAAGGGTTAGTACACCTCCCAACATCTCTCTCCCGCTGCACATACACCACAAGGTCCTGCAGTGTAGACATCCAGATCCAGATCCAGGTACATGTATTTGTCCAGTAATTTTGTTGTGGCCTCTATGTCTATGGATTATCTATTTCAAGTGTTCTGAAGGATGCACGGATCTGGCATATGGCACATTGAATTCTTGGACATGTACGAAAGGCAGAAAAAACAGTAAACATAACACCGCTTTTATTCTGCACCGTCCGATATTTCTACGACAAGAGGACCATGATGGTCCTATATCGCTCACCTGAACCAAAATGATATGAGCAACACTTTTGTTCAATTCAATAAACATTTATGACTATAAGACTGAAAACTAACTTATAGTCAATAACTTTGTGAAAATCAAACTCATCTGAGATCTTATGGTGCCAAACATTGTGTCCAGGTTTTTCTTGATTGATAAATAATCACAGATTCTAGAGTATAAACAAGGTCGAAAACAGCAAAAGACAGATTTTTTTTCAAATTCAAGGGCACACAATTCTCGACTTTCTGATCACATCAGACTGAAAATCTACCTCATCCAAGATATTATGGTCTCCAACATAGTGTCCAAGATTTGTCTTGATTGGTCAATAATTGAAGATTCTAGAGTGTAATCAAGATCGAAAAACAGCCAGAAACGGCTATTTTGTTAAATTCAAGGGCACATAACTCTCAACTTTCTGATCGGATCAGACTAAAAATCAAACTCATCCGACATATTATGGTCCCAAACATTGTGTCCAAGTTTTGTCTTGATTGATTGATAATTGTAGATTCTAGAGTGTAAACAAGGTCGAAAACAGCCGAAAATGACAATTTTATCAAATTCAAGGGCACATAACTCTCGTCTTTCTGGTCAGATCACACTAAAAAACAAACTCATCCGAAATCTTATCCTCTCAAACATTGTGTCCAAGATTTGTCTTGATTGGACAATAATTGAAAATTCTAGAGTGTAAACAAGGTCGAAAACAGTCAAAAACGACAATTTTGTCAAATTCAAGGGCACATAAGTCTCGACTTTCTTGTCTTATCAGATTGAAAATTCTAGTCATCTGAGATCTTATGATCTCTATCATTGTGTCCAAGTTTTGTCTTGATTGATTGATAAATGTAGATTCTAGAGTGTAAACAATGTCGAAAACAGCCGAAAATGACAATTTTATCAAATTCAAGGGCACGTAACTCTTGTCTTTTTTGTCAGATCACACTGAAAATCGAACTCATCCGAAATCTTATGGTCTCAAACATTGTGTCCAAGATTTGTCTTGATTGGTCAATAATTGTAGATTCTAGAGTGTAAAAAAGGTCGAAAACAGTCAAAAACGACAATTTTGTCAAATTCAAGGGCATGTAACTCTCTTCTTTCTGGTCAGATCACACTGAAAATCAAACTCATCCAAGATCTTATGGTCTCAAACATTATGTCCAAGATTTGTCTTGATTGGTCAATAATTGAAAATTCTAGAGTGTAAACAAGGTCGAAAACAGTCAAAAACGACAATTTTGTCAAATTCAAGGGCACATAAGTCTCGACTTTCTTGTCTTATCAGATTGAAAATTCAACTCATCCGAGATCTTATGATCTCCAACATTGTGTCCAAGTTTTGTCTTGATTGATTAATAAATGTAGATTCTAGAGTATAAACAATGTCGAAAACAGCCGAAAATGACAATTTTATCAAATTCAAGGGCACGTAACTCTAGTCTTTTTTGTCAGATCACACTGAAAATCAAACTCATCCAAGATCTTATAGTCTCAAACATTGTGTCCAAGATTTGTCTTGATTGGTCAATAATTGTAGATTCTAGAGTGTAAACAAGGTCGAAAACAGTCAAAAACGACAATTTTGTCAAATTCAAGGGCACGTAACTCTCGACTTTCTCGTCTAATCAGACTGAAAATTAAACTCATCCGAGATCTTATGGTCTACAACATTATGTCCAAGATTTGTCTTGATTGGTCAATAATTGTAGATTCTAGAGTGTAAACAAGGTCGAAAACGGTCGAAAACTGCAATTTTGACAAATTCAAGGGCACATAACTTTTGACTTTTTCGTCTGATCTGACTGAAAATCGAACTCATCTAAGAACCTATAGTCTCCAATATTATATCCAAGTTTTGTTTTGATTGGGCAATAATTGTAGATGCTAGAGTGTAAACAAAGTTAAAAACAGCATTTTTCGTCATTCAGGGGCAGATAACTCCACACTTTCTGGTCCGATCTGGCCCATAATCGAACTCATCCGAGAACTTATGACCATACTTGTTTTGACAAAGTTTGGTCAAGATTGACTAATATTTGTGGATGCTAGAGTGTAAACACCAAATTGTGGACAGACGGACAGACGGACAGACGGACAGACGGACAGACGGACAGACGGACGGACGACGGACAAAAAGCGATCACAATAGCTCACCTCGAGCACTTCGTGCTCAGGTGAGCTAAAAAGCAAACATCTTTACCAGGTCAGATTTAAACTTTAAAACTATCCTTTACACTTTCAGTTTTTACTTTTTAGTTCACCTGGAAAGAATGTGCTCATAGTGAGCTATTGTGATACCGCTGTGTCCGGCGTCCGTCGTGTGTCGTGCGTCGTTCGCCAAACTTTGCCTTGTAAGCACTCTAGAGGCCACAGTTTTTGTCCAATCAACCTGAAAATTGGCCAGAATGATTGTCTTGATAAAATCTCGGACGAGTTTGAAATTGGGTCATCTGGGGTCATAAACTAGGTCATGAGGTAAAATCTTAGTAAAACATTGTGTGCACTCTAGAGGTCACATTTTTTGTCCAATCAACTCGAAAATTGGTCTCTAGAGGTCACATTTTTTTACCAATCAACCTGAAAATTGATCAGACTGATTGTCGTGATCAAATCTCGATTACGTTTGAAATTGGGTCATCTTGGGTCGTAAACTAGGTTGTGAAGTCAAATCCTAGTAAAACCTTGTGTGCACTCTAGAGGTCTCATTTTTTGCCCAATAAACCTGAAAATTGGTTTGAATGGTTGTCTTGATCAATTCTCTGACAAGATCAAATTGGGTCAACTTGTGTCATAAACTAGGTCACGAGGTCAAATCTTAGTAAATCCTTGTGTGCACTGTAGTGGCATTATTTTTTGCCCAATGAACCTGTAACCCGCAAATAAATATCGTATCGACTCCTGTGGGGATTCGATCCTGGGACCTCTCACACCCTAAGCGAACACTCTACCACGTCGCTATAAAAGCTAGCTTGTACGGCGAGATAGTATAAGTGCCCCTTATACTACACCCGGCTACATACACCCCCTCGACAATTAAGATTCTTCCACGAATCTTTTTTCAACATCATCAACTCACTACTCTCACAAACCAACATCTCATGCAGGTTTTTTACGGTGGGCGCCAAATGTAACCCGCAAATAAATATCGTATCGACTCCTGTGGGGATTCGATCCTGGGACCTCTCACACCCTAAGCGAACACTCTACCACGTCGCTATAAAAGCTAGCTTGTACGGCGAGATAGTATAAGTGCCCCTTATACTACACCCGGCTACAAACCCGAAAAGTGGTTGGATTGTATGAAGTTTTAAATCCCACTCAACAGCTAAGGTCATATGTAGAAGGGACTTTTATTTAAAGTCTCATCCGAAAGACTGGGGAAGCAGGAGATCGACAGGGGATCGAACCAGTGACCCCTGTGTTTCAAGTCCAGTGTGTTACCACTGCACCACCTTTGCCCTCTGAAAATTGGTAAAAGATAACTATTTTGATGAATCTTGGACAAGTTCGAAATTGGGTCATCTGAGTTCATAAACTAGGTCATGGTGTAAAAACTTGGAAAAATCTCATGATTGTGCACTCTGGAGGGTACAAAATTTGCCCAATTAACCTAAAATTGATTCAGAATGATTGTCCAGAACTTACTCAGAATTTTTGTTTGCATTATATCTCTGACAAAATTGAATATTAGTCACGCTTGGGGTTGTGAAATAGGTATCTAGGTCAAAATCTTAGTAAAACTATTGCATTTAGAGGTTAGCTGCATCATATACAGAAAGTTATTATCTCAGGTGAGCGCTTCAGGGCCAATGGCCCTCTTGTTTGTAAATTTTGATACAAAATATATATTAAAATATTGTTTGTTCGCATACATGTATGTATGAACTATTTTCCTGATTGTTGCTGTCATTCTTATTATACTTTTGCAAGACTAATACAAATAAATGTATTTTTTCAGAAATAACAACATATTTGAAAAAAAAATGTAAAAAGATCTGATCAACTCAACGTGGTCAAATTTAGAACTGACAATCACTACCTCCCAGTAGAGACGGATAGGTGGACAAACACGGAATGCAATCAGACAAAAACGCAACCTTTGTTACATGAATGACATAGGAGATGAAATTCACATGCTTCTCAAAAGCCCATTTCTCACCAATCAGAAAATTATACATAAAACATATTACATAAAACATGTATATAGCATTCGATTAAAATATTCAGGCTAGACGATGTCAAATTCACCCAACGCTGATTTTCAAATCACCGCCGTTTTAGGAAGCACTTTGTCTGCGAAAATGCTCCCACCAAAACTGATGTACCAAGGGAAAACTGACCAGTGTCATCCTAAATTTAAGTTTCCAGGCAGCTGGACAATAACACACAGTGAAAACCACTGAAGCATGGAGTATGTAGATAATTAACGTATCCATACATAGAATCTGTGCGTGATGCCCGACCTCTTTCGCAGTCTAACCAAGCGGCTCTTTGTATTTTTGGTGTTTTGCTGCTCACAGCACTGACGAATTTCAAAAGGCTCTTAAAGATGCAAAATTTTGTATTCCTTTCAGATATATACCGTGTCAAGGCGCTGTAACCACCAACCTAGTTAACACAGAGGGACAAATACTTTCCTCAATCACATATATACACACGTGACGAGAGAGTTGGAGGTAGTTGCGCAGCAGTGTCTTATGTTTCCATCATGAAGGGGAATCTTCTAACGAATCTGGATTGTCCTGGCTAAATTCTTCTACATTCATTAATTCAACACACACTTGAGACAGTGGGAGGTAGTTACGACATTGGAAATACTTCTCATAGAATGTTTGAGTTTGCAGAATTTGTGCAGAAATCACGTGTCTTAAATAATCGAGTATGACCAAAGTTGAGCACGATTTTGTGCTCAAGAAGTTTTAAAAAGCTGGGCCTTGATCTTCGAGTGTGTCGTGTCCTTCCCTTTTCCGACTTACTGCATAAAATGTCCACAGAGCAAAAGGAACTGATAAATCAATAAGTTGGAATCTCGTTAACCAGAGTTTGATTGGTCATTACAACCCGTCCATATCGACAGTAAAATACAGCATTTACCGGTACCAAGCTTCCGTTTAAAAATGATCGGAAAAAAAAAAAACAAACTGATTAACCACCATGTAAACGGGTAAAGAAAGGTACAAGGGATCTACAGACAGGACTGGGAAACAGCTGCCTGGATTTTAGTTCGAGAAGAAATACTTAAGGAGAGCGTCTTTGTGGTGTGGAACAAACTATTCGATGGAAAATTCAATTCGTAACAGACTGGCTGAAGTCAACATCTGCGTGGATTGACCTTATACCCATCTACTTTTTGAATTCGATTAAGTAGCAAATGAGATCATCACAATCTTATTAGAGGAGATAACAAATCATGGGAACTTCCGAAGTAAGCAATCTCATACTTTAACGTTTTCAAAAGAATTCCGACATTTTGATTGTTGTGTTCAACGTGTAAGAAGGGTTTTTATTACCTGCGACAACATTCTGGTTGCTATACACATATATTGCAGTTAGTTGTCAAGGATGGATTGAATTACTGCAATCTACATCTAAAACAAGTTATAAGCAAAGCATCTGCCATTGTGAACCATGTCTGAAATTCAATACATTCGTTGTAAATTTTAGAGGATGACAACCGCATACAGACATCCAATGTTACAAGATGAAATTCACAACTTACAATGATAAGATCAATATTGAATAAAGATGAAATAAACTTAATAACCTTGATTGTGCATCAAAATTGTCGACCTGTGAAAAGAAAATGTTGCAATACAAGAACATTGCTAAATATTAAGAGTAATTTTAAAGGGCTACTAAAGTCCAACGAGAAAACACAACTGTTAGTGTTAGCATGACAATAGCAGTTACATTGTGTTTGAAACATGCAGTACTTACATAGATATCCAGTGTTATAAATCAAAACTGTAGTCCACCCTGAAGGCATTTGTGGAATCCCGACTGTCAAAATACCTGGACATGGAGTGGTATGTGTTTGGGGAAATGCTGGACCTAAGATCCCAACTGAGATGGTCAGACGAATAAAGGAACCGTGACAACATATTCAAAAGAAAGTCTTCATGAAAGTAAAATCATAGAGGAAACATATGAAACATCACCACCAGTCTAAAGACGAAAAAACAATTCCCAAGATAGCTTCTTCGAATGTTGAGGCCCTGATGTGGATTCTTTGCAATTAAAAAACTACTAGACCAAAGTTTAACTGTAGAGGGTTACAAAAATAATGGTATAGCCTATAATGGTATATATGGTAGATGAAAATATGAGGGGAAAGGAAAGCAATACACGGTCTGATAAAGATTTACGTTTTTCAGCAAATATTTCTTCAATACCTATAGATCTAGTAACTCTTAGAGAGTTGCTAGACCCATGACTAGACTATACTTCTAAGGTTCAGAATGAATCGGGTTGATAGGAGCCTTGAAATGCAACAAATGACCTTTTTCCAGACGCAGGTACCATAATTCTATAGTGATACTGTACTTTTAAATATACACAAAACCGTGTTGAAGATGATTCATTTCAACATAATCATTTGAGAGAAAACGACATGGATAGGAGATCAAGGAGAACGATTGGTAACATCTTGCCAGCATTAGCTCAACCAATGCCCGATGTAACGGAGTGTTTTCGGATTTTGGTACGTGTTTTGGGGTCTATTCTTAATCTGCCCATGAAACCTGTTCTTAACATACTACATCGACTTTTTGCTTCTGATATTGACGAATATAATTGTATTAATGTATTCATGTTATTTGCCGAGCACCGTTACCAAATCTTGAAGTAACAACAGAGAAGCGTGAGGCATTTTAAGCATGAATCATCTACATATTCATCCTGTTCGAAGGCATTCGTTATTCCATTAAACACAGAATACTTCAGGTTTTGATTTGGCTACGCTGTTACTGTTCCTATTTCCCAAGCAATGTGAGGGTCCTAGCGGGTGTTGAAGCGATATAATTTATGCCCAGTGCCCTGAATGTCATGGAAAAGAAATTCAACGAAGTACGGGTAAACGGCGGGAGTAACCATGACTCTCCAACGGGTTGCTACAGTATATCAGCCGGCAAATCTGCATTGCCAGCGCCACTCGGGGGCAGCTCTATCCTTGTCTAAGGAGAGGGGTAGAGTAGAGATTGGGTAGAGACTGGTTGCGACGCAAGAAAAAGCATTGTGGAGGTTTGTACGCAGTACGAAGGAGCTTATGTGATCTCCTATATACCCTTTCAGTGTTACTCGGGCTCGCCGAATATGTTGAACGGTTTGGGAGTGTTTCCAGACGGTGGTTTTCACGAACTCCTTGATAGACAAACGGCAAAACGACTTGAATAACTTGTCTAGTACTTGGTCAGTACTTACACGTGTGGCTCATAGACAAAAAATATCAAAGATGATTCAATTTAATTTTGGTGATTCTGACAGCAATATTAACAAGTTGCAATTGCGAGGTTTTGTTGAAAAGCTACTGTAGGAAGGGTCATTTCATTCATTAAATTACATGTACATATTCACGGGCTCATGTTTATTCATAAGCGAGAAAGAGTGATAAGGTTGTGATTGCGAGATGTGTTCACTTCCCTGCATTCCTGCACGCTTATGTTGTGAATACTAACACGTTTTCCCGCCTCTTAACCATTCCACCCGGCACTCTGCCATAGACCTCGTAAGAGGAAAGACGTTACCTTTTTGGACGTTCGAGACGTATTTATTATTATATCTCAGTATTCTGCAACTTGTGCGATCCTGGTAATCTTTGAGTCATTCTTTACTTAATATCCTTTATCTATCCATGTCCATTCGTAGCAGACGATAAGAATGTTTTATTTTGTATATTTGTATATTTTCAGGTTCTCATATACATTATAAGCACAGCTAAAAACTAAATCCAGAGTTATTCTTCATTACACCGGGTTATATTGGCGACCACGACGAGATGTCGTGCTTGTCAGGAAGATAGATATTTACGCTACTGTATAGATCATAGGAAGCTGAATAGCCGCACGAGGAAGGATTCATACATGTTGCCCCGTTTTGACGACACTGTTGACGTTCTAGCAGGTGCCAAATATTTTTCTAAGTTAGATCTTAGTTCATCTTATTGGCAGGTGGAGATTGAGGAGGAGGAAAGGCCTAAGACTGCCTTCTCTGTAGGCAATTTAGGGTTTTCTGAAAGCAATCGCATGAGTTTCGGTCTCTGTAACGCCCCAGCAACCTTCCAACGGCTTATAGAGAAATGTATGGGCGAGTTCTTGCTTAAGGAGTGTCTGATTTTCATAGATGACATTCTGATCTTTTTCCGCACTTTTGCGGAGTATATGCAAAGGCTTAAGTCAGTTTTTAGCCGTCTTTCAGACCACAATCTGTAATTGAAGCCCTCCAAGTGCGAGTTCTGCAAGTCATCTGTCACCTATCTAGGGCACGTCATCAAGAAAGAAGGCATTGCGGCTGATCCAGCAAAAACCGAATCAATTAAGATTTGGCCAACTCCGTCAAATATTCAGAAGCTCCGCTCTTTTCTTGGTTTTGCTGGGTATTACCGCCGTTTTGTCCAACACTTTTCCAAAATTGCCAAACCTTTGAACAGCCTTCTTGAAGGTCACCCATTGAATAAGTCTGCTCGCAAGGGAAGTAAACGCAAGAAGCACAAGACACCATGTCCCTGGGTCTGGGAAGAGGAGCAAGATGTTTCTTTCCAAACTTTAAAGGAGAAGTTATCTGAACCTCCAATTCTTGCGATTGCAGACTATTCCCTCCCTTTTAAATTGCATACCGATGCCAGCGGTCTAGGCCTTGGTGCAGTCCTTTATCAGCATCAGGAGGGCAAAGACAGGGTGACTGCCTATGCTAGTCGTGGTTTACGTTCTAGTAAACGTAACTATCCAGCACTCAAGCTGGAATTTCTTGCGCTTAAGTGGGCAGTGACGCATAAATTCCACGACTATCTATATGGAACCACCTTTGATGTCATCACTGACAACAATCCCCTCCTGTATGCCATGACTACAGCCAAACTGGACGCAATCGGTCACCGCTGGGTCGCCGCACTCTCCAACAACAATTTCAGCATTTCCTACAGGCCTGGATCCCAAAATGCTGACGCCGATGCCCTATCTCGCATGCCCAAATTGTTTGGTGACGTCATAAAAGCCGTCTGTCATTCTGCTTTGCTTGATGGAAGCCTAGCAGGGTCATTAGCTGGAGCCACAATATCTCATTCTGCAGGTGATGATGATGTGCCGCCAGTGACCCTCGGACAAACTGATTTGAAGCTTGAACAGATGGCTGAAGAAGGCATTGCTTTTGTATCTAAACTGCTAGATCGCGGTTTCCGACCCACGGAGGAGGAAGTCAAGACAGCTCCTTTATCAGCGAAGCATTATCTAAGAGAGTTCTCCCGTTATTTTAAAGACAGGGGAATGCTCTTCAGAACAGCGACTATCGATGGTCAGCGAGTTCGGCAGCTTGTTCTACCTCCTTTGTACAGAGACGTCTCATTCCATGGTCTCCATGAAGAGACAGGTCATCCGGGAAAGGAAAAGACCATTTGGCTTGCGAAGCAGAGATTTTACTGGCCCGGCCTTGAAAAAGACGTTTGCAGTCGCGTGGATGCATGTGGACGCTGCATACGTCGGAAAACTCCAGTTAAGGTCTCTGCTGAGCTTCAGCCAATTGATATCACAAGACCTATGCAATAAGTGTGCATGGATTTTCTGGGCCTCGAAAGGTCGAAAGGTGGATATGAGAATATCCTGGTCATCACAGATCATTTCACGCGGTTTGCAAAAGCCATTCCCACCAGGAACCAGACCGCACAAACCACTGCCAAAGCCCTGTATGACCATTTTATTGTCATTTTCTCATTTTCAGAGCAGCTACACAGTGATCAGGGCCGTAATTTCGAGAGTAAGGTCATCAAATCGCCGGCGTTCGCAAGACTCGAACCACTCCGTACCATCCAATGGGCAACGGCAGCGCAGAGCGATTTAACAGGACCCTTCTTCGAATGCTCGGTACCCTGGAAGAGCCATATACAAATCCACCGTCCCTCGGTATGCGCCAAAAGTAACAGGTGGTGAAAAATATCGTGGCTCGACCGGGATTCGAACCCAATGCCTCAGGAATACCGTTCCTACACTCTAACCACTGAGCTACCGAGCCACATGTCGACATGGCCATACGATATAATTATCATCAAATACCTGTACCCGGCTACACTACGATCAACCATTCCCTATACAAGGCCTGATTATGTTTTTTAATATATTTGGTTTTCAAATCACCGCCGATTTAGGAAGCACTTTGTCTGTGAAAATGATCCCATCACAGATAATATACAAAGGAAAGTCTGACCAGATTCCAGACAGCTGAGTAATATAACACAGTGAGAACCACTGGAGCAATGATGATGTGGATAACGTGTCTATACATAGAGTCTGTGCGCGATACGCTACTTCTGTCGCAGTCTAACCAAGCGACTTTTTGTATTTTTGATGTTTTGCTGTTCACAGGACTGACGGATTTCAAGAGGCACTTAAAGTGACATTTCACATTTATATCATTTTTAGCTCACCTGAGCACAAGCTCAAGTGAGCTATTGTGATCACCTTTTGTCCGGCGTCCGTCCGTCGTGCGTCGTCCGTCGTGCGTCGTGCGTCGTCCGTCAACAATTTCTTTAAATGACATCTCCTCCTAAACTACTCGGCCAATTTCAACCAAACTTGGCAGGAATGTTCCTTAGGTGACCCCCTTTCAGAATTGCTAAAAGAATTGAAATCCATGTAAAACTCTGGTTTGCCATGGCAACAGAAAAGGAGAAATTTGACTGAATCTCAATCCTATCTTTGAACAACATCTCCTCCTAAACTACTTGGCCAATTTCAACCAAACTTGGCAGGAATGTTCCTTAGGTGACCCCCTTTCAGAATTGCTAAAAGAATTGAAATCCATAAAAAACTCTGGTTGCCATGGCAACAGAAAAGGAAAAATTTGACTGAATCTCAATACTATCTTTGAACGACATCTCCTCCTAAACTACCAGGCCAATTTCAACTAAACTTGGCAAAAATTCCTTAGGAGGTCCTCTTTAAGAATTGCTAAAAGAATTGAAATTGACTGAAAACTCTGGTTGCCATGGCACCAGAAAAGGAGAAATTTGACTAATTCTCAATAATTTCTTTGAACAACATCTCCTCCTAAACTACTTGGCCAATTTCAACCAAACTTGGCAGAAATATTTCTGAGGAGGTTCCTTTAAAAATTGCTAAAAGAATTGAAATCTTTTAAAAGCTCTGGTGGCCATGGTAACAGAAAAGGAGGTTTTCCACCAAATCTCAATGACATCGTTGAATGATATCTCCTCCTAAACTATCAGGCTAATTTCCACCAAACTAGGCAGAAATATTCCTTAGGAGGTCACATTTCAAAAATTGCTAACAGAATTGCAATTATAAAAAAAACAACTCTGGTTGCCATGGCAACAGAAAAAGAGAAATTACACGAAATCTGTCAGAAGCAATTTCTCAATAACCGCAGAGCCAAATTTGACAAAACTTAATATTTGCATTGCCTATGATATTGCTAAGAGGTACTTTTTTTGCTCTTCAATATAAAACCTTGTCACAGAAAAAGGGGACTTCTAGTAAAAATCTGCTTATCAGGCGCATAGCATCTACATTTATGCATGGATTTAAATAAATGTATGGGTAAATGTGTTCTTTATCATGAGTAGATGTTCTATTTGAAATATATATTTAGGTAGGTTCAAGGTCATAGATCTAGGTCAATTTGTAAATTTCTGTTTGTTTGTCAGTCTGTATGTTTTATTTTAATTCCATCTGTCCAAAGCAATTTCTCCATAACCAAATATTGCACTAAGGTAGTTTTCTGGGTTTTCTATGGTTTGAAATCGCATATCGGCGTTCATATGATCTTTGACCCTTTATTGCATTACCTGTAAGAAATCTGATCTGTTATAAAACCCCATCTCAGGTGAGCGACCTAGGGCCAACGGCCCTCTTGTTTAAAAGTATGTCTTGATGCAAAGATTGTTTATCCTAATGCGTAAAAATGATATCAGTTTTTTAAGTTGTTATTTATTATCGAAAAACGCGCCTTTAAAGTTGAGACAGAAATGACAAATTCTATATAAATCTGAACTGTTGTCCACGACAATTTGTTTAATTTATGCACATAAATATATATATTTCTCGTAAACGGTTCAATATATTGGCTTGAAATTTTCAGAATTTTCATAAGAAACGATGGTCTTTCAGATAGAATAAAACTAAAATTTATGTAAAAATGATTGTGAAATGTCACTTTAAAGATGCAAATATTCTTTTTAGATATATACCGTGTCAAGGAGCTGTAACCACCAACCTCGTTAACACAGAAGGACAAATACTTTCCTCAATCCCATACATAAACACGACGTGACGAGAGAGTTGGAGGTAGTTGCGCAGCAGTGTCTTTTATGTCCATCATGAAGGAGGATCTTCTAACGAATCTGGATTGTCCTGGCTAAATTCTTCTACATTCATTAATTCAACACACAGTTGAGAGAGTGGGTGGTAGTTACGACATTGGAAATACATCACATCTATATCGACAGTGAAAAACAGCATTTACCGGTACCAAGCTTCCGTTTAAGAAAGGATCGGCCATAGAAACTGATTAACCACCATGTAAACGGGTAAAGAAAGGTACGAGGGATCTACAGACAGAACTAGGAAACAGCTGCCTGGATTTTAGTTTGAGAAGAAATAATTAAGGAGAGCCTCTTTGTGGTGTGGAACAAACTATTCGATGGAAAATTCGTAACAGACTGACTGAAGTCAACATCTGCGTGGATTGACCGTATACCCAACTACTTTTCTGAATTCGATTAAGTAGCAAATGAGATCATCACAATCTTATTAGAGGAGATAACAAATCATGGGAACTTCCGAAGTAAGCAATCTCATACTTTACCATATTTAAAAGAATTCCGACATTTTGATTGCTGTGTTCAACGTGTAAGAAGAGTTTTAGTACCTGCGACTACATTCTGGTTGCTATGCACATACGTTGCAGTTCGTTGTCAAGGATGGATTGAATTACTGCAATATCTGCATCTAAAACAAGTTATAAGCAAAGCATCTGCAATAGTGAACCATGTCAGGAAGTCCATACATTCCTCGGAAATTTTAGAGGATGACAAACGCGTACAGACAGATACTGTAACAAGATGGAATTCACAACTGACAATGATAAGATCAATATTGAATATAGACGAAATAAACTTAATATTCTTGATTGTACATAAAAATTGTCTACCTTTGAATGAGAACTGCTGCAAGAACTAAATATTAGAGCCATTTGAAAGGGCTACTAAAAGAGTCCAACGAGAAAAAAAGATGTTAGTGCTAGCATGACAATAGCAGTTACATTGTGTTTGAAATATGCAGTAAAAATATCTCCAGTGTTTAAAAATCAAAACTGTAGTCCACCCTGACGGCATTTGTGGAATCCCGACTATCAAAATACCTAGACATGGATTGGTATGTGTTTGGGGCAATGGTAGACCCAAGATTCAAACTGAGATGGTCAGACGAATCAAAGAACCTTGTCAACAGAAAGAAAAGCTTCATGAAAGTAAACTCATGGAGGAAGAATATGAAACATCACCACCAATCAAAAGGCGAAAAAACAATTCCCGAGATAGCTTCTTTGAATTTTGAGGCCTGTTGTGGATTTTTTCAATTAAAAACTGACTAGTCCAAAGTTGAAGTTGTAAAAGGCTACAAAAATAATGGTATAATTATATTGGTACACGGTAGATAAAGTACTAGTATGAAGGGAAAAAGGAAAAAATACACGGTCTAGTCAAGATTTACGTTCTTCAGCAAATGCTTCTTCATTACCTATAGTAACTCTTGGAGAGTGGCTAAACCCATGACTAGACTACGCGAGTTGCCCTTTTCATCAGGGGATAAAATATACCAAAACCCTTACCCTATTGTTACCCCTTATTCCCCGGCGCATTTTTAATTAAAGAATGAATGAATGAATAGTGTTTTAAGGCCCGTCGACTACTAAGGTCATATTGGGCGCAACAGCAACACATACCTGGATGTAAACAAAATTACTGATATGTACATAGTTACATAAACATCCAGAAAGGTAAATTATAGTGACTATATATCTAATTCAAGAATAGATAATGTTACCTTGTATACAATTAATCAATACCAGTATTATAACACAATATTTAAAACTAGACAAAAACAACCATGAACCATGAATAATCCGATGTGAGGACGAATAGACATGGGCTTCTCCCAGATCAGAGATCACCCATGTCCGAGTCCGCACGACCGGAAAATCCACAGAACAAATAAATATAGAATATTAAACGTAACTTAAGTATCACAGATCAAATATCACAGATTATAATAAAAAGAGCTAAATCTTTCTAAAGAGATTACACTCCTTAAGAAAGTTAAAAATCGACTCAGGCCTCACGGTATCAAATAACGATTTCAAATTATCAACGTTAAAATGCCTGTTTCTAATGATGGCAAGATCTACACAATCAATGAGTAGATGTTGGACAGTAAGTGTCTCATTACAAGGAATACACTGTGGTTCTACCTCGTTCTTTAATAGGTGCGAATGGGTCAAATGAGTATGACCGATTCGCAATCTGGCCAAAACTAACTCTTCGCGGCGGTCAGACCGAATACCTGGCAGCCATTCACCAAGTGAAGGTTTAATCGAAAATAATTTATTTCGTTGATTTGCTCGGTCACTCCAACAGTTCTGCCATACATTGTGGATAAAAGTATTAATTAGAGGTTTAAAATCAGTAAAAGGAACTTTAAAAGGTAAAACATCTAGTGACAACGCGTCCTTGGCAGCCCTATCTGCCTCATCGTTGCCACGTAGACCACAATGGCTTGGAAGCCAGCAAAAGACAATATCAGTATCTTCATCAGCAGCATAGATACGAGACAGCTTTTCGAGAAGTTTAACTATGATAGGGTTGTCCGTTTTCTCGTGTTCCAGCGCTTGCATACTAGATAAAGAGTCAGTGAAAATAATGTAACGCCAATAACCATTTTCAATAATGTGCTCAAGCGCAAGGTCAATAGCCTTGAGCTCGGCAGAGAAAATGGATGAATTATCAGGCAGACGATACTGATATTTGTAACCATCCAAGATGGCAGCTGAAGCAACTTTTTCTTCATTTTTAGACCCGTCTGTATAAATTTGAAAGTGCATAATATGTTTTTCCTGTATTTCAAGGAATTTAGTTTTAAATACAACTTGATCAGTTTCAGATTTTTTAGTTGAAGCTAGATCATAAATAAAGGTGGGACTTTTAGACGACCACAAAGGAACGTCTGGAACTTTATGTTCGGCCACATCATCTAGATCGAAATCTAGAGATTCTATGTCAGCTTTACAACGTAAACTTAAGGGTGGAATTTCTGATTCCTTCTTTTCGAAGTCCTCTTCGTAAAGAGGTTCAAAAACAGAATCATGTGTAGGATTATCTGGATTTGATTTCAATTTCAAATAGTAATCCATAGACAATTTCTTTCGACGTAGGTTTAAAGATGGTTCGTTTGCTTCAGCATAGAGACTATTAATTGGCGACGTTTTAAATGCGCCCAACGCAATACGTAAACCTTGATTGTGTATTGAATCAAGTTTGCGCAAGTAAGATTGACGGGCAGAGCCGTAAACAACGCATCCATAGTCTAATTTAGATCTCACAAGAGATCTATAAAGGCGTAATAAAACTTTTTTGTCTGCTCCCCAGTCCATACTGGAAACGACGCGTAAAAGATTTAGAGCTTTCTTACATTTATTGCTCAGATATTCAACGTGCGGGATGAACGATAATTTAGAGTCAAATAAAAGACCCAGAAATTTAAATTCTGGGACAACTTCGATTCGGATCCCGTCCAAAGTGAGTTCTGGATCGGGATGGAGTTTTCTGGATTTACAGAAATGCATACATTTTGTCTTGGTTTTAGAAAATTTAAAACCATTTTCATTCGACCATTTACTCAGGTTATTTAAAACCTGTTGTAACTGTCGTTCGATGGTATGCATATGTTTCGAACGATAACAAATACAAAAGTCATCAACGTAAAGAAAATATTCAATACCAGGGCAAGTAGCCTTAATAATATTGTTGATTTTAACACTAAAAAGTGTAACAGAAAGAATGGAGCCCTGGGGAACGCCCATCTCCTGTTCATGAGGATCAGAGAGCGTATCTCCAACCCTGACTCTAAATTGCCGTTCATCCAAAAATGCAGAAATAAAATAAGCAAGGCGACCTCGTATACCGAAATCATGGAGGTCATTCATGATTCCATACTTCCATGTGGTATCATATGCACTCTCTAAATCAAAAAAGACTGAAACAACGTGTTCTTTCTTAATAAAGGCTTCTCGTATAAAAGTCTCGAAGCGAACTAAATGATCGAGGGTGCTTCTTTGCTTACGAAAGCCACTTTGGGCCGACGTAATAAGTTTGTTTTTCTCAAGAAACCATACAAGACGGTCATTGACCATTCTTTCCATGGTTTTACAAACACAACTTGTTAAGGCGATAGGCCGGTAATTTGAAGGATTATCTGAATCCTTGCCAGGTTTGGGTACTGGAATGACAATAGCTTCCCGCCACGAGGCTGGAAGTATTCCCGTTTTCCAAACACTGTTAAAGATATCAAGTAAACACTGAAGGGATTGGTGTGGTAAATGCTTCAAGAACTGGTAGTGGATGTCATCACATCCAACTGCAGTATCATGGCATTTCTTAAGTGCAGTTTTAAGCTCCTTAAGAGTAAATTCTTTATTATAATGCTCTGTATTTTTGGATTTAAAATTCAAATTAACTTTTTCTTTTTGCTCTTGATGTTTTTGAAATTCTGGCGAATAATTAGAAGAGGATGATTTCTTTGCAAAAGTATCTGCTAAGACATTTGCTATGTCTGGCTTAGATGAAACAACGCCATTATCAGTATTCAAATGCCCAACACTTAGTGAAGAGTTTTTGCCACTAATTTTACGCACCATATCCCAAGTCTTTTTGACAGACGATCTAGAATTTAATCTAGATACATACTGTCTCCAAGACGTACGTTTACTGCGTTTAATAGTGCGCCGTGCTCTCGCACGTGCAACTTTAAACTTTATAAGATTTGCCTTAGTCGGCCTTAGATCAAACTCTCTAAGAACTGACTTTTGCTTTGCTATAGCCTTCTTGCAATCATCATTAAACCATGGCTTATTTGGATGTTTAGGATTTTTAGACGTTCTCGGAATTGCCTTTTCTGCAGATGAATATAATAAAGAAGTAAATAACTCTGCAGGATTTTCACAATCTTCAAAAGTTTGAGGTGTAATGGACTGTTCACAAACAGTTTTGAACAAGTCCCAGTTTGCTTTATGGAGTTTCCACCGTTGTGGTCGTTCCTGTACAGATGGTCCAATTTCCGAAATAAGAATCGGAAAATGGTCACTGCCATGCAAATCGTCATCAACTTTCCAGTTTAAATCTGGAAAAATTTGAGGACTGCAAACTGTCAAATCTAATGACGAATATGAACCAGTAGCAGGATGTAGATAAGTAGATGACTTGTCATTTAAGAGAGATAGGTCGTGTCTTGAAATAAAGTCTTCAACAATATGACCCTTGTTGTCAGTATTTGAACAACCCCACAATGCATGGTGGGAATTAAAGTCACCCATTAACAGGAAAGGTTTGGGCAATTGTTCAATTAGTCCGTCTAGTTTCCTGCCGTCGACAGGAGAACTAGGAGGAAGATAAATAGAACAAAGAGTAATAGTTTTGTTCATAGAAATACTAACAGCTACTGCTTGTAAAGTTGTGTCAAGCTGTACAGGACGATGAGGAACATTGTTATTTACAATGATACCAACACCGCCTGAAGCTCTTTCACTACCCATAAAGTTTTTGAAGTAACAAGAATGATACTTTAGGGTAAACTTGTCAGTATCTTTCAGAAAAGTTTCTTGTAGACAAACTGCTACTGGTTTTTCTTTCGAGACTAGAAGATTAAGTTCTTCGAAATTTGATTTAATACTTCGGCAATTTCATTGAATAACTGTATTCGCCATGATAGATAATAAAATTAAAAGTATACCACATAGTAACGGAAGTCTGAACATATTCATTTTTTATTAAGTTTGATAATGTTATTACCTTGCTTATTCTTTCTGGAATCTGCAAGTTCATCGGTCATCATGTCTTCTTCAAGACATTCAAACCGATTATATTGTTTAATCGGATCTTGTGATCCTTTTGGCTGGCGATCAGAGATCACCGTTTTTGAAGGTCCAGGCCTTCGGTTCAGATTAACTGATTCACGGCTAGATTGGTTGATTGTTTCGTTACTAGTAGATTTGGACTCGGACTTTGAATCTGTTTTTGATACATTTTTGGTAGCTGGAGCAGGAGTTGATGGTGTAACAGTTGTTGTTTTTGGTTCAGGACTTGTCGATTTAGGTTGCGGGATCTTGTCAGAAGTAGATGGTGAAATAGTTTGTGAAGTTTTTGATGAAGGAAAAAGTTGTGCAATTTCATCTTTCTTCTCAGGAAAAAGAATACATAATTTCCTGAAAAGACCTTTGCAATTTTCACAATCACTTTCAGTTTTAGATGAGTTCACTTTGGTCGCATTAGCGTAGGAAGAAGTTAGATTAACGCGACTATCCACAATTTTTCTGGCTTCAAAAAATGAGAGGCCTTCTCGACATTTAACGGTCACAATTTCCTTTTCCCGCTTCCAGTGGGAACAAACACGAGATGTTGACTTATGTGCTTCGCCGCAGTTGTGGCATTTTGGCGTGTTGCTGCAATTGAGATAGTCGTGCGTTTCTGGCGATTCGCAACAACGATGACAACGAGCAAATTCCTCTTTACAGTTTTTCTCGTGGTGTCCAAATTTATAACAACAATAACACTGGAGCGGGTTAGGTATATACAAGTCGACATTAACTTTTAAGTACCCAACTTTTAGTGTTTTGGGGAGCAGAGCCGTGTTAAAGGTTAAAACTATAGTGTTGGTTGGTTTCCTAGATCCGTTATTGAAAATATGTATGCGGCGAGCCGCAGTGACATGCTGTGACGAGAGTTCCTGAACAATTTCCTCCTCTGAAACCCCTTGCAGATCGGGGCAACGAATTAGACCTTTTGAAGAATTAAGAGTGCCGTGTTCGTAACATTTTGCAGGAATTTCGAAAAAGTTCTTAATCTTCAGCAAGTTGTCCGCATGCGACTTCTTGTCAACTTCGACAAGAAGAGCACCGGATTTCAGTTTTTTGATCGATTTCGGTTCTCCAGCGTAAGAAATAATACATTTGTTGATGACGAATGGCGAAAGTGTTGAAAGTGCTTTTTCTTTATCTGTAGATTCAATGAGGAGAAATCTGGGAAAATTCAAGTTGCCTGATCTGTTATCCAAGTCCGAGTCATATTCCGAGCGCGTCCGTTTATAAGTTTTAGAATCCATATTTGAAGATTAAAAGTTCATTATCTGGGCCCCCACCCTCCTCGGGGTCCAACCAGGGGACATGGAAAATGGAGCGGGTTTCCAGCTCCCCATGCCAGGGATACCCAGATAGTATACTCAAGCCAATCAACTAACGTGTTCGTCAAAAAGATACATGATATAGCTCTGCGAACAGAAATTCATCATGCAAATCAATTCCGAACATGACATTTAATCAACTCAATTAGCCCATGAGCCTATATAGACTTGAGCAACATTACGATACTAAAATGACAATGCAAAGAGTGACACATGCACAAATTACATTGTAACAAAACATGGATGAGGTAAGTATAACATTGATCTATGCTCAGTCTAAAGCGACCAGCCGTTTGCCTAGACCGGGCCCATCTAAGCTCCCGTTTACACCGAAGCCGAGGCCAAAGCCAGCGTGTTGGGAAGCTGGAGAGCCCTGGGGTTCCCTCAACCGACCAGGATCCCCTTTTCCGGCTTACGAGTATCCACTCACGGCCAACAAGCGGGTCCGTTACAGACACACTGTCCTTTGCTTGGGGTCTTACCATTTGCTACAGGACAAGGCAGCCGGGATATTTCTAATCCCCCTCCACAGCTGGGGGTTTTAATTAAAGAACAAAGCAATGTCCACTGAAAAGAAAATGTAGAAAATTTTATAGATACATGAGGCAGGAACGTGTGAGGGTAATCCGAGTCTTCTCTGATGTAAATACGCTCTTTGATATTTTGATTTTTCGCTATAATAGCGAAAAATCAAAATATCAAAGAGCGTATTTACATCAGAGAAGACTCGGATTAGTGTGAGGGTTGTTCACGCCATTGCAGAACTGAAATGTTACAATGTTACAAATGTTCAATATGAAGGCACCGCATCGATACTTTACCACGTGTTGTTACTCTATCACGGCGAAGATTCTGTTTCATGAGATGGTTAACAGCATTTACTACGTCAAAAATAATCTCAATTCTGGTAAAATATTTTGCAATTACTTCCTGATTTCTTCGTTAATATTCAAAAAGTTTGTTGCATGTACCCCGCCTTACTGAGCTCTTTTCTCAGACACTCGTGAATGGAAAGACGATACAGCGTCTCTGATACAGCAGCTTCCAACTTTTGGCGAATGCTAGTCTCAATTCTCAACTTAAAACTTGAGAGAAGTAAGGTCAGACCATTCCTGCCGAATGCCAGACATGAAATCCACCTGGAGGAAGAGTGGGCACAGACGACGACAGGAGAGCGGCTTCTTCTACGTACGAACGTGCAGATGAGCGGTTCATCGTCTATGCCACAGATAGGAACCTTCAGAATATGTGTCAGACCAGCACGATCTACGGCGATGGAACAGTTTACAAAAACACGGGACAGTTTTACCAAATCTACACGTAGCACACATTGGTTGGTGGAAACGTGTACCCACATCTGTTTGCCTTGCTGCCTGGCAATACTGAGGCCATCTACACCAAACTGTTCCACGCTATACAGAGAGAGTGAACGAGATTGGGCCTACACCTTCAACCAGACATATTCCTCATTGACCGAGAGAAAGCTCCGAAGAATGCCGCCAGTGTCGTGTTTCCGACTATGTTACAGATTACTGGGTTGGCGGAGACAAAATGATACACTATGGCCGAGAAGGACAGCCAAATATGGAGCTGGCATAACATCCTGAAACGGGTATTCGTGTGTTGTTTCGAATGCTTAACAATTCAAAATTGAGGTTGACACTTCACGGTCGGCACAATGGACATAGGCTTCCATAGTGAGGTTTTCAGAGCATTTAAAAAGATCTTTTCATCTCAGGTTTTAATGGGCGAATCAACCTTAAATCGACGGTTGTAAAAAGTACAGATCATACATGTATGTAACAAGTCCCTCGATTTATCCAATCACTTGGTCGTTCGGCAAATGGATCGTTTGATGGTATTGATCGAGTAATTATACAATTACGATCAATAAATCATAGACGATTCTTTACTTTTTCTTTAGACTGAATCCGCCTGATGGTATGAGAGAAGACGAACTATTTAGCCAAGTACCGCATCAGCCGGGCTTGCATTTTAGATATGCTTGACACAATCGGGCCAGAACTACATTATCGACCAACCGAACTTTCGCCATAGAACCTATAGTACAGATTACCACTTCTCTGCGATTCCTCGCTACTGGAAGCTTCAGAAGAGAGTGTGGGGACATCCACAGGTTATTAAAAGTCATCAGTTTCGAGATGCATAGGGGATGTTTGGAGAGCAATTTCAAGCCGAGGAAGGAATTACATTTCATTTCATAATGAATATGACGATTCATTAAAAAATTAAACAGGACTATAATGATTTTAATAGTTTCCCGAATGTTATTGGGACCATTGATGGAATCCTTATTTCTATTAAAGGACCGTCAATGGATGAGCCGGTATATGTATGTCGCAAAGGGTTCCATGCCCTTTATGTTCAAATAGTATGCGATGCAAAACAACGCATTAACATTGTGGTAAAGTGGCCTGGGTCAACCCACGTCTCGTATGTTCTTGGTAACAGTGAATTACCTCTACTGATGGTAAGAAGGCCAAACTGTGGGTGGCTGCTAAGGGATTCCGGGTATCTTCTGAAACCGTGGCTTTTGACACCAGTGTTGAACCCCAAGCAGCCGAGGTGGGCAAAAGTATAATGTTGGCCATTACAAAACACGGGTCGTTGTTTTTCATTAGAATCTTCGGAGTAGTACAAAATAATATAATATATAGTTTGTTCACATACATTTATGTATGAAATATTTTCCTGTTTGTTGCTGTTGTTCTTCTTTTTTTTACAAGACTCATATAGATCTGAATACTTTTCAGAAATACCAACGTATTTAAAAAAAATCTAAAAAAGATCTGGGCCCGTATTCACCAACGTTTCTAAATTGATTTTCTAAAGTGAAATTAGATTCCAACCAATCAGAGTGGCCGGGACAAATGTAAACCAATGTCTCGGCCACTCTGATTGGTTGTTGTGTAACTTTACTTTGGAAAATCAATTTAGACACGTTGGTGAATACGGGCCCTGACCACCTTAACGTAGTCAAATTTAGAACTGGTATTCACTTCCTTCCAGTAGAGACGGATAGATGGACAAACACAGAACGTAATTAAACAAAAATTACCCTTTGTTACATGAATGACATAGGAGATCGAATTCACATCCTTCTCAAACGTCCAAATTTTCTACAAATCAGAAAATTATACATAAAACATATTACATAAAGACATGTATATAGCATTCGATTGAAATATTCAGGCCAGACGATTTCAAATTTATTCAGCGCTGATTTTCAAATCTCCGCCGTTTTAGGAAGCACTTTGTCTGTGGAAATGCTCCCACCAAAGCTGGTGTACCAAGGAAAAACTGACCAGTGTCATCCTAAATTTAAGTTTCCAGACAGGTTCTTTGTATTTTTTAGGTTTTGCTGCTCACAGGACTGACGAATTCCAAAAGGCTCTTAAAGATGTCAATATTCTTTTCATTATTTTTACAACAACTTGTAACTGACTGGATGTAGTAAAAAATCGGCTTGAATTTGCGGTTAACACGTGATTGGTCGAGGTTGGTCTAGATTATTTGCGCTCCCGATTTTTAGCTCACCTGAGCACGAAGTGCTAAGGTGAGGTATTGTGATCTATCAATGTCCGGCGTCCGTCTGTCCGTCTGTCCGTCACGGCGTCAACAATTTCTTTAAACGACATCTCCTCCTAAACTACTGGGTCAAAATCAACCAAACTTGGCAGAAATGTTCCTTGGGTGGTCCTTTATAAAAGTTGCTAAAATAATTGAAATCCATGAAAAACTCTGGTTGCCGTGGCATCTGAAAATGGGAAATTTCACAAAAGCTCAAAAATTTCTTTAAACGACATCTCCTCCTAAACTACTGGGTCAAAATCAACCAAACTTGGCAGAAATGTTCCTTGGGTGGTCCTTTATAAAAATTGCTAAAATAATTGAAATCCATGAAAAACTCTGGTTGCCGTGGCATCTGAAAATGGGAAATTTCACAAAAGCTCAAAAATTTCTTTAAACGACATCTCCTCCTAAACTACTGGATCAAATTCAACCAAACTTGGCAGAAATGTTCCTTGGGTGGTCTTTTATAAAAATTGCTAAAATAATTGAAATCCATGAAAAACTCTGGTTGCCGTGGCATCTGAAAATGGGAAATTTCACAAAAGCTCAAAAATTTCTTTAAACGACATCTCCTCCTAAACTACTGGGTCAAATTCAACCAAACTTGGCAGAAATGTTCCTTGGGTGGTCCTTTATAGAAATTGCTAAAAGAATTGAAATCCATGAAAAACTCTGGTTGCCGTGGCATCTGAAAATGGGAAATTTCACAAAAGCTCAAAAATTTCTTTAAACGACATCTCCTCCTAAATTACTGGGTCAAAATCAACCAAACTTGGCAGAAATGTTCCTTGGGTGGTCCTTCATAAAAATTGCTAAAATAATTGAAATCCATGAAAAACTCTGGTTGCCGTGGCATCTGAAAATGGGAAATTTCACAAAAGCTCAAAAATTTCTTTAAATGACATCTCCTCCTGAACTTCTGGGTCAAAATCAACCAAACTTGGCAGAAATGTTCCTTTGGTGGTCCCTTATTAAAATTGCTAAAAGAATTGAAATCCATGAAAAACTCTGGTTGTCATGGCATGGGAAAATGGGAAATTTCACAAAAGCTCAACAATTTCTTTAAACGACATCTCTTCCTTAACTTCTGGGTCAAAATCAACCAAACTTGGCAGAAATGTACCTTGGGTAGTCCCTTATTAAAATTGCTAAAAGAATTAAAATCCATGAAAAACTCTGGTTGCCGTGGCACCGGAAAATGGGGAATTTCACAAAAATTCAACTATTTCTTTTAACCGACATCTCCTCCTTAACGTCTGGGTTAAAATGAACCAAACTTGGCAGAAATGTTCCTTGGGTGGTCCCTTATAAATATTGCTAAAAGAATTGAAATCCATGAAAAACTCTGGTTGCCGTGGCATCGGAAAATGGTAAATTTCACAAAAACTTAACTTCTTTAAACAACATCTCCTCCTTAACCTCTGGGTTAAAATCAACCAAACTTGGCAGAAATGTTCCTTGGGTAGTCCCTTATAAGAATTGCTAAAAGAATTGAAATCAATGAAAAACTCTGGTTGCCGTGGCATCGGAAAATGGAAAATTTCACAAAAACTTAACAACTTCTTTAAACGACATCTCCTTAACTTCTGGGTTAAAATCAACCAAATTTGGCAGAAATGTTCCTTGGGTGGCCCCTTATGAAATTTTTTAAAAGAATTGAAATCCATGAAAAACTCTGGTTGCTGTGGCATCAGAAAATGGGAAATGTCATAAAACTCATCAATTTTTGTAAACAACATCTCCTCCTAAATTACATGGCCAAATTCTTCTCTGGGACCACAATGCGTAACATATGCAAAGTTATTTGGCATTATTAAAACATTACTCAGGTGAGCGATTTAGGGCCCTCAGGGTCCTCTTGTTTTTTAAAAACATCGTCCAGAGTAGTTTGTTTCCGTTATTTTTCTGACTTGAAATAAGCGGAAAGACTAGCAATGGATAAGCCGGGTCATAATAAGTTAAGCAAGAAGGTGTCTGGTGGAAATTCGAGTAGCTCGAAGAAAACTTTGAAACAAGAGAGCAAGGACAAAGAAAAATGACGACCGGTCAACAAAAAATAGACACTGAAAATGATGACTCATGTTTACTCAGTGATAAAGAAGTAGACATAAACATTACAAGCAAGAACAAACAAAGCGAGAAACCACAACGGCTAATCACATGTGGTAGTGCAGGTGAGAATTATGAATAAATGTAAAAAAAAAACAACAACAAAACAAGAGCTGTCACTGTAAGATGACAATGCCCCCGACACCGCTTTGATTTTAAATTATGGCCAATCTATGTTCAAGGTCAAGGTCATCCAGGGGTCAAGGTCACCAAAGTATGTGCCTACAGAAAGGTAATGTACCAAGGAATGTTGTGGTAAATTATGAAGCGAATATGTTAAGTAATAAGGAAGTTATGGCCAATGTTAAAGTTTTTGGACGGAATGACGGACAGACGGACAGACGGACGGACGGACAGACGGACAGACGGACGGACAGACGGACGGACGGACAAGTCAAATTTATGATGCCTCCCTATCGGGGGCATAAAAACCACCCCAAAAGCCGTCATAGACGGATTATGCTCCCCGAATAAGTATTTGTCACAAAATAAAAACTGTCATACATTAAGCCAGCTTTTCCCATGACGGGTTTTTGTACACACATTATTTATGGTATATGGTCTAGAACATCTTATTTATTACGTAAGTACAAAATTTCATTAAATTCTGCCCATTAGTTGAAGAGAAATTGGAGAAAAACTATTTTTTACATTAAGGCCCCCTTTTTTCATGACGCAGCCTCAAATTAAGAAACGGAGAAAAAGATCCATAGGGATTATCCCATGGAGTTCACATGTGAAGTTTCATTAAATTTGGTCCAAGGGTTGCTGAGATCTGGCTGTGGACGGACGGACACACGGACGTTCGTCCGGACAGAAGATGGACGGACAGCGTGGCGACTGTATGTGCTCCCCCAAATTTTATGAGGTATTTGTTGAATAGCGACAATGTAGGCATTTGATATATTTTAGGTGCAGATGTGGCAATTGTCGAATGATGCCGTCATGATTTTCTAACTGATGCTGCAGAATTACAAGTATCATAGATCGCAAGATAGATATAGAAGATTAAACACAGCATGACTGCTTCATAGCCAACTGCCTTAATCGTCATGTATTTGGGACCTTCTATGGATTTCTAAAATACCACGGACTATCAGAGGAAGGTCAATACCGAGTTTATTAGATTTGCACTGCTCTGAATCTCGTAGATTTACTGTTCAAAGAACAAATGACGGCGAACACATTACACATGTAGAAATGGACGTAGCCGTAGGCTGCACAAAAGAAAATTTCGGATGCTACCTACCACTAATTTAGCTTAAACTATACTGAGCAAAAATGAAAACTTTTTACCTACATTGCTTGTCATATTTCTTCTAAATACAACAAGTAAATAAATCAAATGAATGTGCTTCGCATTGTTCATTGACTTGGTTTGCCAAACACTAAACGTTTTGTTGATCTTAATCACAGGGATGAAAAACGGACCTTTCAAGTGTGACAGGGGTCCGTTTTTTCAGATGTACAATTTTAACAGAATTTTACAAAATTTAAACCCTCAAAAATCCGAGCAGAAGAATTCAAACCATGTCAGACTATACGGAATGGTAGTCTGACAAGTTATCAGTCAGAAAATGTAAAGAAGCTTGCATAACATAGTTTGAGCTTTTAAAAAATGATGTTTGAAAAGCAGAATTTTCATTATGTTGCAAAGCTTGAAAATTTTACAATGCAATCTCCATAGGAAATTGAAATCGCTATTGCATGAACATCTGGGAAAAATCCTAGTCGAAAAAAGGCTTCAAAAATCCCCTGTAAAGCCTGCATGATGTTTTTAAAAAAAATCAATCGAAAACCGTGATAAATCTGTGAATATCAAACATTTTAAATTCCCTATTTGTTTATTTAAAAGGGAGGTAATTCACAAAATTGACAGATTAGAAATTTATTTTAGAGCTTGCTACTAGTGATAAGAAATTTTTTTTGTGTTTTTTTGGCAACCCGGATACGACAAATTCCGAAAAAATAATGAATTGTTTCCTGCGCATGCGCATATGTGACATTAGATGTAATTAGGTCTAAACGCATTAAGGGCCTTAACTCTGACATTAAAGGACACAAGGCAATGAGATTTCGACAAAACGATTGCTGAAAGCCTGGGAAATAATGTCAAAATATATTTCAGGCTTTTTGTTCGATAGTTTTCCAGAAACAAGAAATCTTGAAGTGTAAAGTTTTCATTTTTGTTCGGTATACTTTCCGATCGCTCGACTTTCTCCAAATTGAAATGTTTTCAATCTGCGCTCTGTAAACTTATAGGAGATAGATAGATCATGAAAACTTCCGAAGTAAGCAACCTGATACTTAACTTTTTCAAAATAATTCCGACATTTTGATTGTTGTATTCAACGTGTAAGAAGGGCTTTGAGTACCTGCAACCCCATTCTGGTTGCTATGCACATACGTTGCAGTTAGTTGTCAAGGATGGATTTAATTACTTTACTCTACATCTAAAACAAGTTATAAAAAAAGCATCTACCATTGTGAACCATGTCAGAAATTCAATACATTCCTCGTAAATTTTAGAGGATGACAAACGCATACAGACATCCATTGTAACAAGATGGAACTCACAACTTACAATGATAAGATCAAGATTGAATATAGATGAAATAAACTTAATAACCTTGATTGTGCATCACAATTGTCGACCTGTGAAAAGAAAATGTTGCAATACAATAACTTTGATAAATATTAGAGCAATTTGAAAGGGTACTACAGTAAATAACTGTTAGTGCTAGCATGACAATAGCAGTTACATTTGGGTTTGAAATATCCAGTAAAAAGATCTCCTGTGTTTATAAATCAAAACTGTGGTCCTCCCTGAAGGTCTTTGTGGAGTCCCGACTGTCAAAATACCTGGACATGGAGTGTTATGTGTTTGTGGTAATGCTAGACCCAAGATACAAACTGAAATGGTCAGACGAATAAAAGAACCGTGACTACAGATTTGAAAGAAAAGCTTCATCAAAGTAAAATCATAGAGGAAGAATATGAAACATCACCACCAATCAAAAGACGAAAAAAACAATTCTCAAGATAGCTTCTTCGAATTTTGAGGCCGTGGTGTGGATTCTTTGCAATTAAAATACTACTAGACCAAAGATTAACTGTAGAAGGTTACAAAAATAACGGTGTATAACGGTATATGGTAGATAAAAATATAAGGGAAAAGGGAAAATAATACATGACCTGATCAAGATTTACGTTCTTCAGCAAATGTGTCTTCATTACATATAGCAACTCTTTGAGAGCGGCTAGACCCCTTACTTAGACTCCGCTTCTAAGGTTAAGGATGAATCGGATTGGCAGAAGCCTTTAAATACAACAAATGACCTTTATCAAGATAATCGGTTCCATAATTTCATCGTGATGCTCGTGCATTTTAAATATCGCTGCTTTTCAACGAAAATCTCGTAACTGCAGCTTAAGACAAGCTGCAGTTGCGAGATTTCGTTGAAAAGCGACGATATACACAGCAACGTGTTGAAGAGAGTTCCTTTCAACATAATCATTTGAGAGAAAACGACATGGATAGGAGATTAAGAAGAACGATTGGTAACACCTTGCCAGCATTAGCTCAGCTACCGCCCGATGTAGCGGAGTATTACGGGATTTTGATACATGTTCTGGCGTCTATTCTTAACCCTTTCCCAAACGATACAATTTTAGGGTGATCAACTTCAAAAACTGCCACAAATGACTAAATGGATGCTATTAAAGATAAGATTTCTGTAAAATATGGCACAGAAAATATGAGACAAAAGGAGAAACTGCTGGTTATCAGCAGTTTCTTCTTTTGTTTCAATATTTTCCCAAGCATTTTCTATTAGGGACGTCAAAACCCGGTCTTGTTCGGCAAAGGTCTAATCCACCCATGAAACCTGTTCTTAACATACTACATCGACTTTTTGCTTCTGATATTGACGAATATAATGGTCGTAAAGTATTCGTGTTATTTGCCGAGCACCGTTACCAATTTTTTGGGGCAACAGGAGCGAATCCCGAGACATTTTTAGTATTAGTTAATCATCTACATCGTCATCCTGTTCGCAGATATTCATTATCCCATTACGGACCGAATACTTCTAGTTTTGTTTGCCTACGCTGTTACAGTTCCTATCATATTTCAACGTTAGTGTGTATTCTGTTCAAGAAGAAATCGGACGCTGATCCCAGTTTTTTTATTTGAAGCTTAGACATTCTAGTATGGCCACCCATTGCTGAATGGCGAAATATGGTATCTAATTGTGCAAGTACCAAGTGCTTGGCGGGACATCCCATGAAGTTTATAGACCGTGTGTCCAACAAGAACAATACTATTCAAGGCAACGGTGGTATCATGATATCCACACTCAGATTATGGTAGAAATGGCCGTATACGACATGTTGAGACCGGTTTCCTGGTCATCTTAACGATGCCCAGCAATTTCGTTTAATGAGACGGATAGGGAACGAGTTGCCCTTTCCACCTAATTGTGCCTTGCTTTTGGATAAAATATACCCAAACTCTTACCTATATAGTTACCCCTTATTCTGGAACAACAAGCCTGATTTGCCCAGTCTGATTTCTTCTTCAGTCAGTCATTTCGTTACACAGATTACACAAAAACGTGATCGTAAGACCATTGATAATGTTTTTGTAATTTGCAGTTTGGATAATAATTAGCTTTTCGGCTGTTCAAATTTCGATGTAATGATCAGGAAATATACGTTAGTAAATTAATATAGTTTTGCATTGGATGTGTGGTTAAGTAAATTTCAATGTTATCCTTTAATAAAATGGTATGTTGACACGTTGATTCCCAACATCTACAGAGAAGAGATCACATCACTATATACTCGTGAATGGAAAGATGGAAAGACAATACAGCGTCTCTGATACAGCAGCTTCCAATGTTTGGCGAATGCAAGTTTCAACTCTCAAGTTAACTCGAGAGAAGTAAGGTCAGATCATTCCTGCCGAATGCCAGACATGAAATCCAACTGGAAGGAGAGTTGGCAAATACGTCGACGAGAGGGTGGTTTCCTTTTCTAACGAAGGTGGCGATAAGCGATTCATCGTCTACGCCACGGACATGAACATTCAGATCTTGTGTCAGACCAGCACTATCTACGGCGATGGCACATTCTGCACAAACACAGGACAGTTTCACCAAATCTACACGTTGCTCACATTCGTCGACGTACACATGTACCCACAGCTGTATGCCTTCCTGACTAGCAATACAGAGGCCATCTACACCAAACTGTTCCAGGCTATACAGAGAGAGTGAACGAGATATTGGCCTACACCTTCAACAAGACATATTCTTCATGGGCCACGAGAAAGCTCCGAAGAATGCTACCAGTGTCGTGTTTCCGACTATGATACAGAATACTGGGCTGGGGAGAGAAGCAGAGGGTGTATCATTTCGACACACTACGAACTAGAACGACAAAGCACGGACTTGGATTGCACTTCGTAAAAGTGCTGTTTCGAATGCTTGCAATTAAAAGTGAGGTTCGCAATTCACGGTCGACACAAGACAAATGAGCATATACTTCCATAATCAGGTTTTCAGAACATTTAGAAAACAAAATGTTTTCATCTCATGTTTTTATGGACGAATCGACAAGTAAAGATGTTAGACTGGATTGGATGAAAACTTTCCACTAGACCGTTGTAACAAGTACAGATCTTATGTGTATGTAACAAGTCTGCTAAACACATTATGCCTGGCCTGAATACAGTCTGCCTGGTACATACAGTTGTTGTTCCAATTATTCTTTCGGAAGTGTACGGTTAAGGAACCCATTTATGGATTATAATATATCAGTTAGTCATTGTCAGTAGTTTGCACGTGATTTACATGAAACATTACTCACCTAGACTACATGTATAATCGGCATATAAACATGTAGCTCTTTATTCGCTTACAGTAGTGTTTCACGAATTGTTAAATCTATGTACAATAGGGATCGATTTTATTCAGTAAAATTCGGATAAACAATAGTATTTCGTAGGTATTGTTATAAAATCTCGTAACTACGGCTTGAATCAAGCCTTAGTTACGAGATTTTATAACAACACCGACGGTTTATCAAAACATAACGATGAACCCAGTCTATTTTAGCACAAAATCCATTTCCAATAACCCTTTCCAATACAAGACGCGGTTTTGAAGTCCCTAATTGTAAATACTAAAGAAAACTTTAAGGAACACTCCATTTTGCTGCTTTGGAAAGGGTTAAACAAACTTTTAGATGATTGACATTGGTTCATCTTTACAATCTTCCGGCATAGTATAAAGATTTCCCAAAAAGAGTGACCGACCACTTATGTAAGAAACCACGTGCTGAAATCCCGTGCGAATGGACGGGTTTATAAACACTTTTTAGCATATAACTCATCGTTTATATTATTGAACCGAAGTATTGTCCATCAAAATAGCGAACAGTTTTCCCGCTTTCGTGTGCTAAAAATAGATTTCCGATGGGAATACCCCCAACAGCGTTTGCCGGGTACCAGTCTAATATTTTGTTTATCGGTCATGAATCGGACAATTTTTCGTAACCGTGTTAGCAAAAAATTATTATTTTCAAGCGCGATATTAGTCGATCATAGATAATGCAGGCGGGAACTAAAACTACGAAACACTGCGCATATGCAGCATGCATCATTGTTTCCAGATACGAAGACAGACCAGAAATGACAAACGTTTTTTCTTGAGATTCCTCAGCAGCTTAACCAGAAAAAACATCGAAAAGTCTGAAAGTAAAGTAGCTATGATCATGAAACTTCTCTGGTAGCTAGATCTCACCAAGGAGAAGTGCAACGTACAAGGAACATAACTTTATCTTGCTTATTTTGTGAGTTATTGCCCATTGTTGTAGTGAAAGCCTATGGGGGTATCAAATCACATTCAGCGACAAATTCTAGTTCTTTCTATATTAACCCTTTCCCAAACAAGACCGGTTTAGACGTCCCCAACAGAAAATTCTTGGGAAAACATTGAGGCATAAGAAGAAAATGATGATCGACAAAATCGAAAATGCATGCACAGTAGACAAAATGGGTGTGAATAACTTCTTTGGATATTGATGATCATTCTTCTTTTGCCTCAATATTTTCTCCGAGATAAAACACTAAAAGTATTCACATCCGTTTTGTCATCTGCAGCCTTTTTTTCAATTTGGTCCAATATGACATTTTGTCGTTTTGGAAAGGGTAAGCGAGCACGCACGAGCGGCACGATGAAGTCAGGACATGTCCGTATATGTAAACATTACTTGTCAACTGCTTATTTCATAGTTACCGATCTTAAAAAATACACGACAGTGCAGCAACCTTCAGCAACCTTCTCAACTCGGAATTAGAATGTTTCTCAACAAATGATACTAGTACAGCAATCAAGCTCTTAGAATGTTATCTTCGGCAAGTTGAACGTGGAAAAACTTCGCGAGATTCACAGCCATATTTGTACGACAAGGGATTCCCAATCTATTTTTAGACCAGTGAGGCGTGACGATGACGTATTTGTTCACACGGAAAAACGAACCCTATTAACCAAGGACAACTTTATTTTCGTGGGAAAAGTCCGTTACAATAGTCCCAGCCGAAAATTACAGTGACGTAGGCTGATGTTTACTTCTTGAAAACCAATCAATTCGTCTGATTTGCACCGTTACAAATACGATCAGAGTTGATTGGTTGTCAAGTAGTAAACATTAGCCTACGTCACTGTCATTTTCGGCCGGTACTATTGTAGTTGAGCGTCTTAACAAAACATTGTCGAAGTGGGGTCATTACATATGCAGATGTCCCAAGTTAATCTTGCTGGACAATAACCTTGCGCTCATTATTGTCAATATTGCAGACGATTACGTTTTTTTATAAATATTCATAGCGCACGGTCACTTCGGTTTAACAATAACTGTAGATTTGTATACAAACACTTTATTTCTTGTTGTTGAAAATGACCAAACACAAACCCTTTCTCTTTCGAGAATAAACGAGTTCGGACATTAATTCGCCCTCATAGATCACGATAAATGGTTTGATCAATGTTAAAACTGTGTATTTGGTTTTTAGTGTTTGTATAAAAGTCTGCACTTATAACCGATAGACTATACATGTATATAACATCGCTCACTCCCGATTGTCCACCATAAGGCGTGTAAATAAACACGTAAGCCCTGAGGTCAAAACAATGAAAAGCTTTGTTCTTTTTTTTTAAACTTTATTTTTCAAATAAATACATTGTATATAAAGGTTTTACATATATACATATACTATAACACAAGGATTATTCAGATGCAGACAAACGTACATACATGCATTTGATTACAGTTGACTAGATCTATATAATTGTGATTTTAGCTTGTCAGACTAATTTTTGAAGTTTCATTGGTCCTTAAGCCAAATACAAACGTTTGGAGAGTCATTGAGACAAAGGAAGAAGAATATCTAAGCTCAATGTTTTTTGTTTTTTTTTTTTTTTTCGTTTCGTGTTTTCCATGCTTTCCTTTGATTGTTCGCTTTTTGGAAACTTTTTGGAATTGGGCTTAAAAAGATGCAATATGTAGTCAACTGTAGATTCATAGATTAAACTATGTTTAGGTATATGTATTAAACAAAACATGTATTTTTATAATAGATTGAAAAAATAAAGGTTTACATGATATGAAGGAAAAGAAAGAGAAAATCCTATTTCCACCAGTTATGGTGGGAAAAGATACCCTTTGAACAAAGTTGAAATAACACAAACATCTAAAAAGCTTTGTTCGGTAGCCTGGATTTCCTCGCCAGCTGAATGTGCCGATGCAAGATAGCTTTGTCGGTATTCAAGTCAATGACTATCGAACCTCGGCATTTCCAATGCACCTAAGCAGTGCGCTTTACGACATTTGTCCTTTGTCGCTCGAATGAATGAGAATCATTTATTAGATATTAAACAACTGATATACTTTTTTAAAAACAAAACATTAATGGATCTACTTTAAAGTCATTAATTGGAAGACAATCACTCTGGCAGATACTTTCCAGCAGCGGTTACAGCGAGAACCAAAGTACAGTGCCTTTTCTTACCGCCTGTAGTCCCCACACTTACATCTTTACTGTCGATAACGGTTTTGGTTTTTCCAGGTACAAATTCGAATACCATGGGAACCTCGTATATTTATGATGAGTTCGTCACTGTCAAATTCATGATCAATGATTAAAGTTCCCTGAGATGATCATATAACACAATCATTCGTTACTCAAAGTCCTCATGCAGGTTTTAAAACAGCGATGTGTTGTCTCTCACAGTTATTTGATGTCTTCCCATTAGCTTGATTAGCAACCGAACGGAAGTCTTAAAAACTGCAATTCCGACGCTTAAATACACCACGGTAAAAAATATCAAGGTGACATATAGGCCCATAGGGCCGGGTGTTTTCTTCAGTTTTCTGCTCTTTTTTATAGTTAAAAATGTTACATAACACATGCCATTGTAATAAAAAACTTACTTACTGATATCGTCTTTAATATTCATCGCAGTTCTACTGACTGGCAACTGTAGATCTCTACTTCAAAACTCATTCAAATATTTTCATGTCGATGTCCTGGCTGTAGGATTTTGGACCGGATCTCGCAGTCTATTTTTGTACGGGTCGCGGAGAAGTCAATAGTGATTCATGTTGGCACTATGGTTGTTGGGTAAATGAATTGTCGCGCAATACAATTGTTTTTATACAAAGATGCCAATTCTACAAGTTCCCTGTTTTTCGACAAAGAATACCTCTTAAACTTTGCGTGTTTTCCGACACCCTTTTTTCCCTTTCTTAAATTTAGTAAAGAAAAAAGTAATGATCATCGCCTATCATCTCGTTTTCATAGTTAGAACTATCGAGGTCCCCTACAAAACAAGAGTTGTCCGCGGACAACGTAGCTCGCCTATACGGGAGCTTGTCGCAAAAACAGCTAATTTTTCAAAAGTAGGTTAAACTCAAATGTCAAGGTCTCAAGGTCAAGGGTCAAGGTCACAAATGAAAGGTCTTGACAGGAGGTATCCATGTGTGAAATATCAAGGCTCTATCAATAATAGTGCATTAGATATAGGTCAGGTTAAAGTTTTTCAAAAGTAGGTCAAACTCCAAGGTCAAGGTCACTAGGTCAAAGGTCATGGTCCCAAATGAAAGGTCTTGTTGAGATGTATCCATGTATGAAATATCAAGGCTGTATCTCTATTACACGGTGGGGATTGTGCATGATGGGATGGACAACGACTAACGACAATAGGGAACGTTTTTATCAAGTAAACCGTGACGTAATTTCGGACAAATAAATAGTATTTCGTTGGTGTTGTTATAAAATCTCGTAACTACGGCTTGAATCAAACCGTAGTTACGAGATGTTATAACAACACCGACGGTTTATCAAAACATAACGGTAAACTCAGTCTATTTTTTGCACAAAATTTGATGCCAACTAGCCTCGCTTCAGGTAAGACATTTTGCAATAACTCGGTTATTTCTGTATCAATTTTCAAGCGGTTTGCTGCATGTACCACGCCTTATCGAGCTCTTTCATCAGATGTATGACATATTAGATAACTCATGATACTTTTTCCGAAATATTGTCCCAACCGACCAGAAAGCGAAATGGTAACGACTACGGCCAAAGTAACCACGCTTCAGGTAAGAATTAGTGCAATAACTTTCTTATTTCTGCGTCAATTTTCATGCGGTTTGTTGCATGTACTCCGTCTTACTGAGCCCTTTTCTTAGATGTATTATTTATCTGGAACTTCCCTGTACTTTTCTCAAAAACCGATCCCAACCGACTAGAAAAAGGGCCTGAATTTTTTGTCGTTTTTCTGGTCGGTTGGGATCAATTTCTGGACAAAGTACAAAGATTTTACAAACAAGTCATATATCCGAGGAAAGAGCTCACTAATGCGGGGTACATGCAACAAACCGCTTGAAAATTGGAGCAGAAATAAGAAAATTATTGCACAATTTCTTACCTGAAGCGAGGCAAATTTTGTCCGTATACTCCATATTCGTTATCCATCCCATCATGCACAATCCCCACCGTGTATTAGTGTCTGAGATATAGACCAGGTTAAAGTTTTTCAAGTGAAGACGCGACGGGACGGGACGGTACGGGACGGGACGGTACGCGACGCCGACGCCGACACTAGGGCTGTGACATTAGCTCCCCGGACATAAAGTCCCGGCTCGCTAAAAAATCTTCTGCTGGGTTGGAGGGAGGCTAGATAGAAAGGTAGCATCTACACACAAGTAGATGTTACCTTTATATCTACCCTATATCCGAATAAGTGCTTTTCCCATATTGACCCAGGAGTAACAACCACATGGAGTCTGCTGTAATTTAAAATAAATCTTATCTTCATAGAAACACTTTCAACCTCAACATAATAAAAAAAATCCAGGCACAAGTTCGAAAACCGTGTGGACCGTGTAGACCACGTCCATATTCATAATGAGTCGATCGTCACTGTCAAATTCTTGACCAATGGCAAGTTTGGCAAGTTCACTGAGATGGTAATAGAACACAACCAATTGAAACTTAATGTTCCCTAGCAGATTTTGAGACAGCGATGTGCTGGCTCTTACGGTCAACTTCTTTCTTCCTATAAACGTGTTTAACTACCCAACTAAAGCTCTAGAATCAGCATGTTCGACGCTTACAATAATTATACTTTGTGCGTAATTCGTTTTCGCAGTACTACAAGCATGCAGCTGTAGATCTCTCTGCTTCAAAATCCATTTACAGACTTCCATGTCGATGTCCTTGCCATAAGACAGTTTTCGTTTGGATCCAAAGACCTTCGTTTGTACGGGGTGTAGACACGTCAACAGTGGCTGTCCATGTTAACAGTGTATTAACAGTGGAGTTAAGAATGTTCGCACAATACAATTGTTTCCATGCAAACATGTCATTTCTACAAGGTTCCTGTTTTCCGACAAAGAATATACTTCTTGTAATTGCCGCGACTTCCAACTCTTTTTAAAAAGAATACAATGATCCATGCGTATCAACTCGTTTTCCTAGTTCGAATTACTGTCCGAAACAACAACAGTAAGTACATGAACCAGTTCTATTGACAAAGCTAGTATATAATCACTACCCTTAAACTTAGAATACCATGGGAATCTTGTCCATATTTAAAATGCGTTCATCAATGTCAAATTCGTTATCAATTGCATGTTTCCTGAGATGGTCATATCTTTAGCACAATTAATCGGTACTCAATGTCTCCAGGCATATTTTGAGACAGCGGTGGGTTGGTTCAGATTACGGTTGACTTCATTCTTCTATAACACTTAAAATTCAAATGACTCTTGGCATTCTTTAATTATCTGCCCTTGAATTGAAAAAAAAATGGCTAATTTTACTGACAAGCCCCTCTCGGTCGTATATGCGCCGCTCCGCATACAAAGAAATTCTTCTTTTGACACATGTGTTAGTAGTCACCGCTAATACATCTTTACTTTACCGGCAGTGGCTACAGGTTCTCCAGGCATAAGTTCGAATAAAATGAGGTTCTTTTTCATATTTTTGATGAGATCGTCATCGTCTAATTCGTGATCAACATTCATTTGTTTTGGCCCTAACATTTCAGTTCTGTGTTATAATAGTGTTTAACTAACCGCCTTTGAGTCAGCATTTTCGACGCTTATTCGACCTTTTCCGACAAAGAACTTGTTCGTTTTTCTAGTCGGTTGGGCTTCAATTTCTTTTTGAAATGTAGATCTACAATGAACTATCAAATAAGCAACAAATCCGAGGAAAGTGCTCAGTAAGGCAGGGCACATGCAATAAGCCCTTAGAAAATAAGAAAAGACTTAAGACCTTAGCTGTTGCAAAATTCTTGCAGGCGGATTGGGCTAATTTTGGCATGCTTGCTATCCATCCAATAATGCACAATACCCTCCATGTTAGCCTTTCGAAGAATTTGAGAAAGCCATACCTTGGTACAACTGTTAATGGTATTCATTGAAAAAAAAAACCCACATTTTTGCATATAACAGGACGTGCACCAATTTTAAATATAGTACCTTAGCACATGTACTTCACAATAATTCTTCCAATAAGCTATTGTATGCCCCGTATAGAAATATCGGGGGCATATTATTTTACTCATGTCCGTCTGTCTACCAGTCTGTCTCTTTCTGTCTGTCGGTCCGCCCGTCTGTCTGTCTGTCTGTTCGAAAACTTAAAACATTTGCCTTTTCCCCAAATATATTTGGCATACAAAGCAACACATTTGGTTTCTTTAGGAATTTCTAAAAATCCCGAATTATAAAGATTAGACTATAGATAGCTCTGCCCTATAATACACTCAAACGACAAATTAGCTCTTCTTTATCTTCTAACTACAATAATACAATTGACTTCTTTTCGTAGATAACCCTATTAGTGTGCTCAATTGGTATAAAAATCCGGTTATGCTTGTGAACTCGGCCCGTAAATAAGTTTCTCCTGGACACAATCTAATTTCTACAAGTAGCACGAATCTTCCTGTATTTTATCCTCAATTCGTCTTTCTAAAATAAACAGGAACAATAACAAGGCCAAAGGCAAAGATATTTTTATAAGTAGAATTTCTCTATGCTGATTCAAATACGATTTTCATGTTGTTTTTTCATGGCCGCTTCAATCTACGTTAATTATTACATAAACCTATGCTACATTTTATAGCAGGGAACCTTTCGATATAAAAAAGTGTCAGTTGTGATCAGTTAGACCAAGCTAAACACCTTTTCCGTGACTTATCAATAAATTTTGAGACACCAGTTTCTTGTTATCTATCAATCTGAACTAGCAAAAGGGTGGAGCATTGTAGTTGTTTTACCAAAGGTAAATGAATGCAGCAGGCTCAGGGAAAAATAGCTGGTAAATTGTATATCGTCAATGTAAATGCAAAACCTCGTATGTCGATCCTTGCGATTTTCAAAGTACAAACTTGTGTGCCCAGTTACAGACAATTCTTGCAAGTTTTGAGATATTTTACTGATCAGTATTGATGGCACATCATGTGTGAACAATATGTCCAAATTTCAAGTAAAACAATACGGTTTGAGAAAGGTTATTACACCTTTTCCCTCCACTTTAAAATTTTCCAAAAACGAGATACGAGGTTTTGCATTTACAACGACGATATGTCAAGTATGTCCCAAATAAGAACGCTGTTTCTTGAATAAATCTAAAGCAGTCAAAGTATTCAGTACCTTTCTTCATTGTTTCATTTTGGATTGGATTTGCCAATTTACACCTATATTACAAAGGAAGGTCAAGCTTTATACATCGCCCTTCCAAATATTTTGCATAAATTGTTTAATTTCTAGACGACTACCTCTTTTATTTGCATCATGAGCGTAATATTTCATCAACGAGGTTTCAGCAAATACAGACCTTGCATGTGCCAGCATTAAAATGAAGGAACATGAAAATCAGGAACCGTATGAAAACGTATCATCAATATTCCACTTAATCCGAGTCTTCTCTGAAGACTCGGACTATATTCCACTCAAAGATTGAGCAATATCATCTCTTTTCAACAAAAACCTCGTAACTGCAGCTTGTTTTAAGGTTTTCTTTGAAAAGCGACGATATGTGTATGAACGTATCGAGGTGGAAGTCTTTTGAAGTACCATATTCGCAAAGCAATGAATCTACTCCATATTGTCTCTCGCCCACATTTGTCTTTCAGCAACGGATAGATATTCACCAACTTAAGGGAGAATACCCGTAATGCGGCTATTTTGAGATTCATAAAACATTGGATTTTTTTCGAGCGGCGTAGTTACGTATCCGAACTTATTCGGGCGCGGTCGTAAACATTCGGCGGTGGAAAGTTCTACCGCCCAATGTTTTCGACGTCGCCCGAATAATACCGACCGCGATTCTCATTAGGGATGGACTACCTTAAGTTGGATGAGGAGCTGCAGGATCGCACGTTGTGATGGTCCTGGTGAAGTAAGAAATCCATTGTTTTTGTGTTCCAGTAGCCGTGGCTCACGACATATGAAATGTGGCGTTAAAGTTGCTATAGCTGTCACGATTGAAGTTTTTCTGTTACCGAGTTCTTATTATCTGATGATATGAACAAAGCCTATTCCAACTGCATAAAACCAATAAAACTAGTGAAAGAATGGTACATTGGTACATTTTCCCTTTCTTGTAATGTACGTCAATATGCCATGTTTACAATGTCAAGGGTGAGTCGAGATTATCCGAGTCCTGAGCGGTTATAAGCGAGCGTCTACGGAATCTATTTTTAAATCGAGTGGAATGACGTCAGAGAATAAACAGTAAAAATTTAAAAATGTGAGATGTCTCTTGAAAAGGTACCTTTTGGGAAGTGTGTAGCAACCCTAAACAGTCTGCAAGGAAAGCACAGACTGATCAGGATCAGAACTGTTGATACTAAGTTGTTACTCTGGATTTACATGTTTTTCCTATCACACTATATATCATTATCTAAATACGGATATCGTTGGCGCTTGCTAAATGTGATCTGTCTCTCGAAATATTGTCTTCTGTTGACTTCATAGAAGCATGCTTTTAGCATGACGTGTCAAGCAGAATCTGACCCTTTCCCAATTAAAACCTTGTTTTGATGTCATCATTAGAAGGGATTGTGAACGCATTGAGGTAATAGGAGATAATCTTGATAACAAGCAATTCCCCAAGTTGCTTAGATATTTTCTCAGTTTTATTTAATTCAACAAATCCTATCTTAACGTGCATAGTTTGTCGTGTTTAAAACTTTCAAAATAGAATATCAAACTTATAGCCGTTAGGGAAAGAGTGAGGCATGACTATCAAATCAACTTCAGCTGGTTAAACCTTTCCCATACAAGACCTGCTTTGGACTTCCTTTTTGCAAAACACAGGAAACATTGAGACAAAAGAAAGGAATGCTAATTGTTAGCAGTCTCTCCTATTACCTTAATATTTTCTATGTCATATCGTAAGTAATTCATATTTCCAATGTCATTGGTTATGTAACCTTCAAACGATTTTTATTGAGAAGAGTTTTATTTTTTGTCATTTAGGGAAATAGTTGATCATTTATTCGTAACCAGGCACGTGCAGAAATCCCGTGAAAATCGTGATGTTTCAAATTTTTTACCCGTCGCACTAAAGAGGAACCTTCTGCAAAGTATAAACGTATAGACAATATCCAGCCTGTGCGGACTGCGCAGACTGACAAGATTCGAGACTCATAATTCGTTTCTCGAAATTGTGTTTTATGAACTTCCCGTAAATTCCCTTTTAGCGCGACGTGTCACTTTTATTAGATACCTTTGTATCACATGATCGCCCGACTATAAACGAATATTTACGGCTTTTGCAGGTACCCGAAATATGTAATATATAAATCTATATAGAGACACAATTGTAAACACCCAACAAACTTTTGAGCGCCGGCTATAGTTAGAATGTCAATATACATGCGCTTATTGTGGGTAAACAGCGCATGGTTACTCGCTTGAAATACGGTGTTTCTACATCTTTTTGCTCATATTTCAATACCGTAAACCTTTATTTTGCAAATTGGCAGGTTTTTTGACAGCTATTATGACTTTAAAGTATATTCTATTAATCAACAGTATTATGTCTATTTTCACATTTCTCTCTTTTATTGTATTTCGGACAAATGTATATGGCAACTGTAACTTTGACATTTCAAAGTTGAAACATCTGGTATACCATTGCGACTAATATGAATTATTTGTGACGTACAGGGTGTCCCAAAAGTAAGGTAACACTTAAAATCTAATATATCTCGGCCAATATATCATTTATATATTCCTTATATCGCTGACAGTACAGAAGTTTATTTGTAAAAATGAATAAAAGACATTTCATTAAATTATCATAAAATTTGTATATTTTATATATGATAAACCAAACACACCCTATTTTATCAATGACGTCATTTTGATAGTAAATGACGTTCTCTAGATTACGTCCCTTCTGTCACTTGCCTTGGTATATTCTTTTGCTTAAAGTTTAAGGCTAATAAATGCCTCATATGTGTCCATAGAAAGGTTCCTAAATTCTCCTTGAATGTTTTATAGCAACATTGAACATGTTTAATCTAATATGTTCTTGCTGTGGGGATTACACTTTAGACAACACGTGTCTCCACAAAAAAATAGTCCAGTGAATTCAAATCCGGCATGTGTCCACCGACAACATTCTTAGCTTCCAAAGTCATAATTCAAATATGGTATTGGAAAATTTCAAATAATAATTCTAAATACACTGTACTAATGATTTCAATAAATCTTGATCGGAAAAAATTCTTCGCATAGACTTTCCTGGACTTCCATATGCAGTCTTATTCAAAGCTTAGACGCTTTCTGTGCTAAGGGATGTTTTCGGGCTTTTGCTTCCATGTTCATCAAAATCTGACCAAGGTCGTTCAAATTTATCTATAATTGAGTAGATGGGTATTCCCATGGTGAATCTTCTATTCTGAATTAGAATTCAAATTTTATTTGCATACATATTGGACATTTAGATAAATGATATGCTATACCGCATACATACGATTAGAGAAGGTAGGTCGTGACGTCATTTTGATAGTGGTACAGATGACGTCAAAAATGACGCCATTTTGATTTGTGCATATCATTGAAGTGTATGGTGAACAAAATTCCAATGAATTCTGCAGATATTGATAGTTTTCCGAAAGAAATCGGCTAAGAAATAGCAGAGCTAGAACCATTTATAAGTGTTACCTTACTTTTGGGACACCCTGTATGTGTTATTTTCCTTTAATTTCCCACGTGGTTTCAATCTAATGTTAAGGCTACGTATAAATAAGGATATGACTATGCCATTTTTGTAAGGTGAAATGGTGTTTGAGATACGGAAATATTCCTACCTGTTGATTTTAGTTCGACGTATTATGGTTTTCATTTATCGTTGTCGTAATTCTTTAGGTAAAGGTTGAACTGCGAGTTTCGATCTGTATCTCAAAAGCTATCAATTCTTCTTCATTGAAAATTATCAATGTATATGGAACAATGATATTTATGATTATGAATATTATCAGATTCACAACTGTTGCAAGCATGTACACCGAAATAAGGACCAATGTCGATGTTTTCCCTTTTTAGCTGACCTGAGTACAAATTGCTAAAGACGAGATATTGTGGTCGTTTTTGTCCGTCTCTCCGCCAGTCTGTTCGCAATTTGGTGTTTAAAACACTCTAGACTCTACAAATATTGATCAATCTTAAACAAACCGATATGACCATAAAATCAGATCGGACCAGGAAGTCTGGAGTTGAACGTCAGAAATAGCTAGTTTTGATTTTGTTAACCCTTTCCCAAACAAGACCTTGTTTTGACGTCCCTAATAGAAAAGGCTTGGGAAAACATTGAAACAAAAGGAGAAACTGCTGATAACCAGCAGTTTCTCCTTTTGTCTCAATATTTTCTATCCCATATTTTACAGTAATTCTATCTTTAATATCTTCCGTTTTGTCATTCATGGCTGTTTTGAAGTGGATCACCCTAAATTTTTGCCGTTTGGGAAAGGGTTAACAACCTAGCATCTACACATATTGACCTATCTTTACCAAACTCGGTCACAAGGTTGGTAATTATGAGATTTTGGATCAGTTGGATTTTCAGTCTGATTTGATCAGAAAGTCTGAAGTTATATTATTATATACCTTGAATTTGACAAAATTGCCATTTTCGATGATGTGTTCACTAAAACAACCATATATATTGACCAACCAAGACAAAACGTGGGAAGTTGTTAGTGACCATAAGATCATGAATGACTTTAATTCTTTTTTGATCGGACAAAACAACCAGAGTTATGTACCCTTTAATTTGTCAAAATTAAATGTTTTCGACTTTATTTTAACTCAAAACATGATGTTTTGGTCCAGGGCCGCGTTTTACTAACATAGATTTTTGCAAAAACCTTGTATTGTCCAGCAAGGTTAACCCGAGACAACTTAATTTTCGTGCGCAAAGTCCGTTAGTTGAGCGTCTTAACAAAACAAAGCCGAAGTAGGGTCATTACATATGCAGATGTCCCGGGTTAATCTTGCTGGACAGTAACAACACATCTGATTGAACGAGAAATAATAACAATAATTATTCGGCCAATCAGCTTTGTTGTTGTTAGTAAAACGGGCCCCAGAAGTATTGATCTATCAAAACATTACTTGGCCACAAAGATTTTTGAGGTTTTTAGTTTTTATTATGATCAGACTAGAAAAACGAGAATTTATGTGCCCTTGATATTCGCGGAATTGCCGTTTTTGCGTTTGTTTTCACTCTTACAGCCACGGACATTGACCAATCAAAACGAACTTTGGATATATATTGTTGATGAGCATAGGAACTTTTGTGAATAATTTTCAGCTTGATAAAAAAATTATGTTTTGAGTTGTGTGCCCCTGACTTTGACAAAATTACGGTTTTCTTGGACTTTTTCACTACTACAACCACTAATATTGATCATTCAAGACCTGCATTTTTCAGCTTTACCATAAGTTTGCATCTTAAATTATGTGCCATTGAACTTGACAATATTGTGATTTTCTGGTTATCAGCAGTTTCTTCTTTTGTTTCAATTTTTTCCAAGGCCTATTTTCTTAGGGACGTCAAAACCAGGTCTTGTTTTGGAAAGGGTTAATGTGCAATTCAAAGTTATATGCGTTTCTTAGAATCTTGCAGGTATGGACTCTTACAAGATTTGAACTAGGGCAGCAAAATTACAATAGTCTAAAGTTTGATATTGTGTGGTTTACATCTGTAAAATTTGTACACATGTGCCATAACATTTAGACCGGACTATAGGCCTTTGTCATTGAAAGAGAAGTAGGTCAGTGAATTGTGTTATACCAACAACTTGCATTATGTATCAATTCTGTATTTGCATAATTTCAATTTCCTTCCCTTGATTTGTTTAGAGTCCAAATGAAGCACAAATAATTGAGTGGTTTATTTTCAAGCCCAACGAGCAATTCATTAAATCTCTGTTATTCATTTTATCTTGTGTCCTTGAAAGCAGCTCGTGCAAATATGAACAAGGTGCAGACGACAAAGTATATCAAAATGTCCTGCCTTTCTTTCAATGTTTCTGCTCAATTGTCAGTGGAAACTGCATTGGAAATGCTATTTTTGATTACTTGGGTATCATTTTCCTCAGAAAGCAGCACTTTATCGGAGCCAGGAATTTGAGAATTTATATGCTCCTTGCACAGTTATGTCTTAAAGTGTGTAAATTTTCTCTACAAATATGGAATAGATTACTCTCTACTTCAGCAATATTATTTATATGTTAAAACAAATTAGAGCAAATGCTCTATAACATAGGCTATCGTCGGTGTTACTGCACAACCTCGTTACTACATCTTGTTTAAAGCTGGCGTTATGAGGTGTTGCAATAACACCGCCGATATGTAAGGGTTTCAGTGCAAGAATGTGTCGCACATTGCATGAAATAGCAGATTGAATAAGAAGACAATGTGTGGTCTTTCCATTGCTTTATTTGGAGTGTCGGTTCTTAATAATGTTGACAGGAATAAAGAATCTAACAGCCACGGTATTGCCGCTAAATATCATAAGCTTTATGACATACATGGTACGTCTACAAGTTCTGAATACGAGTACGTTAACAGCTCATCTTTCTGCCTCTTTGAACAGACCGATTATCTATGTTTTATTGTTGTTCTCTACCAAGACATATTTCAAATAACTTAACTGCATCTATTCATGTATACAATACATCTTCGCCAACTACGTTATTTGTCCATAAAATGTATTGTCCTTGCTTTGCGTTGGTTATGTTACAATTGTCACAATTGCAGTTTCTTGTAGTTCGGACATTTTCGAATGTGACAAACATTCTGCAATTCATATTCCGTCCACAAGTAGCTTTTTCTTATGAGTGAGTTGGATGTAAGAAAAACTCCATTCTACCAACCAAATATTTCTCGTTGCTTTTATTCCAAAACCTCGTAACTACAACATGAATGCTGTATTTACGAGGTTTATGCAGAAAAGCGACTATTAACTTAGGACTGCAGATGGAACCTTTTCTGCTAGCGTGTAACTTTATTTCATTTCCCACAGAGCTTGTATTGTAGAAAAATCTAATTCCCAGAGACAATTTTACGGAAGCAGAATAATAAGAAACATTGTTGTACATACTTTCTGCAATAAACGTGGGGTGAACCAACATGTTCAAGTATTATGAGTACATTTTAAAATTTTACCACAAAAGGCATTTTTATTGTTAATGCAGTAGATCTATACCAAATGAACCGAAAGATTTGTGTACAATCTTAGAATTATTCTAGTTTTTTATACCCCCGCAAAACGAAAGTTTTGGGGGTATACTGGAATCAGCCTTATGTCTGTCTGTTAGTGCATCTGTTCGTCCGTCTATCCGTCCGTGTACAATATACTTGTCTGGAGCATATCTCTGAAAGTACAGTAGCTATAATCATGAAACTTCATGGATAGATAGACCTCACTAAGGAGAAATACAGTGTTTACAGGAGCACAAGGAGCATATTTTGTGAGTTATTGCCCTTTGTTTTCGACAAAAACGTATAAAAAGTGTAGTGGCAGGGGTATTTCATCATCTTTAGTGATGGATTTTTTGTTTTTCTCTCCCAGCACTTTTCCCCGCATAGCTCCTGGTCAAACTGGAAAGTTTAAGAAGTAGGAAGCACTATTCAAAACGAAGAAAATTTGGATAACCATGGGTTTCTTTTTTCTCTAAAAGTTTCATTTGTTTTTATAATACATAGTTTTCAATATGATTACAATACGGTGTTACGGTTTAACATCTGACAGGCACGAACACGTGCTAAGCACTGAAATGTAATGTCCTCGTGGCCTTGTACCAGGTATTTAGTTTAACCTTTTCCCAAACAAGACCTGGTTTTGACGTCCGCAATAGAAAAGGCTTGGGAAAACAATGAAACAAAAGGGAAACTGCTGATAATCAGCAGTTTCTCATTTTGTCTCAATATTTTCTGTGCTGTATTATACACAAATTCTATCTTAAACAATGTCCATTTGTTGTCTGCAACGGCTTTCAAAATGGACTGCCTTAAAATTGTGTCGTTTTGGAGAGGGTTAAAATGCCCAGATACTTGTAAGCGTTTATTTGATCTGTAAGAAGAAAATGTCATAGAAGATGACCCCCTCACTTGTCCCTTTCAGATGGTACTGTAAGTTAACACTTTCCCAAACAACACCTGGTTTTGACGCCCCTAATCAAAATGGCTTCGGAAAACATTGAAACAAAAGAAGAAACTGCTGATAACCAGCAGTTTCTCCTTTTGTCTCAATATTTTCTATGTCATATTTTACACAAATTCTATCTTTAATAACAACCATTTTGTCATTTGTCGCAGGTTTTGAAGTGGATCGCCCTAAAATTTTGTCGTTTGGAAAAGGATTAAAATGCTCAGAAACTTGATAGATCTAGCGTTTATTTGATTTGTTAGAAGAAAAGGTAAAAGAAGATGACCGCCTCACTTGTCCCTTTCAGATGGTACTGTAAGTTAACACCAGATTTAGATCAGATTGTACGTTTTAATGAATGATTCGATAAACTATTTATTTATTTATTTAAAAAAAATCAATCACCAAATCTGTATTTTCAACACTAAAATTCTCCAAAAGAATTCTTCAAAAGAAACTCAAGTTTGAGACTTTTCGAGCGCAATGAATGAGAACTCATTCAAGATATTCATTAAAAACAGCTCGATTTTCTGATCTCATGTCAAGAAGGGATGAAATTGTAATTTTATTTCTGTGACATTGTGTCAAATAGAACCCTTATCTTGACGTGATCTTGATTAAACTGAGGTTTTGTTTCGTTTTTCTGAAAGCAGATAATGTCACTCACAATTGAAAACTCGCTTTTTATCGTCCTCTGAAATTGTATGCCGACGGATTTACATACAGATGGATGGGGTCATCGTCAAGACTAAAACATTTGCGCTGGGATCTGGAAAAGGGACCTTTAACCCTTTAACAAACTGCAAAATTTTAGACTTGTCCAAATTCAAAGATGATACAGACGGCAATTTCAAGTGAATGAAATTAAAAGATTTTGGATCTTTTGGAGTAGAAAACATTGTGGTAAATGAAGAAATGAAATGAAGTCACAAGCAATTTCTTCATTTTCCACAATGTTTTCGAAAGCCATGATCATGTAGGGAGTCAAAAAGAGTCATTGTGTGGTAATGGGTTAAGGTATAAAAAACATCATTTGATACCACTTCGTATAACTTCGGCGTCATCCGTGGCAACGGAGATGGGCAAAGTTATCCCGGATAGTCTCGTAAATTTCACTTGCCACAGAAAACGACGAATATGTTTGCAAACTTGCAGGAAGTGTTTGGAATGATTGGTAAAATACATTAAAGCATTTGAGACTATTATAGATCAAGATCTATCTATGCTTAAGTGTTGTCTAATATATATACACATGCTATTCATCGATAGTTGCTATAAGCTACCAAGAAACATTCGAAAATCATGTGATTGCAACTTGATTTAAGCTGCTGTTATGATGTTTTCGATTAACACTGTCCTAAACAAGACCTGGTTTTAACGTCCATATTCGAATAGGCTTGGGAAAACATTGAGACAAAAGAAGAAAATGCTGATAATCAGCATTTTCTCCTTTGTCTCAATATTTTCTGTTCTTTATTTTACACAAACACTGTATCTATCAACATTTGTTTCGTCATCTGTAGCAGCTTACGAATTGAACATTCCTAACAAATTGTTTGGGAAAGGGTTGAGCAGCGGTATGAACCTGGCTTTGCAGTGACCCTTATGGGTCTGGTTGGTACTGATACTATTCTGGTGCGAAAAGTAGAAATGGTAAAAAGCTAAAAATTAGGCTATCAGACGTTAACGCAGGCTAATGGTATTCATTTTATTTTTGTTTAATAAATTACAAGAATCAATTAAATCACGTATAACATACTGTTTCAATCAATTCTAATCTTTTGATAAATAGAAATTATCATGTGTATTATACTATTATGATCACACACTGTTTAATGTAATTGTCAATAGAATGTTCACCAAATTGCTAAATACAATTTCAAATATATCGCAAGAAAAGACTAAATTTTTGTTAAGAAGCATTTTCTCATTTTTTAACAAATATCTGAAAAAGAATATATCGAGAGAAATAAAGAAAATATTTTTAGAATGATTGTTCTATTTGTCCTTAATGTTTTCTAAGATTGTCAAATTAAGCACGTTTCCCGAGGTAAGCCTTGATCTTTGGTAGAGCTTCAAATGTTTTCTTGTTCTCAGCGAGTGCTGGGTATTCTTCTAGTGAGCAGGGTGGGTCTAGGAGGTCCAGAGATCCGTGGATGGCAATGTCACCGAGTGTTAACTGTAAATAAAATGTAGGACAGTCAGTTAAATTTCATTTTTATACGCCCGAAGGGTCGTATTATGTTATGGCCCCGCTCGTCCGTCTGTCCGTCCGTCCGCCTGCTTGTCTGTCCGTCCGTAAGCAATTTCTTGTGTGCGCAACTCCTCCTACAGTTAAACAGATAACTCCTTTCTTTCATGAATTATCTGCCCTTGAATTAAAAAAATGCCCATTTTCTTGTGTGCGCAACTCCTCCTACAGTATTGATCAGAATTTGATCAAACTTGCCACAATGAATCTCCATGGTGTCTAGTTGTGTACACCGCTTACGGAATTTAGATAACTGTTTTCGTTTCTTTAATTATCTGCCCTTGAATTTAAGGAAAAATGCCCATTTTCTCAAAAATGCCCATTTTCTCTTGTGTGCAACTCCTACAGTTTCAACCAGAATTTAATCAAACTAGCCACAATGCATCTCTATGGTGTCTTGTTATGCAAACAAAATTTTGATATCTTTTCATGTTTGAATTATCTGCCCTTGAATTGAAAAAAATGGCCAATTGTACTGACAAGCCCCTCTCGGGTGTATAAGCGCCGCTCTGCGAAGGTCTTGTTTAAGTATATTTGACATCACGGAAACGACACGCCTTCCACAAAAGACGACTACCACGATATCTTTCACAAAGATAAATGATTTAATTATACTAAAAAGAAAGGCCAAAGCGAATAACATACTTAGACAGCCAGTAAATGCGTAAATTACAAATAATGTTTATTAATGCATTTTATTAGGTATGAATTTTTAATTGCATAAGCACTAACTAACAGTGTCGCGACCATGGCACAATTGATAGAGGATCGGATTGTCCCGGGTTCGACCCCCGGTCGCAGCCAAAATCCTTTCATAAAAAGTTGTCTCCGACCAGTGGTTTGATAATCGTTAACCTATGTGGATGAGCAGCTGCAGGCTCGGCAAGGATGCTGCGGTAGTACTGATATGAAAATGGTAGGAATTCATGGTTAGGTGCTTCAGCCGGCGCGACATGACCATTGAAGTTGAAAGAGGCGTTCAACCCCAAGCAACGAATCTAATGAAACGTGATACTTACAGAATCTCCTACAGCGAATCCCTTCTTTCCTGACTGTTTCACAAGAGCATCAACGTACTTTAAATAACTGACTAGATTCTTCTCTCTGAACGCCTTCATTTTCTCTGCCTGAAAATGGTGTAAGTTGGGTTATATAATTATAATCAAAGTACTGAAAGTACTGTTGGAAAGCAAATTTGCTGATTATGTCTAAAGGCCTTTCTAGTTGTTAGCAATATGAATTACACGGAGTTGGATAAAAGTAATTAATTGAATTTGATTCTTTAGAAAGTTACAAAATACAAATTATGAAAGGATAATGTCTGTTCCATATCAGCAAAATATACTGAACAAAAGAGAAAACTTTACGCTGCAAGATTTCTTGTTTCTGCAAAAGTATCGAACTAAAAGCCCGATTTTATTTTTACAATATTTCCATGGCATTCGGCAATCGTTTTGTCGAAGTTTCATTGCCTTGTCTCCTTTAATGTCAGAGTTACGGCCCTTAATGCATTTACAGCTAATTTCATCTAATGCCACATACGCGCGATAAACGATTCATTATTTTTACGGAATTGGTCATATCCGGGTTGCCAAAAAACCACAAAACATCTCTCTTATCACTTGTAGCAAGCTCTAAAATAAAGGTCTAATCTGTCAATTTTGTGAATTACCCCCTTTGACATAAATAAATAGGGAATTTAAAATGTCGAATTCTCCCAGCCGAAAACGACTATAAGGCATTCTAGCACTCTATATGTTCTCCTATACCCAATGTCATGTTCTGAAGTAGGTTTTCTTGTATAATAGACTAGTGCGACAGGTCACGGTTCATAAATCTATTTGATGTACAGGCCCGTAGGAACAGGGGGGGGGGGGCTGGGGGGGGGGCTAAGCCCCTCCAATGTTGGCCAAAAATGCCGAATTTTCTTGACTGTAAATCAAATAAAATAACCATCTTACCGGCTATCAACGAATTCATTCAATTTCGTAGTTTTTGTTCCACTTAAAACTTCTCTTTATCACTGTATATTGAATGCACGTGTGCTTAATCGCTGTATATTGAATGCACGTGCGTCGTCATCGATTTCTCCGCATTTTGTGGGAGCCTCGTTTTGAAAATGTCGATTTGTTACTATTTTTAGTAACAATTCACATGTATACAATGTTAATTTCCCATAAACCCATTGTTTGCCTCCGGAAGTTAATCAGAGTCTTCTCTGATGAAAATTCGCTCTTCGATATTTGGATGTCGCTATTTACATCGGAGCGCTGTCCAATTCAAAAACAAAAGAAAATTCCGACACAAGTTACATGTCGCTGTGTCGGAATTTTCTTTTGTGTTTGACTGGGACAGCGTTCCGTTGTAAATAGCGACATCCAAGTATCATCGAGCGAATTTTCATCAGAGAAGTCTCGGATTACCGGAAGTGTTCTGCGGGTACGGACTAAAACATAAATGAAAGGAGTCTATACCCTAATTAGAAAGCATTTGATCTCTGAAAACTACATGTCTTACTTGCTAAAACATGTGTTCCGTCACTACTTTATCCCTTTCCCAAATAAGACCGGGTTTGACAGCCCGAAAAGAAAATGTTCGGGGGAATATTGGGATGAAAGAAGAAACTGCTGATAATCAGAATTTTCTACTTTAACCTCGATATTGTCTTTGGTATTATCTACAAATAGTTCTAATTTTATCTAGGTATGTCGTCTGCTACGGCTTTTTTTTTTATTTTGACCAATCTGAAATGTTTCTATTTGGGAAATGGTTAACATACCAACAATGTAAATTGATTTGATTCTATGTAGGCCTATTCATCTAGATCTAAATCCACGGTGGGTAACTCACATGACTTTAGGGAAGCTTCAATGAAATGCCTATACAGGGCTTGTACAAATTACACCTTTCACTACGTCACTCAATTGGAAAACCCATGGTCTAAGAATAGATTTATCCACAGATGCGGACAATTGCTTGCTTTCAGTACACACATTTCCTTTGATACATTGTTAGCAAATTAGAATAAATTGAAAGAAGATTACATTCTGAGTGTGTTAAATGCCTTCAATATAAAGGCAGCTTCTATAAAGATGGTGCATCTTTGTTGCTGTATCATCAAAAATGTTAAAAGTCTCGTTTAACTGTTTTCCAAATGACAAAACTAGGGTGTTGAAATTGAAAGCTTATCATGCAGACGACAAAACTTAGGTTGCAAAAAGCAAGACCTGGCAAAATCAGGTCATATTTGGAAAATGATTATTCTGTGAAATTTTAATAATCTAATGGATAAATGTATAAACAAAATGATGCATTATAGGAGTTATAAAATGATCAACCAATGTTAGACTGAAGAATTTATAAATGGCCATGTTGTTCGATGAGCACAAATCATGTTAATTAGTATTTTAATCTACTGAACAACTCTTAGCTTTCAAATCAGATTAAGAAAAAACTTTCTTATTTTCATGGGGATAATTATTTATTTTTATGCTCCCCGAAGGGAGAGCATATAGTCGCCGCTTTGTCCGTCCGTCCGTCCGTCCTGTCCGTCCGTCATTCCGTCCGTCCGTAGTAATTTCTCCATAACCCTTGGGCCAAATCAAATGAAACTTACCATGTGAACTCCCTATGATATAATGCCAATTTACGTTTCCCGTTTTTTTTTTTTTTTTTTTTTTTTTTTTTTTTTTTTTATTTGAGGTCTCGTCATGGGAAAAGGGGACTTACGGTAAAATACAGTTTTTCTCTAATATCTCCTAGTCTAATGGTCGGAATTTGATGAAATTTCATATTTGAGTAGTAAATCAGATGCCCTTGACAATAAACTATGCGAAATTTGGGTGAAAAATTATGTCATGCAAAAAGGGGCTTAGCATTTGTTAGCTTTATGTTAGCTCTGCAAGGCATACATTTATTGTGACAATGCCTTATTCGGGGAGCATTGTCCGTCTCTGACGGCTCTTGTTTTAACCCATTACCAAACAGCAAAATTCTAAGCTGTTCCAAATTTAAAGATGTTGCAGACAGTTTCGAATTAAGGAAATTTAAAATCTTTTGGTCTTTTTTGGTAGAAAACATAGTAGAAAATTACGAAATTGCTTGGCAGAAGCAATTTTTTCATTTTCTACAATGTTTTCCAAAGCCTTTATCTGTTGGGGAGTCAAAAAGAGTCAATGTGTGGTAATGTGTTAATACTCCCCATTCATCAAACTTATTTGTTTACTTACAGCTCTGTATGCAGTTTGGAAATGATTTTCTGAAATAGTCTATATTCACTCGAAAGTGAAAAATCATATTAACAGACTTAAGAATAATAATGCTTTGAGGTAACTATGATTTCAAGGCCCAAACCTTTATAAAACACAATTAAATGCAACAATAAAACTCAAGAATTCACTCTTTGTTTCTTACAGAAAGGGATGGATGGTCCGCAGGTTTATGACTTCCGCAGGGGAATTTGGTGTGATAAAAATAGAATTCTATTTTTACTCCAAATCTCTAACTTGTACAAGCCCTATAGCTACACGCGAATACTAGCAAGGCCTATTAGACAAGATGTCTATGTCATTAACCTCAAAATAACCACTTAGTTGATCAATCAATTATTGTGAACGCGATTAAATGCATGACTTATCGAATATCATTGTTTAGTTTCGGACATTAAAACGTGTAAGAATTTGGGCATAGAAAGATTCTAAAAATAGACGTGTCCTAGTTCCTATTTTTAGCGCTTGAAGTGGGTCGCATATTTCATAGTTCAGTAAACTTGACTGACCCATTTTCAACGAAAGATATTGGACTGGCTATTGAACCGTAATGAAAGCAAATTACTACGTGATCGTTTCTCCTCTTTTAACACATGTTTAATTGGATGTTTTATCATCGGTCACACAATTGAATATCTTGTGTACAACTATAGAATTCAATATTAAATATTCGAAAGGTTGTTCTTGTCATTGATCTTTGCTTTTGATAGAACTATTTATAGTGAGGAGGACCAGGAGATGTTGTGTGGTATGCAGAGAATGTTAAAGTGCAGAGAAGCACGACTGGAAAGAAAAGCAAATTTTGCAAATTTGCTTTCCAAAAAGCGACATATGACATTTCTATCTATATCTTTATATACTGCCTAACTCCCCTTTCGGGTATTACTGGCAGGTAATATAAAAATATGTAAAATTTTGAGTCATTTCCAAAACAAGAATTGAATTTTATGTCCAAAACAGGAAAAGCTTGGGAAAACATTGAGACAAAAGAAGGAAATTCTGATAATCAGTATTTTTGCCACAATGTCTTCTGTGCTACGTTGTACACACGCCCCGAATATATTAACACCAATTGTACGTCATCAACATCTTTTAAATTGAGAAGTTAATTTTAAAATGCAATGTTGAGTAAAGGGTTTAACCCTTTCCCAAACGACAAAATTTCAAAATTTCCATTTCAAAAGCTGCTGCAGACGACAAATGGACCTTTTTAAAGATAGAATTTGAGTATGATATAACACAGAAAATATTGAGACAAAAGGAGAAACTGCTGGTTATCAGCAGTTTCTTCTTTTTTCTCAATGTTTTCTCAAGCCTTTTCTATCAGGGACCTCAAAACCAGGTCTTGTTTGGGAAAAGGTTTAAGATCACAAAACTGCTTCGAATTCAAAGCTACCGTGGGCACCAAAAATGATGTTGATAACGATATGAGTTGTCCACGATATAGCACAGAAATATAAGGGAAAAGGAGAAAATGCTGGTCATCAGCATTTTCTCATTTTGTTTCACTTTTTTCCATGCCTTTAAGGGCCGCTAAAACCAGGTCATGTTTTCGAAAAGGTCAATCTAAAATAAGTGTCCATGTTTCTTTGGATAACGGAACGGTAATTAAAAACATTGCATATTATGATCAGAACGTATGTACGTTGGTCTCAAATGGCATTAACCCATTACCACATGACAAAATTTTAGACTGCTACAAATTCAAAGATGTTGCAGACGACAATCAAGTGAATGTAATTTAAAAAAAATCATTTTGGGTAGAAAACATTGTGAAAAATGAAGAAATTGCTTGTCACAAGCAATTTCTTCATTTTCCACATTGTTTTCCAAAGTTATTAACTTGTATGGAGTCAAAAAGAGTCACTGTGTGGTAATGGGTTAAGATTTTTTTCCCAATTCCCATCCCTTACTGTACCATCCCATTCTATATATTACAAGTTCTTATTTATTTCTTCCTGAAAATGACATATATAACAATATATGAAAGCTTGCTCATATACGTTTTGATAACTTTTCTCGGAATTTGACGGAAAAATAAATTGTAAACCTAAGTCATCCCCCAAGGGTGTACGATACGATTTTGAAAGTAGGTCGACGAAGTTATCTTTCGGAGAAAAAGTATTTGAGAAGAGTAATGCATCGGAGAAAAAGTATTTGAGAGGAGCAATGCATCGGAGAAAAAGTATTTGAGAGGAGCAATGCATTACTCTTACCCGTATTCTAATGAATTTAGAATGGCTAAATAGTGCAGCGTAAGCACGGTGGATAATCACGTGATGCAATAATTACCGAATATCTTCAATAACTTTGTTAAAACGGGGTCGATTTGAATTCGGTTTGAAGCAGAAAATCTGGACAGACGTCACGCATTAGATGGAAGTAGTTGATTTTTGAAAAATTAACAGATAAAAAAGTTAATGAAGATAAACCAAAATTTTGGTTTATCTTCAATAACTTTTTTATCAGTTGATTTTCAAAAATCTACCATATCTGTGTTATTCCTTACATTTTTCCACATTCCCTGCTTCAAACCGAATTCAAATTGGTCAAGTATTAACAAAGTTATTGAAGATTATCGGAAATTCTAAGTCACGTGCTTATTCACCGTGGTAAGGTCAGATTACAACGTTTTGCAGGCTAAACATGTCATGTGCTTTCAGTCAATGCGGCCGGACTATTTCTAGATAAGCAATTGTCGTAAACTTTTGGGTTTTTGGAAACTCTTAAAAATAAAAGACAATAGACTAAGCGCAAACGGTGATTGAGCTAAATGTCACTGTTGGATATATTACTAAAACAACGTTGAAATGGATAATAACCAAAAGATCAGAGATCAGATATAAGGTTAAGATGTAAGGGTATTGGCTTTTCAAAATGCAATGTTCAATTAGATCTAATTGTTCTGTCCTTTGTTACGAGAACTCAGTGGAATCGTCTCCTCAATAGGGCTACGATTCTAAATGAGTATCCACAACACAGGGTTTAAATTTGTTTTAACAAAATTAGTGTGTCTTTACCCTCTCTTCTCTGTTGCTCAGATAATACGCAAAAGGTTTTGCTCTTCAGACAACAACTAATGTTTTAACGTCGTTTTTGCAGAAGAGCACAGACTTTGAAAAATAAAGTCTCAACTGTTTACCTTTTCTTCGGCATTGTCAATGAACATAAGTGGGAACAATGCTGTAATGAAGTCGACGCTGGTGTCCACCAACTGGTCAATGATTGCCGCACTCTTGTTGTCCTTACCATATAATTCTGAAAAAGAACATTAGATTATTGATTTATTTGATTTACACACAAAAACGGACCTTCCATTTACTTCACATCATCAAATCAACATATTGAGTAGTTGTAGACACTTCTCGTAAAACAAAGGAACATGGCTCAGGTTAAAGGGCGACGGTAACAGATGGTCTAATTGCAAAAAATGAATTTTTTTGAAAAAATATGCAAAACTTTTGTGATGACCACCTCGGGATGGTTAATAATATGCGATTCAGACAGAGAATGAGCCGAAATTACAAGACAGATAGTTGAATTTAGGGAGAATCCAAACCTAAATTCAACCCCGTCTCAGATGTGTTTAGAATTATTTTTAAATTGTTGCACATGCGCATACAGCGCGGACCATGATTCAAACGAGATTCATACTTGAATTTCAATATGACGTCATCATGTATGTTGTGACGTCATTTAAGAAAGTCGCATGTCCTACTGTTTTGACCTACTTTCGACATCGCTTCATGAATTTGGTATCAAATTGAGAAAAAATGAGTCGTTGCTTCAATAGTTTGTCGTAATCATTTAATCAGGTCATATAAAGCTTAAAAAGTGTACATTTCGTTTGTATTTGACAATTTTTGGGTCCAAATCTGGGAAATAGTAGCTTTAAAAGGGTGCCAGAGAAGTGGTGAATGTAATTTTTTTAACCAGAATTTCGTATCAAACACATGACAAAAACGTTATGATAATCATCCAATGAAAGTGAATTTTGGATAAGGTTGATTCTATTTTTGGTAAGTGACGGTAAATTGAGATTGCAACCAATGAAAATTGGTATCAGATTTTCAAATTGTTTTGCACTTTCAAGCGAACTATTGGATAATGAAATCCCGCCAAGGTACTGCGATTAGACGATATTTGCAAGCGTACGCCAGAGCTTGATTGTTTCGTAGTAAAATGGAGTAAACAATAAGCGTGGGAAACAGAGTAACGTCATTGCTCCTGCAAAACCGCGTAACTCCAGCTTTAATCAATCTGGAGTTACGCGGTTTTGCAATAGCACTGACGGTATGCACTTACTGAATTCTCTGGCGAGATATCTGGCGATGGCGAAACTCTGTACGATGGTTGGCCCTCCCTCGATCTCTAACATAGGCAGGGAGCCCTGAGGTGTTTCTGAAATGAAAGAAACATTCATTAGACAATTTAATGTTAATTGGACGGAGAAGTGTTTTTTAATCTTTCCCAAACGGCAAAACTTCAGACTTCTGCAATAGAAAGAGATGCTAATGTACACATTATAGCGGAAAAAAATATTGAGACAAAAGGAGAAAATGCTGGTTATCAGCATTTTATCCTTTTGTCTCATTGTTTTTACAAGGCTTTTCCCTATTATGGACGTCATATCAATATCAGATCTTGTTTAGAAAAGGGTTTTAAAGTATGAATCTATACATTTTATGGTCATTTGCAACCTTCTGATACTTTGCCAAGATAATATAATATAGGCTCGATATTTACAGGCTTGAGATGCAATGTGCATTACTTTCGAAATTTAAACGGTCAAAACATTTTCGGTTGTGACTTTTCATATCTGTCGTACACAAACAACCTTGACAATAAAAACTGTATACCACTGTAAGTAAGAGAAAGCATGCTGAAGTATTTATATAATTTCAATTTATTTTAATTTTCAATTTATTTCTTATTACTCTGGAGAATCTATTTGGATATTCAATGTCGTTAGTGTAGTAAAGTGTCAGCTAAAGGATTATGCTAAGTCATAGTCATTTTTAAAACTGGTCAAATTAATCGATTAGGAAAGTGAAACACACCAAGCGGAAAGGGGACTTTATCATTTCGTCTAATGAATAAACAACAGAGGCTGATGATTAAGACATTGAACAACAAAGTTGCAGGGAAATTCCACCGATAAACCCCCAATTTCAAATAAGTAAGACCACCCAGACATTGCAAAAATAAAAAGACATCCCACATAAAGTTGTGCCCTTCTATATCTGACGGACCACATCTATAATGTTTGCAGGTCAAAAACTAGTTAAGCTTGAGTATGGATAAAGATCGCCTTGAAACGTTTAAGACCGCCCTTGAACAAAACAAGCAGATTGGTCGGCATCTTGCGTAACTAACGTTTTTCTTTATTAATTCCCCTTAACGCCACATTCAAAAGTATAACCATTTCAAAATACCCCATATTCTTATGGCGCAATTACAAGGTAAACTGACCGAGGTCAAGCAATATACAGCAGGTTGAATTAATTTTTCATTTCCCACAACATATTAATAATGGATAATGGTATATTTACACCTAACAATACTTTTCGCGGAGTATTTACTTTACAATTTAGATCTGACATAACTGACCAAACAATTTAGCAATTTTACTTTTTCATCCTAAATTTATTCTTTATTTAGTTCGTTTTACGTCGATAAATTCGGGTTTCAGTCAGGTCACTATAAATTTTGCGTCATCAACCCGTGTTTCTGTTTCTGTTATCCTAGTACCAGTGAGAAGTTTTTTGACCGAGGACATATCAACCTCTTGGTATAAACAGGAAAAAGTTTGATCAATAATGTTTGAGCATAAAATGATAAACTGACAGATAATAAGGTTGAAAATTTTCAACGAATTCACTTCAAAGTGATACGAAATTAAAGCTTGGGTTGCGGCGAACACAACTTCGTGTCGTTTTTGACGTATTTTCCCCAATTTCGTTGCCATGACGCCATGGATGTCTTTTCGCCAATTATCGGGGCACATACGACGTCATGGCAACGCAATCAGAAAATATAGGCTTTACGTGAGAAAGTGGCCATTTTGCAATCGCCTCAACGCAAGATTTAGTTTCGAACAACTTCTGACGGGATTCTTGAAAAAAAAAAAAAAAAAAACAACTTTGGTCTCCAACCTTATCAAATTACACATATGTACTCAACGATTGCAACATTTTTTGTTTTCTTCTGATATTAGTCTTAGAAACATAACACACAGGTGAATGGCGGTCACGAATTATAAGAACACGTGTGAAATACATATAGTCGGTCCATACATATTTTTTCCGGGTCCGATGACGTCATCGAGCCGGTCAATGTTACATTTACGAAACGATTGATGTCACATTGAAAAAAGAAGAGGTCAGCAATAGATGTCACTCTTTACCCGTCCGTCAACGTCTATTACGTAAACGATTTCGAATCGATAAACGTGAAGAGTAACGTTGATGGGGTATTATTAAGGTAGTCCACCCCTAATGAGATTCGCACGACGTCGGATTTATACGTGCGGTGTCGTAAACATTCGTTCTGTATCTAAATCTATTCGGACGATGTCGTACACGTTCGGCGATGAAAAGTTCCACCGCCAAAAATTTACAACGTCGCCCGAATAAATTCGGCATCGCGTGAATCTCATTAAGGCTGGACTTTCTTGTTATTAAGTTTTATCAACTTGTGCGGAAATGATTAGACTTCCATACAGATTATGATATAAATATTACTTAAAAATTCATTTAAAAAACAACAGATCGTTAAAAGGGTGACGTCAGCAACAAACCCACGATAACATGTTGTTTTTCACATTCGTTTGCAATATTGTAATGTCAAAAATATTTATAAAAAAACTGAAAATGTAAAATTCAAACTTACTTTCTTTTAGTGCTGGCCAGTCGCCGAATTCAATCCTCTTGTCGACATAGTCTACTCCAGCAGCGGCAAATAGTAGCCGGCTGAATTCACCCCTGGCCCTTACGTTAAAGTACGTCAGCGTATATTTCGGCATAGTTTTATAGATATTTTATATACACAAGCTGAAATTATACTGCACTCGATTCGGCTGTTGGCGATAGACTGTAAAATTGACCACCTTTACAAAATATGGTTACCCAAATGGTTCATGTCATACGAAAAGGTAACATAAGAGCGACATAGCGAACAATATCAGCCGTAATCTATTACTGTATAGTGACGCCCTTTTACTAGCTCTAAAAAAGGACCTGGGAAAACATATTGGAACAAGCAATTTCTTCATTTTCTACAATGTCTTCTAACCCGAAATCGAAAACATTTTAAAATTTCACCAACTTGGAGTTTTCGTCTTCAACATCTTTCAAATTTGAACATCCTCAAAAAATTGTTTGGTAATGGGTTGAGTCAATCTTACATATCAGTGAAATTGTTCAATATAGAAACTTTGCGTTTTGTAGATATTATGTAAGATGAACCTCATTCTACAATGTTACATGTAAATAGTTATATTGATAACTACAATTTTTAAGTTAATTAGAATCAAAAGACAAACTGTGACTCTTGAAAAAAGACAAATTAAAACGACACACTGTTTCTAGTTTGTAGCCGTTTCAATGTAACAACTTCTTAAGATGACGATATTAATAATAATGTTAATGTAACTGATTGACTTAATATATACATGTACATTTAATTGGTTCCGTCTCTATTGGAACGATTCTCATAGAGTCCCATTTTCACCTGACACATAATAAAAAGAATTCTCTATAGACGCATAAATACTCTTGTTCTGAATTAAGAACTGTGTGCGTTACCTCATTCTTGCATTGTTTTGAAACGAATCGATCTTAGCTAAGCACTTAACTCTGTACTGCTTTTTGAACCGGATTAATGCTCGCAGAGCACTTATTTTGTTTGCTTAAGCACTTTTATTTGTTGACCTTCTAAATGGTTTTAATCCGTGCCTGCTTTTATATGTGGTTCTATGTAATGTTATCTCATTATGCAAAAACATTATTTAAAAGTGCTTTTAGAAATTTGAGAGAAAATTCCAACCAAGTTTGCACTGTAACCATGTATCAATTTTTTAATTCCATGTTAAAAATTGTATGGAGGGGAATATCCGCCAATTCCTCTTACTGCTAAATTACATTAGTATTATGCTACATTGATAGTTCAATTCTAATTTCTGCAAGTGCATTCGTCCTAGTGCCAAATGCGTACTTCATACTTCCAATTCTTGACGGTCATACGTAAGAAAAGTGTTATTAAAATCGTAAGTAAGCAGTATTAATTACTAAGTATGCACTAGAAATGTGAAATTAAAATATTTGAAGTATGCAGTAGTAAGTACTAAACAGACACTAAGCAAGTTGCATTTATAAGAACGAGTTATCTGCCATCATTAGTAATATATTCGCTGGCTCCCTTCTAGCGCAAAATTACTAATGAAGGTAGATCACTCCACTATACATATCATTCACTTCGGGATTTTCCGTAAGAATGTGGTCTTGGGTTCAATTGGGGGATAGGGATAAAACATGGAAATATTATTTCCCTTTATATCTCTTTACAAAAAATATAACTAATAAATATAATTATATATAATTATAAATATAGATAAATAATCAAATCACTGTAAGCTTATGCCTTTCTTGCAAAAACTATTATTTCTTTTATGCATATCTAGTTGAAATGCTTCTCTCCGGTTAAAAACGTTTGTAATTAAAAAAATATTTCTTAATTTATATATATATAAAAAAAACTTTTTGTTGATAGCGCGATATATTACACCATCCTATGCCTACAATTTGGATCATCACATATAAATGCAATCAACCCTTCCCGAACGGTATTTGGATTTGTTCTCGCAAGTGAGTTTAACCCTCACATAATTTCAACTTTTGCCTGAATATTTTCCCTACTAATATGGATACAGGTCATTACTTTATTACCACCAATTTCGTCGTCTGCAAGAACAATCAGATCGGCCAATCTTAAGGGAAGGCGTAACAGAACGTTCACAAAATGAAAGGAAAGAAGGAAAATACGCGAATAATTGGACCCCTGGCATTGGCCGATAATCAAATCTTGACTATATAACGTTAGTATAACGTTACATAATACTAACGTTACATATTCAACACATTTAAAGCCATCATTTTGGCCTGGACCACCTGAAAAATCCTGGAGGGCTTGGACCCCCCCCCCCCCCTCCTTGGAAAAAATTCTAGATCCGCCCTTGCATACTAGCATAGTGATTAACATATTGTTTGTCTTACACTTACGGAAATCTTATAGACTTGAGGAATCATCGTGACAAAATGATGATATTATATCCCTTCAACCATTTCAACCTTCAACCTTAATTGACTTGGTTGTCCGATAATGCAAGTTTGATCTCGTGTTTATTTATACCCATAGATAAAAAAAGAGTAAAAATATAAAGTATTAGGCCTACATACTTGTAACTGAGGACATTACTCATGTAGCCATCATATCAGATGTATTGTTTGTACCACAGAAGGAAAAATACGCGTAGATCTACATATCAATGCTAGTAAGTGTCATTATCCGATCATGTAGGCATATCTTCTGCAGAAAAATTTAGAAGAAAAAAACATGCGGATGAAAAGAATATAATTATAAGGCGGTTTACAAAAGTTTCTCCTTGTGTGGAGTTGTGACATTGTGATAGTCCACATGACATTGTGCAGATGAGGGCAGGCCCGAAGGAACAGGGGGCTAGGGGGCTTAGCCCCCCCCCCCCCTCCCCAATGTTGGCCAAAAATTCCGAATTTTCCTTATTTCATACTGAAAATTTAGGGAATATCCTATTTAGCCCCCAAATATTCAGTCACACGGTCTTCAGCCCACCCAATACGGGCCTGGATGATATGTATTTTATGGTAAAAACACGGCCCGTATCACGCGACACAACAAATACAGAAAATCTTCCATATTTTTGTAAATACTGGCCAATTTAAAAACGATTTGAAGCAAAGAAGGTAGACACTAGCCAAGGTTGAGATATGCATGGTAGATTTTTTATAAAATCCAGCTGACAAAAATGTTATTGACGATCAACTAAAATTTTGATTGGTCGTCAATAACTTTCATCGACTGATTTTTAAGATCCTTTGTATTTAGCAACCCCCGCCTTCTCTGCTTCTGATCTTTTTTGCCTAATAGGTCATGATATTGACATAATTATTGGAAAACATTGAAAATGTGTCACGTTATTCCCTACCGCGTATATACCAGCCTGCATGTCTTCGTTATACATTGAATAATTAGCATATCTAAGGTTATCGTTCAAAATTATTTAAAATTATTTTGAGAGCACTCTCGGGTACAGAGCTTGAATCCTGGTGATGCTAACCTAGCCATGTAGACTTCAAAATCTATATAGCCTGGTGCGTTCTTCTAGCATACATGCAAGACTAAACCGGGGTTAGAAGGTTCCAAATTACAGTCTTTTAAATAGTTTTCATTAGTTTGACTGATTCTTTTAGTTTATTTTTTCTACAGCAGCCGCCCGGGGAAGAGGCTCGATTCAATATATATATATATATCTTTATTATAGTCTCATTCATGTACATCATTTACAAACATTTATACAAACATTAAAAAGTACATGACCATTCACATATAGAATTATAAGAGACTTATATGATTAAAACAATACTAACCGTAAAACAGTTACTGCACAAAAGAAGATAGAGTAAGAACCAGTTGCTAATGGTACAGTTGTTTTCGTCTTATTTAATAAATGGAGAAAATATGTTTCTATCCTTTCGAGTTGCTGTTTTTCTACAGTGAAAGGAAATTTGTGGTTTGTTTAAATCATTATGAAAAAGAAAAAGACAATTAACCCTTTCACATTGACAGTGTACATTAGCACCTGGTTCTTGGTAATATACGTTAAAAAATATATCACATGGGAACTGATTAAAAATAAAAGTTATTTACACATAAGCAAAGATCTTTTATTTAATATTGAAAAGCAGGTTTTGGCTGTTATTCTAATCAAATTATGGTTGGTAAATAATACTTTAATCTTCTGTATATCGTTCATGTTCTTGAAATTTTGATGTTCAGAAGATGCTTCATTGTAAAGATCATGACGGAATTCTTCATAATTTTTACAATGAAACAAAACATGACATTCATCTTCCAAAGTGTTACAAAACGGACACTTTCGGTCTACCAATTCAAGATTTTCATACCTTCCTGTTTCAATTCTTAAAGGAGCCACACCACATCTAAATTTACTCATAGCTGAACGATGTTTAAAAGGTAAAATTACTCTACAATATTCTTCAGTTTCGAAATTAGTTTTAAAAAGTGCATAGGTTCTTAATTTATTTCTACCAATATTATTTCTTCCAGTTTGTCTTGTAAGAGATAGATTCCATTCTGCAATAATATTTTGAGTTAATTTTTTTTTCAATTGACCAAACATTTTTGTTTTATTGTGAACAGTATCTATTGACTGGAATTCTGCACAATCTAATTCTAAAACAAGTTTCCTTACAACATAAAACCAATTTCTACATCTTTGACTGGCCATTTTTTGTGCCCATATGCAATGCGCTTATTTATACGGGTATTAGGGAAACTGGAGAAACGACACCAAAGATTGCTTATTGCTTTCCATTGTTTGACATTAGGTGGCAACCAGCCCATTTCACCAGCTACCGCTGCATTAGGTGTGTACTTGCCTACTCCGAGGAAAAAGCGCATTGCCCTATTCTGCACTGCATTTATGCAAGAAAAGGACTTAACACCCCAAATTGCTGAGCCATATTCTATTACTGGCCAGACCAAAGAATCATAAAGCTTTGTAAAAACATCGTAGGTAAATCCGCCAATCACTTTGCATTTTGCAATCAGAAGACCAAGAGCACTGTTCGCTTTCAAAGCTACTGCTTTTGCTGTAAAATTGTAATCTAAATGCTCATGTAAAACAAGACCTAAATAAGTATACCTATCAACACATTTCAACACAGAATTACCACAACGAAATACAACTTCTGTCCTAGATTTGCAATTTGGTCTAAAATGTACAATGTTACTTTTTATTGGATTTATCGACATATTGTTAGACAAACACCATATATTGAGCTGGTCTAGTAAAATTTGTAAATCTTCCGGTTTGTCCGCTAATAAAACAATATCATCAGCGTATAAAAGTATACAAACATTATCATTGTCTATTTCTATCCCACAACCGAAAATTTAGGTTGGTAGGGAAGAATAATTATTATAATTGGCTACAGCCGCAGCCGGAGGGCGAAAAGTTGTTTATATAAAAGTCTAAAAAAATATTTTAAATTCAAACATTTTAGATCACTCAGAAGCACGTAAAGTAAATATACTTATATTAACGGTAAATCTTTGCATAAAAACATACAACTATTTGAATATTTATCCTATAAAATGAGTAAAAGCTATATTTCTCATTTTTTTAATAAGACATATTAAGGGGAGTAATTTTAATGACTATCCCTTATTGAAAAAATGATTTTTGAAATGGCGAGGGAACAGAATAAAATGCTTTTAGATCTAACAAAGTTTTCTTTTCTTGTCGAGATGTGACTTTGTAAAAGCCTACACCATAATGCTCAGGTGAGGGAAGATCTAGTCTATGTCTTTGATGGTAATTTATTTAACAACATGCATATCACGGTCGAGAATCACGTGACATAACACTTAGGCCTACAGAAAATCTTCAATAGTTCTGTTTTAAAATACTGACCAAATCGAAAATTATTTTAGGCAGAGAAGGTAGACAAACGTTAAGATTTAGATTACGTACATCTAGTGTGGTAGATTTTATGAAAAAATAGTATTGGTTGGTCGTCAAAAACATTTTATCAGCTGATTTTTCAAGATCCTTCGTATGAATCAGCAAATCCCTGTTGTTTCAAGCATTCTCTGCTTCAGGTCATTATTTTCGAATTGGTCATATTTATCTTTACATAATTGTTAAAAATCATCGAAAATATTGTGCCAGTCGATTCCCTGTCGTGATTAGGCCTATATCAGCCTGCACGACTTGGTTATACGTTAGATAAATATCATATTTGACTAAGATGGTAGCCTACACCAATGCCAACTTGCCCTTGAAATTATTGCTTACTTTGAAACCCATCATTGGTATGGAGCTTGAACGCTCATAATGTTAGCTAGGCTTCGAGATCTATAGTCGGATAACCCTTTTCTCAAACAATTTTTTAACCTGGTGGTAGGCCTATCAAGCGCGGATCCAGGTATTTTTCAAAGGGTGGGGGGGGGGGCACACAGGGACAAAAGACGCAGCTTATTTGGGACATAACCAGTAATCTTTTTATCAAAATATTATTCCTCAGGGAATACAATAAAACACTATTATAAAATACTCAATTCAATATTTCGGCAAAATTTGCCTTTTTCAAGAGTTTGAAAAACTTAATCGCACTACATAATTATTTTGTAAACTAATACAGCCATTTTGTTTTTCTATTTTTCTAACTGCGGATATCCTATTTTTCCTCTTCAAGGAGTGGAAATAACACAATATCACAATATTATTCCTCAGGGAATACAATAAAACACTAGTATAAAATACTCAATTCAATATTTCGGCAAAATTTGCCTTTTTCAAGAGTTTGAAAAACTTAATCGCACTACATAATTATTTTGTAAACTAATACAGCCATTTTGTTTTTCTAACTGCGGATATGTAGTGCGATTAAGTTTTTCAAACTCTTGAAAAAGGCAAATTTTGCCGAAATATTGAATTGAGTATTTTATAATAGAGTAATCTTTTTGATAACCCCTTTTTCGCAAAATTCCAAGGGGGGGGGGGTCATGACCCCCTATCCTCCCCTCTGGATCCCCGCATGCCTATGTTAGAGAAAACTTCTCTAGACTACAATATTAAATGAAAATTAATGAGTATGTTATAGAAAATATTTAGGAAGAGACGTTTTTAGACATGGTGTGTTAGTATGCTGGTAACCAGTAATGTGCTGGTCCTTCGTTCGTTAGTTTGATTTATACAGGCATTTTCCATGTTTGCTTTCTGGACAACACTAGAGCTCTAAGGTAGTGTAAATAGACTCCTGTTTCTCGGTACATTCTTATTTACGTGTGGATGAGAAGTGGAGGGGCACTCACTGCTACCCACTCAATACAACTGGGTAGACTGAGACAATAGAGTGTTTTGTCAAAAGACAAATCCCCGAGGACGGCTTGAAGTCGAGTCCCCCGGGTTACAAGCCGAGTTCTCTAACCATTGCGCTATTGAGGCTGTATGGGGGGAGGAGAGAGAAGAAACTTCCGTTAACCAGGAGTTTCTCGTTATTTCAAGACACGGTGGATACTAGTAATCAGGTGACACAACAATATCACAAAACCTTCAATAATTTTGTTATTTCAATACGTGATCGATTTGAATTCGGTTTGTAGCACAAAAGGTGCACAGCCGTCACGCATAAGATGAACGTAAGCCTAGTGGATTGTTCCAAAAATCAACAGAAAAAAGTTATTGGAGGTAAACCAAAATTTTGGTTGATCTTCAATAACTTTTTATCAGTTGATTGTCCAAAAATCAATCACATTCAGCTTATTCCTAGCATTTTTCAACCATTCCTGCTTTTTAAAACCAAATTGAGATTGACAAACTATTAACAAAAATATTGATTATTTTAAGTTGACTTGCAAGTGAAGATGACTTTTGCTTGAAATAAGTTCTGGATTTCGTGATAAATTGGACAGTGTAGAAGCGTCAACGAAGCTGAAACACCGAGATTATGCTTCAAATGGCTTGATTTTATTGAAACCATCACTGAAGCTGATACCAAGATTTCATAGAGCACTAATCTGCAGGGGAAAAATCTTGCTCTAGATCTCAGAGTGTCTGATGCCATAAATCCCTGGCTTCTAAGACCACACCCCTGTGAATTTCGGCAATGCTGTGGCCCAGGCCACAATCGGTTTAATTAGGCATATTAGGGTATGTTTCGATTCATTACGATCAGCTCAATCATTTTGCTGCTTTTCCTCGTAGGTTGTACCAATGGAAGGACGTCATACGAAGGGAAATATTAGCTTTGTAGTTAATCATGTGAATATGAGCATTTTTATGAACGAATGTCAGCATCTTATATCATGATTGTAAGCATTTGCTATAACAGAAAGTCATGTTTTGTTGACGGTATATAACTGTACTTTTAGGTCACCATCAATCAGCAGGCGATTCAAACGAGTCTTTATTTTTTGTCTTATCAACTTTTCTAACATTTTTGCAAATTACATAAAAACTATAAATGATAATTTAAAAAGTTATAATTTAGTAGAATTGAATAAATAATATTCTGAAACGTATTTGTTTAAAATAATATATGTGCGTATCTTAAATGTTTTGCTTAGATTAACTTCAGAAATTAAAAAAAATACGAGAAAGAAATGTGTTAAATGTGACGTCACTGGCAGGGCTAACTTACGGAAACAACCGAAGATATTGGTTCCCCGCAGTTATATGAATATGAATTCTTACTAAATTCATGCTAATGCATTTCACATTCGTACTAATGCCTTTTGAGATCTTCTTGGTACCTGTGTACAAATACTTACTGCTTAGTGCATACTTACAAATTTGATGTCACTTTTCTTACTTTTGACCGACAAGAATTGGAAGTATGAAGTACGCATTTAGCACTAGGACGAATGCACTTGTAAAAAGTCGAATAAAACCATAAATTTAGTACAATACTAATGTAATTTAGCAGTAAGAAGAATTGGCGGATATTCCCCTCCATAAAATTGTACATGTACTATAATGTCCTTTTGTTGTCTGCTACTCACTGTCCAATCCTACCCAATCCTAGTGCAATGTATGCACACTATTTTAGTATAACATAAGTTCCCCATTTATTTAATGTTTACCTAAATTATGTACATTAAGCTATGATAGACATTCAATGTATAAGCAAACAATACATTTGTTTTATTTACTCATTCATCGAAAACATCCCTTTTTGGTCCCAGGAAAATATATAATATATTTTAAGAATTGAGATCGTTAGAGCCAGCTAATTTTTAGTTTGCAGAAACACGCCTTTTCGTCCGTAGCTGTTTTTCTGTATACCAAATGAAGATACTAACTTTCAATGCTATGTCGGGAGTAATACTATGTCCTTTGCGTTGGAAGCAGTCTATTTTTTTTTTTTCAAAAAAAAAAAAAATGTTAAGATACTAAACATAAACGCGGATCCAGGCATATGGGGGGGGATTGGTGCATAAAAAAGATATCGAATTATTTGGATAATCCCTTTTATGTCAAATTCGAGGTGGTCAGGACCCCCAAATCTGCCTTCTAGATCCGCACATGTTTGTTTAATGTAATCAGATTCTCAAATACCGAACAACAGTTCGATTATTGCAAACAAAATGACAACAGCTGCCACGTCTAAATTTCTGTTAGTTATCTGCAGTATGCGAACACTTCTCCAACACAGCATTGGTTTGATGTCTTAAAACAAGGATGTCTTTTAAACATTTAAAGGATATTTGATCAGCATTTCATTCTTTTTTCATAATGGCTTCCTTTCATTATCCCATATCATATAAAGCTGTACTTTGGTGATTAAAATATTGTTGCACTATTCTGTACAAACGTGTGACAAAAGAATTAATGATGAAATATTTATAAATAATAACCATGATCTACATTGTGTTAAAAAGCAGATCTTGACCGTAAGTGAGAAAATGTTTGGTATCAACATAATTATTCTCCGTTTGCTTAAATTCATTTCTAAGTTACTATGGACGCCAAAACCAGGTTCTGTTGGGAATGGGTCTGTACCTTTTCAGGTATCTGGCGAGTCTTTAGCCCTTTCCCAAACAATAGAATAATTATTAGAATGGTCTATTTCGAAAGCTGCGGTAGACGACAAAACATAGGTGGACATATATGGGATTTGTGTACAGAACAGCACAGAAAAATTGAGACAAAAAGAGAAAATGCATGCTGATTATCAACATTTTCTTCTTTTGTCTCAATGTTTTCCCAAACATTTTAAAGCCAAGGACGTCAAAATTAAAGTATAAAAGTAGAACCTTTGTCCTAAAAAGTGACACTTGTATCATTGTCCGAGTGGAAAACTTCCAATAATGGCTTAATTGTTGGTCAATATTTGTCAATAAGCGCATTTATTTTTAAACCGGCTTAGATCACTTATGGTATGTGTCATTAACTGCAATATCACGGCGGGGACTGACGTGCTACAACAATTGGAAAATAAGAAAACCATTTAATAACTGTTAAAAGAGAAAACGTGAACAAATTGAAAACGGGTTGAAAGTCATAACCAAGAAAAAATTACTTGGTAGCAAATAACGTTTTCATCATCTTTTTTAAAGATCTGCCACATCCATCTTATCCCTGATGTATTCATGCCTTCTCTGGTGCAAAACCTTTACGAACTTGTCCAAAAGAAGACATTGTCTTAATGACCTTTTTAAGAAGCTTGAGAAACCCTTAAAGGCAAAGGAAAAAATGCCTATAATCAACATTTTCTCCATTGCCTCAATATTTTGTTTGATACTTTGTACTACAATCATATCTTTATGTACATCAATTTCGTCGTTTAAGCCTTCCCCAAACAAGACCTGGTTTTGACGTCCTTAGTAGAATAAGCTTGGGAAAACATTGAGGCAAAAGAAGAAACTGCTGATAATCAGCAGTTTCTCCCTTTGTCTCAATATTTTATGTGGTATATTGAACACAAACCCTATCTTGAACAATATCCATTTAGTCGTCTGCAGCAGCTTTCATATTGGATCGGTCTATATTTTTGTCGTTTGGGAAAGGGTTAGCAGCTTTAAACTTCGGATGGTCCGAAAATGGCCATTTGGATAAGGGTTAAGAGAATTATTTAAAATATCGAAATTGTTGTGTCAAGTGATTAAGGTAACACAAACCCTGACGATTTTGATCCATGCAGCATCATGAGTATGAGTCGAAAATCAATGATTTAACCCATAACCAGACGGTACTACCTTAGAGCTGTCCTTATTCAAATGTGTTGCAGACGACAATATCAATTTCATGGAATTTTACATTTCGTCGCCTTATTCTTATAATGTTCTAACCCGACTTTTTACACTTTCGAGAAAATCGAGTTTGAAATTTCAACCTTTAATAACTTTTTTACTGTGAATCCGATTTTGACGGAAAAAAGATATGTGATTCAAATATTTTTGTTCTCTCTTATTCTCTTAAAATTGTAATTTTTGGTTAAATAAAACTTTTTGTTATTTCGATTTTTTTATTTTCAGTTAGAAAAGAAATGTGATATTTTATTCATTTTTGTTAATATTATAATGTTCTATCTATGCCTATCAATGCCAGTTATTCATCAGTAAAGATGCAGTTAGAACATTATAATTGTAAACATTGATGGTGGACAATACGGGAATGAAAAAAATCTTTTATTTCATTTTTTAATAGAACACTTTAATACTCAAACTTTTGAATCACGTGACTTAATAAAGCTTATATCATTGATATCATTGGACGATATTCACTTAGAACATTATAATGTTGACAAAAAGTTGAAAGGGGCACAGATAGAACATTCTGTTACTGGGAATCTATTGAACCAGACTCAATTTCAACAATCTATAACCACCATCCGATAGAACACTCCAAGACGATTCCAACGGTACCAAAATCTCAATTTTCACAAAAAATGAGTTAGAACATTATAAGAATAAGGCGACGATTTCTCTCGTATTTCTGTGTAGCATATTTTGGTGTAAAAAACAATGTGGGAATTGAAGAAAGTTTACAAAGGTTTAGCTTTCGTTCTGCGTGACATGCGCCGAAAAAGCCTAGGGATATTCAATATTTGACTTGAAGCATTATTAAAGACCAGCATGCATAGCCTACGCACATATGTAATCCAACCTTAGTACATGTACATACCATCTGTTTATCCAATAGGCTTCGATTTTCCGTGTGAACAAATACGTCATCGTCACGCCTCACTGGTCTAAAATAGATTGGGAATCCCTTATCGTATAAATATGGCTGTGAATCTCGCGAAGATTTTCCACGTTCAACTTGCCGGAGAAAACATTCTAAGAGCTTGATTGCTGTAATCATTTGTTGAGAAACATTCTAATTCCGAGTTGAGAAGGTTGCTGCACTGTCGTGTATTTTTTAAGATCGGTAACTATGAAATAAGCAGTTGACAAGTAATGTTTACACATACGGACATGTCCTGACTTCATCGTGCCGCTCGTGCGTACTCGCTTACCCTTTCCTAAAAGACATAATGCCATGTTGGGCTAAATTGAAAAAAAGTCTGCAGACGACAAAACGGATGTGAATATCTTTAGTGTTTTATCTCGGAGAAAATATTGAGGCAAAAGAAGGATGATCATCAATATCCAAAGAAGTTATTCACACCCATTTTGTCTGCTGTGCATGCCTTTTCGATTTTGTCGATCATCATTTTCTTCTTTTGCCTCAATGTTTTCCCAAGAATTTTCTGTTGGGGACGTCAAAACCGGTCTTGTTTTGGAAAGGGTTAATATAGAAAAAACTAGAATTTGTCGCTGAATGTGATTTGATACCCCATAGGCTTTCACTACAACAATGGGCAATCTAACTCACAAAATAAGCAAGATAGAGTTATGTTCCTTGTACGTTGCACTTCTCCTTGGTGAGATCTATCTACCAGAGAAGTTTCATGATCATAGCTACTTTACTTCAGACTTTTCGATGTTTTTCTGGTTTGCTGCTGAGGAATCTCAAGAAAAATTGTTTGTCATTTCTGGTCTGTCTCCGTATCTGGAAGCAATGTTGCATGTTGCATAAGCGCAATGTTTCGTAGTTTTAGTTCCCGCCTGCATTATCTATGATCGACTAATATCGCGCTTGAAAATAATATTTTTTAACTAACACGGTTACGAAAAATTGTCCGATTCATTGACCGATAAACAGAATATTAGACTGGTACCCGGCAAACGTTGTTGGGGTATTCCCATCGGAAATCTATTTTTAGCACACGAACGCGGGAAAACTGTTCACTATTAAAACTCCAAAATGTTATAAAACTGGTTCAGCTGCATGGTTCTGGTTTAACCCTTTCCCAAACAAGACCTTGTTTTGACGTTTCTTTTAGAAAAGGCTTGGGAAAACATTGAAACAAAAGAAGAAACTGCTGATAACCAGCACTTTCTCCTTTTGTCTCAATATTTTCTGTGCCATATTTTACATAAATCCTATCTTATATAACATCCCTTTTGTCATTAGTGGCAGTTTTTGAAGTGAATCACCCTGAAATTTTGTCGCTTGGGAAAGGGTTAAATAAAGTAAAGACGACGACATAACTTTACCTTTTTTGTTTTGTTTTTTAATCGTTACGACAATATTGAGAAATAAAGAATCAATGCTGGTTAAAATATTGTCTTTTATCTTTCAAAGCTTCCAAACTTTATATCAAACAGACTAATGTAATATTTCGTCTCTTTTCAACAAAAACCTCGCAACTGTAGCTTAAATCAAACTGCAGTTACGAGATTTTTGATGAAAGGTAGACATTTAGCAAAATCTTTCTTTGCTGATAGTTAGTTGAAAATGTATTCATTGTTTCTCAACATCTGTTCATCTCTTGTCTCAATACAAATATGAGAATATGTATCCTGTAACGAACAATCTACTGTCTGCCAATATGCGTCAAAAGCTTCCCAGGCTAGACTGCAATTGTACCTAGTATCCAGAATTGTGCTCACGGGTAACGGGTGTCTGTTTAAATGGGTTCGGTAGTCAACTGAAAACAAAAGTGCAAGAATGTAGCTTTGAAGCTCCCTGAGCTAAATACCGTTTACCACTGCCGAACATTTATTGAACTTGGATCTTTTAGTTATGAAGGCATTTTACAATCCCAAACCCAACAGCCTGGATGAAACTGCAAGAGTGCTTCCCCTTAGTATAATAGACATTGTCTACAACAAAAGTGGTGCAAAACTGAAACAAAGTGTCTTAACATAAATCATTTGCAAGAGAAGATGTTGAATATATACATCTATACATTTTGAGATGGGCCTTATAATTAAAACGAGCATTATCTAAGTGATTGTATTGACCTGGAGAAACTTTCATGATCACCATGTGTCGTTTCCTAAGGAGACTTGTCACATTTACTTACACTATTTATAAGTTCACTCAGATCTTATAAGATTTTTTTAAAGTATCTTTGGTTATGTTGGGCTATTTTCCAACTACGAGGGTCTCGTACATGACTTGTATGAATATGTCTTGCATGAAGGTCAGTGTCGTGTCAAATTAGACCAGAAATAAATGCTCACTAATCAATTGGTTGGTGTCTTTGCATAATTTTTTATCAGTGCTATTGAATATTCGCGGAAAAAATGTTGACCAACATCTGTACGTACAAATCGCTGCATATGAACGAAAACTCCGTTTTAAGCTGCAGCTATGAGGATTTTGTTGAAAAGCGATGAAATAATGTCATAAGGCCCTTCCATTAGATACATTTAAATCAAAACAATTTATTGTTTGGAAACAACTTTAATTTCAGGTTCATACATGTACTTACGAGCCAGATCTCGAAATGTAAGATTTTTCAAGGCATCATCAATATTGCCCCACCACTCTGTATCATTCATGTTGAAATAGTTCAGGCAGCACGCTATAGTTAAACAAGCACATGAAATATTATGTTAGATCCGAGTCCGTGTAAGTGTTCAATAAGTAGGGGAGACAGGGGCTAGTTGGTCCAAAAAATGCATTTTCCGAGATGTTGATTTTAAGATTAATTTGATGTTATTATTTTTGCTTTTGACACTAAGTATAATCATTTTTCTAAATGTTTAAGTAGTTTTGGGGTCATAGAATGATATACTATTGGCAATATAGCAGTTTTTCGAGACGCGGTCAACTGGACCAAATACCAGGTTGGTCGGGACAGCGGGGTAAGTTGGTCCGAATAGATTATATAGATGAAAATGGATTCTCAGCAACAAACAAACATATATTAATTTCCAAAGGCAGTTTTTAACATAAAGCTGTTTCCAAATAGTGTACTAAGTACATCCTCAGTGCTACGTTAACATGCACTCTCAGAAACAAATTTAATAAACTTATCTGTTTCTGAAGTTGATTAAGACATTCGAGTCATTGCTTAGTGTCTTTATCCTGCATTTTGTAAATAACTAGTCAATAAAGTAACCTAACTTTTTTGTTATCAAAAACGCTCGGTAAGGATGCGTTTTTCGTAAATACTCATCTAAATACTAAATTCCATATTAGTATAGGTCGGTATGTACAAAATTAGGGGTCCGCGTGTTTTGATTTATTATTTGTGCCAACAACTGTTTTCGTAAGCACAATAGGGTCCTGTAACAAGAATCAGTTGTTGGCATGTCTAGTTCCGCGTCATATTCGAAAAATTTAGTCATTTTCGAAATTGATATTTTTCTTGAAATTTGAGTTCATGATAATTCCTTACATTTTATCACAGTTTTCAGAACATAAAGTAATATGAATATATCCATAATACATATTTAATCATTTGTGTGAGTTGTACATGCTGTTCCGAGTCATTGATAAAGGGGTCAAACTGAAAATGCAGCAACCCATAGAGAGATCATATTGCATCTATCATTCTTCAGATTTTTTTAACTTAAAGATAAGGCCAAGGACAGCACACGTATTGTTTTACCATATGGTCCTAGGAAAAGGGAAATTGCGGTCATTGACGGTATGAATATTGTACAATCCCTTCGGAAACCTTCTTGGGTAAAAACTTGTGCTGATTTGTCCGACCATTTTGTTACTTCTATCCAGTCGAGATACGAGGGTTACAGGGAAGTTCATATCATTTTCGACCGATATGACCTTCCTGTTTCGTTGAAAACCGCTACAAGGTCGAAAAGGCTTGGTTCTAAGCAGGCAATATCTTACCATATTACAGATACGACGGCTCTTGAAAACGTGTCCATGAATATGCTCCTCTCTTCATCATCTACGAAAGACGAGCTGACTATATTTTTTGTCAGAAAGATAGTCCAGAAGCTCAATGACAACTCTTGTCGTTATGTGGTTTCTTTTCGCGATACAGTGGTGTCCACAGTAAGAGATATGTCACACCTTTCTAGCTCTCATGAGGGGGCAGATTCCAAGATTTTGTTGCACGCAACAGACTGCTGTAAACGTGGATATCATGCCCTCGATATATGTTATCAGGACACCGATGATTTTATCTTATGTCTCCGTCGTTACTCAGATTATCTTCCCAGTGACTCAATCTTCATCACGGGCGGCAGTGAATCGAAATGCGAAATACAACTTAAAAATGTGGTTAATGCGATTGGCTGCGATGCTGCTGAAGCCCTCCCTGCTGTACATGCATTTTCCGGTGCAGTTAATACAGGGTCCTTTAGTGGAAAAGGCAAAACGCTATTCTGGAAGGCTTTTGAAAACGCAGACACCGATATCTTGAACGCTTTTAAGGCAATTTTAGGTGGTCATGCACTCAGTGGAATAATATTTGCTGTGATTGAACGTTTCGTATGTCAGCTGTACCATCCAGGCACAGATATTTCTGATCTTGGCGCTCTGAGATGGTGGTTGTTCCGCCGAAAGCAGTTTGAATCTGAAAAGCTTCCTCCTACAAAAGCAGCCTTTGAGGAATCTGTAAAACGAACTGCAAACCAATGCGTCATATGGAATTTCGACCTTATCCCACATCCATATATTCCAGATCCTACTCTCCTTGGTTGGAAGAAAGACGGTAATAAGTATCAAGCAGTTATGACAACTAATCTTCCTGTGCCAGAAGCACTTTTAAAGCTTGTGAAGTGTGGGCGCTTCAAGTCAAAATGTTGCTCATCAAGATGTAAGGCAAACAGGTTGGTATGTACAGAATTGTGTTCTTGTGGAGCAGAGGAACAAAACTGCAACAATACAACAAATGCAGAAAATGATTGACCATTGTATTAGTACCTTGCATTCCATCTGTGTGGTTGATTTTTTTTCTTAACACGACATTAAATTGTTTGAAGTACATGTATGAGGAGTTGACTAGCCGTACGTATACTTTTACTCATGTTTTTCATTGGTGATTTGAAATTTTTTTTTTATACGTTTTTATCAATTTTAACAAATATCAGATTTTTAATGTGAATTATTTTTACACAACTGATCTGATCGTCAAATCAAGTTTTAGCATTTATTCTTACTGTATGCTCTGTCGACATAACTATATATATTCTTCTCCTTGGTCCCTGGTGGCGTGCACGTCGTGGAGAAGGCACACAGTCACGTCGGGAACAGGATTCCATAATGTAGCTCTGCTCTCGTCGTGGCTGTGACTAACGGCTAGGGAAAGTGGCTCTAAAGTAGACAACTCATACCGCGTATGCATTTAAAAATGCAAATTGTCTACATTTTCTTTTCAATTACTGACTAGAAAATCTTGTCTTTTTTTGCAATTGATACAGTGAAGGGATTACGAGAAAAATAACGGAAAAATACATATAAATTAGGAAAAGTAAATAGTGACGTCAGTGACGTCATTGACTTATTTGTCAGTAAATGATAGTAGCTTGATCAAAATTTTCGACATGTATGTTACAACATTGAGACAATAAAATTATCTAAGTACTCACTCATGTTTTAAACCAAAAATACATGAACATCTTTGATATGAAAAAATGACGTCAATTTGGCGTCCCTTTTAGATTCACCCAATTTTGAAAAAAAAATCATTTAAAATCTTACTATGAAACGAAATAAAAGTAAAAATACAGTTAAAGGGAATAATTTACTTTGATTTTGGTATTTTATCATCACATAAAAATCCAGTTTTTGACTTTTTGACGTGACGTCACGAAATTCTGACGCGGGTACGTGAATGCCAACAAGCAGTTTCTTTCACCCCAGGGTACCCTCTTTCCATTCCACACTGTTGGCATAAATAATAAATCAAAACACGCAGATGTACATACCGACCTATACTATATTGAATGATTAAACAATGTGCTCGTCTTACTCTTTGACTTATCTTGATACAAAGATCTCCACTCCATTACTCGATAAAAGTTGATATTATTCGCAAAACGTGAAACTAAAAATTTGTCACGGCATGCGACAGAAGAAAATTCGATATAAAATCACTTTTTATCAATAATTCCTTTGAACCAACTTACCCCGTCAAAATTGACCAACTTGCCCCGACCATACCGCACTGCAAATATTCACTCATTTCCCGAGCGCCACGGAATAAAGAAAAAGAAAAGACATGCCGTGGAATTCCATCGATAATTAGCGTTCTAAAAATGTATAGCATGTACATGTTACTAGATACATAGATAAAGCAAAAACAAAAATATGCAGGTGCGAGAAAGTTACTTTTGTGGTGCAAAATCAGAATTTTTTCTCTCTTTTTTTTAACGCGACCAGAGACAGCTATGTTGTTTTCTTCGGTAGTTGTTGTAATCAAGGATTATGTTGTGCCTAATACTGTCGTCGTAATTGTAATCACTTTAGAGAAAATGCCCAAAAGACCAACTTGCCCCATGGAACAACTAGCCCCGGTCTACCCTACATGTTGAGTGATTAAATGCGATTATTGCATTTACATTGACTAACGAGAAAAACTGGTCGGATAACAACAAAAATCGTGGTTTATTCAGTAAATTCACGCGCGATATACGCTCATCTTTGCACTGAAATATCCTCGATTTGAGATTTCAAAATAAACCTTTCCCGAAAATATCTCGACTTAGCCTATTCAAAAATAAGTAACGTATACTTCTGGCGCAAAAATTTAAAATACGAAACGACGTTTTGCTGACGTCATGCATAACGACAAACTATCGGCTAGTATAATACGTAGTGTTCGACATACTTTTTGGACCAATGAAATTGTAGTATATTTTAAATTTTCTCCCCTAGATTTCGCATAAACAAGCTGCCGGCTAGTTTATGTGACGTCTATACATAGCCACGCCCCCGTCTCCAATGAACCGCAAGCAAACTTTAGGTAAGATAGAGTCTGTATAGTAGATTCTACGCGATATAAACATTCAATGCGTTGCGCCCATTTGAATGTTTATTCGCGTAGAATCTTCTATACAACCTCTACCTAACTAAAGAGACAGTAAATTGAAAATTTTTCATTAAAAAAATAGGCTACGTTTTTATATAAACATCCGTTTATACTTACTTTTGAAATCCGGCACTATGTTCGCTTGTAAACCAAATCTAGTGTAGTCGTAAACATATATAGGAACACCAGTGAACAGCTTACATCCATTCTGAAATGACGGAAACAGAAAATGTAACGCTGCTTTTCAAAATCAACCTAGTTTTAAGCTGCAGATATAAGAGTTTTGTTGGAAAACGACGATAAGATCTCACTGAACACTCTATTCCAAACGATTTGGACGATTCTAATGAGTACCAACAACATCGGGTTTAATGAACAATAAACGAAATATCGCTTTTTGAAAAGTCCCGTCTTTTTTGGGGTTTCTAACTCGTATTATTAGTTGAGTTTTATCCTACCTACCATTATATACCACTCTGGAGGGTGATCTGTGAACACATAGTAACATCGCTGAGCGATCTGGAACCAATTTTTATCTCCTCGACATGTCGGGTGCTTGAAACCTGATAGTCGGAGAGAGTGAGATGTTGATAGTATTTTTGATTAGTAGCTTAATAACGGATTGTGCTCTAAAGATGTATTTTCTTTACAAGATTTGCATTGAATTGAGTAAGGCAAAGGCAAAGGAAAAACAAAACATTACACGGATGTACCTGAAAATTAAAAACAAAATGTGAAAAATATACAAATGCGTGTACATGTGCTTATATTGTCACCATTCGTATACTTACATATCTTGATTTAAATTGTTTTGATCGGTTGGATGTTATATTTCAACTCGTGCTGAATACCAAGAATACATGTACATGACTTGGTACACCTGACTCCGAAACAGGAATATTACAAAACACAAAATTTTCTGTTAGCCTTTAAGTCGGATTCTTTTATGTAAATACGAGCATCATAAATGACAAACTTTATTATAATATCGAGGATAGATGACGGGGGTACACGATATGCATGCATCTTATTCACGATGGATAATCACGTGATACAATATTTTAAGGAAATCTTCAATAATTTTGTAAATACTGGGCCGATATGACTTCAGTTTGAAGCACTGAATGTGGACAGACGTCACGCATTAGATGGCCGTGGTTGATTTTCGAAAATTCAATTGATAAAAAAGTTATTGAAGATAAACCAAAAATTTGTTTATCTTCAATAACTTTTTTATCAGTTGATTCTTTAAAAATCCACCACGTCTAACTAATTCCCGGAATTGTCCCACATTCTCTGCTTCAAACCGAATTCAAATTGGCCAAGTATCAAGATAAATACTGATGATTTTCTAAAATTCTGAGTCACGTGATTATCCATCGTGTATAAGTTCATTTCGAATGAATGTAAGAACTACCTACGTCTTAGTATACTCCTTTTCAAATCTGCCATTGTTACGTTCGGTGCCACCTCCCGCAAATCTAAAATAGATAAATCAGCATTAATCATTACATGGCGATTGGCATTTCTAAATGAAATTTCAGACATAAAAAGTAGGCAATAAGTGCCAGTCACGTCATGTGACATACGTTATATTTCACATTTTGGCACTACAAACGAATTATGTTATACACATAAACACATGTCCAAAGAATTGTTCGCTATTAACGCATTTCTGTGTACATTAACTAATAGCATCTCTAGTTTTATCTTTGCGATTTACATCATCATATTATCAATCAATTAAACTGGATGTACTTATGGAATTACCTGTGACATTAGAAGTCCATTCATATGCAATTTCTGCTGATGTGTCGTTGTTCACTGGCCGAGCTAAAATTGAACTAGAAGACCTGAAGGTCTTGAGTCGCTCCACAGGCCTGAATTTCATGAAATATTTAATCCAAGTTTTGATAAGATTGTTCAATGTTTGTATTTCATAGAGCAAAAAGAAAGTTACACAACTAGATTGTTCAAAATATGTGGTTCTTGAAGCAAAGAAAGTAAAACTATATGTTTGCCATTTGAGAAAGGGTAAAAAGAAATGGGAGAACATTCCAGCTTACGATGACACTAGCAATTAAAATTTTCCTTCTTCCGAACAGATCTAAAATAACAGACCACTCCAAAATATTTCATATTTCTAAAAATAGATTTTGAGCTAAAAATAGATTCGGGGAAATACCCTATTCCAAAATTAATGCAAATAGCTAATCAAACCTGAATTTCTTGTATTATCAAGTGAAAGTTTTGACAATTACAAAGTAACTAGAAAGCTGAAAATACATTCATATAAGATCTATTGATTACCAAGCTTTGTCTTTATTAGAGTGGGTTTGCCTGTTAGAGTGAAAACAAAGTCACAATTAGCAATTTTGTCAAATTGAAAGGCATATAACAGAGGATTTTAAATTCTTATTTAGCTAAGAATCTCACTAAAGCAAGATCTTACCTTCACCTACATCTTGTTTAAGTTTTGACCTGATTGTTCAATAATTGTGGATGTAAAGAGTGTAAAATCAAAGTCGAAAACAGCAATTTGGTCAATTCAAGGGCAGATAAATCATGATTTAAGATTCCTACGAAGCTAAAAATTACACCCATGCAAGATCTTATGGCCAGTAAAATAATGTGAAAGTTTCATGTTGATTGGTGGATATTTATGGTTGTTTGAGTAAAAATAAGGTCAAAAATGGTAATTTTGCCAATTTCAAGGGCACATAACTCAAGAAGTAATATTCTGATCAAGCTGAAAATTGCACTCGGGTAAGATCTTATCAGCACCAATATTCTGACCAAGTTTTGTCTTGATTGATTAATATTTGTAGTGGCTAGAGTGAAAACAAAGTAAAAACAGCCATTTTTTAATTCAAGGGAAGATAACTCCAGACTTTCTGGTTCAATCAGAATTAATTGAAGGACTCTGATAAAAGACCACCTAAGGATCATTCCTGGGAAGTTTGATTGAAATCCATCCAGTAGTTTCTGAGGAGAAGATTTTTACAGAATAAGTTGACGACCGGACGGACGGACGGACGGACGCACGCACGACGGACACAGCATCATGACAATAGCCCGCTGGCCTGAAGGCCAGTGGAGCTAATAAAAAATCACTACAAACATATCTTGTAGTGAAACTAAGCTAAGATTTCTCCGTTAATGAATTAAGTATTTCCACAATGTCAAATCACATTTTTGTTAATCTAGTTATTATTTATCTTACACATACATGTTTTACTTAACGTAGAGCAGCAGGAATTTTTGATTTTAAAACCATATCATAAAAACACCACTAAAAGCATTAGATGGTTGTTGCATGTAACTTGAGCATGTACCTGCAAAATAGGTGCTGATCACCAGCGCAATGACTAAGACTAAGCCGAGTATCACCACAGACGTTCTGTTTGTACCGTTAGAACCTTTTGCATGTTTCTGGCTTTCTTTACTATCTTCCTCAACTTGTTCTGAAACTTTGAAAATATTGTCACATAATGGATAAGCAACGTAACAACGAAAACGTTTTTATGTAGCTTTGAAGAAAGTTGTACAAATTGTTGTCGCTGCATAACATTTCTGTTTCTACTTACATTGTATCAAAATACAAATTTGAATGCATTGCTTGTTTCCACTTGTTTCATAAACTGAATTTTCCACAGAATATTTAAAGAGAATCTTAAAAGCACAATAAATCTTGAAACTTTTAAGACAATACCGTTTGCTATAATGTTAAAGGTTTAGATTTCACCCGAATTATTGTATTTATTATGCAGTTGCATTGTTGGTTTCTTACGAAGCTTTAGTTGCAACAATTTCAAGGTGTTCGACGATGCGCAATGGACATTTCTTCCATTATTTGTCACTATTGTGATTAACCCTTTTCCAAACGACAAAATTTTAGGGGAGTCCAATTTGAAAGCTGCTGCAGTCGACAAAGTAAATGACCACTGAAGGCCAAAATGTTTATGTTATCGCCAAAAAAATATTGAGGCAAAAGGAGAAACTGCTGGTTATCAGCAGTTTCTTCTTTTGTCTCAATGTTTTTCCCAAGCCAATTCTATTAAGGCACGATGTATTGTTACATACCTAGAGACGTAAATACTCTTATTTCTGTACAACTCTATGTGTCAGTGCAAAACAATTGTTTGATACATAAAGAATTGTATACTTGTAATACTTTTGCATTAATTTTGTCCCTCGTATTATCTTGATACTCACTCTCATTGATTCCATTTGTTTCAGCCTGAAAGATCAAAGGTATTCAAATTAAAATTACGATGATTGAGGTGGTGCTGCGAAAAAGGTCATTTGAAAAAAAACAATATTCAGGGCATCCGTTCCATTAGCATAAAGGTTGACGTTGCTCTTAATGGCACTTTGCTATCTATTTTGATAAATAGCTAATCTTGACAAAATATAACTGTTATTTTCAGATTATAATTATTTCGCGAGAATGTTTTTATATTTTTACCATGCTGTGTTTATTCGTAATCGTTTAAACAATATTGAAAACGAACACAAAGCTGAAAAGAAAAAGAAAACAATTTACCTTCATCTTTCTATCCGCACATATCAGCACACAGAGACAAATCACATGTTCTGAAACCGTATGTCAATAGACAACGGAATGTAGCCCATTTCTAACCGTCAAAATTTTGAATTGTTCCAATTTGAAAGGTGTTGCAGACGAAAATTTCAAGTTGATTAATTTTAAAAATCTTTGCATTTTGGGCTAGAAAACATTGTGGGAAATGAAGAAATTGCTTGTCACAAGCAATTTCTTCATTTTCCACATTGTTTTCCAGAGTATTTTTCTTCAAAGGCTTAAAAAATATTCACTGTGTGGTAATAGGGTAGACATATTGTTGCGAGGCCTCGGTATCTGAAACAGTTATCTCATGCATCTAGTGTATTATTTCTTCATTAGTTTGATATTCGACACCGAGAGAAGCCTTAATGAGATCAACTGATTTATCTTTGATTTAACCAGTCCCATATAACGACGCTTTTATTATCCCATTATATAAAGGCTTTGAAAAATATTTTTGAAAGAGAAATTCAATTTCCACAAGTGGAATTTCATTCACTTTGATGAAGTTTCATTGTCATCTTCAACATCCTTGAGTATTGACCTGTCTTAACATCATATGAAGTTAAGCTCGGATATTCTAATAAAAATGGAAATTCTCCGGGCATATGATTGCCGGCCGTAATGCTCTGTTCTACTTGTTACGTACAAGTTTCAATATCCCCTCTTCCGCTGCTGGTCTATTAGTTTAAAAATGCACATGCATACAGGATCACAACAAAGGGGTAATAGACCAAGTCTCGATCGTTACTCTAACTATTATTTATTCAAACTATACCTTGTTACGGATTGAGTCAGTCTATCCAGCAATTGATAGGCGAGTGCGTTGATCCGTTTCTTGTATTTCTTTTGTTTAAACAAAGGTGTTCAACTGATCAACCGAGATGTGCAATTTAAGAAATGTTGTCCTTTTACTTAAAGTGATTGTTTGAAATGATACAGGCAAAGGCACTGCAGCCATTTAAAGCAGCCTATAGATTTATATCGTGTCTAGGTTTATGCCAGCGATGATAGATAATGCTTTTGAAATTGCTTCTATATCCAAGGGGGAAAACAGTAATTGCATTTGTATCATTGATATGGATATCAAATATTCCGAGGTATGTCACTGTAAAACGGTCATAAAAGGATATGTGCAGAATGTATTTAAATCACTATTATGTCATCTTAAAGATTTGACTTGAATCGAAGGACTCATTGTATCTACACGTACATCATGTACAACGCAAAACTACAGGGTGTCCCAAAATATGTGTCCCCATTTTAAACATCTGTGAAATTGACAAATGTTGTCACTGAGTAAAATCAGTTACGTAGGTATAAAATGGACATGATGAAGTTTTGTTTGATATATAGAACATCTATATTTACTTTGAAATTTTATTCAATATAACGTTTTAAAAAAATGTCATTTTTAACTGTTTTGCCAAATGACGTCAACGACGTCATCTTTTTCGTTTGACAAAGTTTCTTTTTCCAAGCTAAGATGATCAAATTGATCCCTTCAATTTTGTCTTCCATGGCCATTGTGGCTTAAATAGATGCAGTGAAAGTCTTAACATCATTACATTTTTGAAGAGGTGAAAATAGTCACAAGAACTAGAGTTCGAAATGAGGAAAGATGTTGTTTCACTGAAAATTTAGATGTTGGTGCAAATGGTGCTGTAAAGTGGGATCGTTTTTGCAGAGACAAACTTTTTCTCAAAGGATGTTGTTGAATATATTAGGAAAGTAACTGTGGTTGTTTTATATATCAAACAAAACTTTATCATGTCCCCTTCTTACCTATGTAACTGATTTTATCTGATAACAATAGGTTGTCAATTTTATAGATGTTTAATTTTTGTCTCCGTTTAAAGCACTATTTGAACCATCATCCAAATTTTCAGTGAAACAACATCTTTCCTTATTTCGAACTCTAGTTCTTGTGATTATTTTCATCCCTTCAAAATTTAATGATGTTAAGACTTTCACTGCACCTATTTAAGCCACAATGGCCATGGAAGGCAAAATTGAAAGGATCAATTTGATTATCTTAGCTTGGAAAAAGAAACTTTGTCAAATGAAAAAGATGACGTCGTTGACGTCATTTGGCAAAACAGTTAAAAATGACATTTTTTTAAAACGTTATGCTAAATAAAATTTCAAAGTAAATATAGATGTTCTATATATCAAACAAAACTTCATCATGTCCCCTTCATACCTATGTAACTGATTTTACTCAGTGACAACATTTGTCAATTTCATAGATATTTAAAATGGGGACACATATTTTGGGACACCCTGTATATACAGTGGTCCCAAGGTAATCTGGTGTTTATAAACACACCTCTCACCTATAAAAACATGCTATTATAGAGACTCACATGCAAATCGTCTCGTCAATATTACATCAAATTACTGATTATCATCGACATAGTTTCGTTTTGACCTGTATAACTTATGATTAGTAAATGGATGTATTTTTTATACAAAAGGATACCTACAATCGAAGTTACTGTTTACTATGAGTGCATTGAGTTAATTGTAACGATATATTGCCTTTCTCCTTTTTCAAGCTGTACAAGGCTTTGATCTCCCACTGAAGATATGCAATCTTAAATTTCCAAACTCCATTGTCTACATTATCTTTATGTGTAAAACAAGTTTTTTCTCCAAAGTATAAAGGGTTTTTATTCTATACTATTTTATATACGAGGGACGTTCAATTAAAAGTGGTAATAATGCTCCACCATACCTCACGTTTCTACAGAACTAGTGGTGCTTGCGGCTATTTGGCGGGAAAATTACTGTCTCTCTTGGTCAAAATTTGAGACAAATTCGTTCACTATTTCAAAAGTTATTGAATTTTTAATTTGGTTCAGTCACATACACTGGCTATTTCGCTGTGCGCAAAATGGAAACTACCTGGAGTAGGATGTACAGGTCTACATTAAAGGTCCCATAGGCTTTGACATATCTACATCACGAGTATAAAATCGACTATATCAGATTCATGGACATCTTAACGTTGAACATGCGTCAGTTTTTAGGAAGTTGACTGAATAATGCCCCCCTCTCAGGCAACCCGGGTAGAACTAGTACCAAAGCAAACGTTGCCGTAGATTCCGACATGACCGAACAAGACGCATGGTTCAATGTGCAAGAAATAGCAGATAAAGTTGGTTTTTCATCGGGGACATGTTATACAATTTTGACGAAAGGGTTGAAACACAGAAAGGTTTATGCCCATTGGGTCCCCCACCTGCTGCCTAAAGGACAGAGTCACCCATGCAAAATATATTTTGAAATAATGCAATAAATGCAACAAATGTGGGCTTTCTGAGCGTCATACATATGATTGAACAGTAATCTACTATTATGAGCACCAATGGCGTGTCATTAACAAGCGATGGTTGCGAAAAGATCAGGCAAGGTCCGTAATAGCCAAAAAAATTGAAAGCGCGGCAAAAGTTTTGTACGCGGTAATTTTCAAATGTAACGGGTGTATTGTTCAAAGTACTGTTTCAAATAGTACCACTATCGCCGGTCATTCATACAAGAAATGTATGTCAGAGCAATTAAAGAAATAAAACGAAAAGAGCAGGTCTAGGACCGACTAAAGAGGCATGTGTCAAATCCATGACAACGGAGCTGTCCACAGGTGACCTCTTGTCCAAGATTTCCTAGAAGAGACACATGCTGCACAGCGTCTTCGTTCACCCCTATAACCGGGCTTAAGCCCCTGTGGCTTTTTTGTGTTCCCCATGAAGACGAAAAAAGCATCTGGTTGTCGGTATAGGCCTTCATGTTCCATATGCAGTGCAATTTACCAGTGTCTGTGGGGTGGTCCAAAAGAGGCCCCTTTATTGGCATATAAGTAATGGATCTCAAAACTGTGTGGTTGTCAATGAGGATTACTTCGAAGGATTGAAGAAACTTAAAATTGAATTGCTACTTAACTATGGCTTGTAGAACCGCAGTTCCAAAATTAATTGAACGCCTCTCGATCTATATGTTTTTTTTAGAACAGGTACCGATTTTCCCGACACAAAAAGTAATTTGAGAAGATCATTAAGGAGATAATCAGTGTTAACATCATGAACGTCCATCTTATACTATTTATCTTATTCGATCACCTTGTCAAAAGAAAACTCAATGCCTTGAAAGACTGCCTTACTTCCACAATCTGATTAACCCATTACCATACAATGACTCCTTTTAACTCCCCACAAGATAATGGCCTAGGAAAACATCGTGGAAAATGAAGAAATTGCTTGTGACAAGCAATTTCTTCATTTCCCAAAATGTTTTCTACTGAACAAGTCCAAACAATGCGAAGTTGCATTCATTTGAAATTGTCCTCTGTGCCATCTTTGAATTTGGACTAGTCTAAATTTCTGCCGTTTGGGAAAGGGTTGAAATCCGAAATTATCTTACAATAACATTTGATTGGTCATAACTAAAGGTCATTGAAGATTACCCCTTACTGGTGCCTGTGTCATTTTACTGTCACTTAATGCCGGATTTTAATCATATTATAACTTCTCAGACTTTTGTAACTTTTGTAGTTGAAATTTAAGAAGGAGAGATATCTTTATATTTCTCATATTTGTATTTTATATTCAATATTCAGAATTTGAAACAATTCGTTGAATTATTGAACATGAGTTAGACATAGCGCCAAAATATCACATTTCTATTCAATGACGACTTCTGACGCCTTACTAAATAAAAGTTTTGGAAAACCTTGTACTAAATAAATGTTTTCTACTCAGAAAATTGACCAAACATATAATTTCTTACACTTTTTATTGCCATCTGCAACGCCTTTCAATTCGGACCATTCTAAAATTGTGTCATCTGATAATGGCTAATAGTGTACTTAAATAAATAAATTAGGATAAAGAACGCAGGTCTTGAAGCAATTTGTCCTCGAACAGGTGATGTCTGTTTGCCAGTGATCAACGCTGTTTGACCGTGACGACATCTTTTACATTATCTCCTTTGTATCCCTTCTGATGTGACAGACGAAAATTATGAAATATTCATGGAGAAACATTACGCAAGAAATCATTTCCATTATCATCAACTATCCATTTACGAGTGCTTTTAACCAGTCTATGTAATAGACGAGGGCTGCCAGATGGACAACAGAACAAAATTATATTCATTGGCCTCTATCACCTCAAAACCACTATGGCTATTTGATTGAACTATTTGTCATATGTAGAATTTCTTTAATATGTGATCAAATTCAGCTTATTTTAGCGATACGAATTCTAAGATGGACCAAAACCTGAAGCTATGACAAAGAGACAGCGCCACAGACGGCACAGTGTATAATCACGTGACTTAGAATTTCCGATAATCTTCAATAACTTTGTCAATACTTGACCAATTTGAATTCGGTTTGAAGCAGAGAAGTCGGTAAATGTCAGGGATAACCTGGACGTGGTAGATTTGGGATAAATCAACTGATAGAAAAGTTATTGAAGATCAACGAAATGTTGGTTGATCTTCAATAACTTTTCTATTAGTTGATTTTTAAAAAAATCCTCCACATCTATCTAATGCGTAGCGTCTGTCCACATTCTTTGCTTCAAATTGAATTCAAAGCGGTCCAGTATTTACAAAATTATTGAAGATTTTCTGAAAATATTGTATCACGTAATTATCCACCGTGGACAGGGTAAGCCCATAGAGACATAGTCAGCAAACCATGACAGGGCCACTGTAAAAATTGTTCAAAGTTTCAGTTTACTCATTATTCCTTAAGTATGGTGTCATGAGAAGGGTTTCGCCATTCGAGAGTAGCACATAGTACGTTTGGGTGGCGGAAACTTGGCTATTTAGTGTATAATGAAGACGCGAAGAATAACATCGGGTCAACTCACAACAACAACAGTTCCTATGAAAAACCTGTTGAAGCCGACATAATAAGGACAGACAAAATAAATGGTCCCGGCCGGGGAAGCATGGCATTTATTTTATGTTTTTCGCTTTTAAATACCATAAAAAAATAATTGTTCAACAAATCCTATTTTGGACCAAAAATTGTCACCAAAGAAACAGAGCGCCACGTGGCCGGAAGTGACTCTGTTTCTGTAGTTTTGTACAGTGTTGATTGAGGTATTTAGTATATTATCTGCTCAGTATTATACTCATATAACATACAACAAAATCCTAAAATGAGAACAGTGGTCCATTTTCGCCATCTGCATAAACCGATTGAATGTTTTGCTAAAACGCAGACTGGTTATTACCGCGACCGTGTTTCATTGTTACCCCAGAAAATGTGTTTCTATAAACCTTTTTAAAGCAAAGCTTGGCTTTCACAACTAGCAGGACCTTACTAAGAAACCAATGTAGGGGAAAAAGAAATTAAAGACCAGCGTTTTCTTCTTTGCTCTCAATGATTTCTATATCATAAGTAACAGAGTTTTACATAACTTTATTTCTTGTCCTCGGCAACATCTTTCCGTTTGGATCAGCCTACTCATGAGACGTATAGGAAATTATTAAAGGTTATCCAGCTCATTTTCAGATAATTCCGGGAATAGATGATGAAGATGTCTGCACTCTTTATAAACAAAAAGAGAGATAAGCAGCGTTCACGTTGAATGCTAAAAAGTAGTGTTGCACTGTTTCTTTATCACAGTTAGTCATGGAAACACATTCTAGTCTTTACTAGGGCTGTTCTATTCCTAAAAGAAAACCAAATAGATATCTGGATATATATCGCTGTTTTTCGGAGTCTTCTTTTCGTGTGTAAGGAACTTATCTATATGGAAAGGTTAAATCTATCAAGACAGTAATTTTATGTGAGGAAAGAGAAGACACGGTTTTGGTCACACTTCAAAGGATTGAATTGGGTTTAACCCTTTCCCAAACAAGACCTGGCCCCGGTTTCTCGAAAAAACTTAAGTACGTTCTCATGCTCAAATCTGAGCACCGTGCTCAAATCGCACGAAATCCACGTGAACTTCAATCGAATACCCTTCAACGTTGGAGAGTATCCCTTTGAAGTTGAGCATGTTCTAATGAGAACATACTTAAGTTTTCTCGAGAAACCGGGGCCTGGTTTTAATGTCCTTAATAGAAATGGCTTGGGAAAACATTGAGACAAAAGAAGAAACTGCTGATAACCAGCAGTTTCTCCTTTTGCCTCAATATTTTCTCGGCTATATTGTTCACAAATCTTATCTTTATTCACATATAATTTGTTGTCTGCAGCTGCTTTTAAATTGGACCACCTTAAAATGTTATCGTTTTGGAAAGGGTTAACGCATCTTTCAGCTGCCATAGTCAAAAAGCGAAGGCTGGAGCAACTAACCATGGAGTTATGTTGTCTCCATCACCAGTAATACCACAACATACTTTCTATTTTCTAAGCCTCTAGCTGCTCGCCCACATAGGTTTACTATTATTCTAACATTGGTGGGAGACAGATGATCATACTTCAAATACGTGGAACTGTGGCACCAAATCGACTTTGTGACTGAGAAAAAAACATTCCTTGCAAATGCTGGTTACCAGTATGTCTCCACTGTTTCCAAGAATTTGTTGTTTTTTTGCAAATGTCTGTGAAATGTTTCTCCAAAGGCTATAAACAAATTGCTTAATGTATTCAACGATTGGTTAGTGCATACAAAATGTACGTATACAGGTTTCCTCCAATACATAAATTAGCTATGATTTGGGAAAAGGAGTTTTAATGGTAATGTTTACCGACAATGACACAGGTCATCCTGCGTATACACTCACAGTCTGATCAGGATCCATGCTCTTGTCCAATTGTTCTACGCGACCTAAGTCAGCCGTACGAGAAATGATCTGTACAACGTTTGCTACGTTACGGATTTCTCTTATTTTAAATCGCAATCTCTAAATACGGAACCTCCACGACAACTTGTTAACTGTTATGTGTGCACCTATAGCATAAACATTTGTCATCTTGATTTTGGAATTTCCTCTTGTATATTTTTGGAACTGGATGCTTTGTCAAAAAGTGTCTTAGTAAACAAAATGTTTACTATTTACAGTTACTAGTATTATTTAAGAATATTCTAGAAACAGATAGAAACTTTAGAATGTTTATTGCTAGAACAGGGTGTTAATTAAATACATTGTTTACTGATGGTTGTTTATTTACCAATTAAGTAGTATAAAGTTCTAGTATGATGTATTGGAAACTTTAGAACATTCTTAACTTTCTGGCATATTCTAATTATACAAAGAGAATAGGCTAGAAAAACCCAGTACATTATTATACGTATAAGTAAATATTCTGTTGTTTTCTCAAACCTTCTGGAATGTTCCCTGACAGCATATATCAGTAATTCTACAGAAAACGTACATCTATGGCCAGGTTTTGATAAAAAAGACACATTTTGGTATTGGACCCCGAATAACTTAAATTAAAGGGAAAATATGTGACAAAATCAAAACAAAACATGTTCTGAATTAAGTACCGATATTTTTTGTAAATTTTCATTCCTATGATAAAGCACCTGACAGAAATAAGCCTTACCGTTACGGAGAGAAATGTTGAGTTTAACTTCTGAAAATTGTTTCATTTAAAAAAAAACACACAAACAATTTTCACTCGTTAAAAGCTTTCGCCAGAATGCATGAACATACTGCTACAGTTGTTCATCTCTTCGGAGAAATCATTTCAACACCTGAAAATCTAAAACGATTCTAAAATATGTATCAAAACTTCTCATATAATCTGTGATTTTAGTCCAAATTTAAATGCACAAATGTCAACTTTTGTATTTTCTTACAATACTTTTATCTTCACTTGAATTATTCATAAAATATTTGAACTTGCCTTCAAAAGCAGTGTAACGGTATGGTTTTTAAACATTACCGTTACGGAAAATGGACCTTACCGTTACGGAAAAAGGACAATACCGTTACAAAATGGACAATACCGTTACAAATTTTTGGTTTGCGTAACGGTATTGTTTGTAACGGTAATGTAAAATTTACACATCTTTTCAATAATGGTGATAACGTGGAAGGGATATGCATAGTTTCTCTTGATATAAACCAGAAGGGTTATACAGAAAATAGCATGGCAAAGTAAACATTTCATTATAGCGACCGACATTTGTTTAATCATATGAACGGTATTGTACATGGAAAACATAACTATTTAATACGAACAACTTACTTCGTATTTTGTCTTCAAGCGAATCAGACATCACGGCCATATATTGTCACATTTACAAAATGTCGCGGAGATGCTTTAATATGACGTCATTTGATGACGAAGTCAGTGGTAGATAGTTAGCAAAAGTTGAAGAAATGATCCCGTAACGGTACTGTTTTATTTTACAGGGACAGTGGTTTAGGATTAAAAATTTTGTTAAAGTGACATTTCACATTTATTTCATTTTTTAATAGTATGTCTTGATGCAAAGATTGTTAATTCTAGTGCGTAGAAATGCTATCCGTTTTTCGAAGTTGTTATTTATAAGCGAAAAATATGCCTTCAAAGTTGAGACAGAAATGACAAATTCTACATAAATCTGAAATGTTGTCCACAACAATTTGTTTAATTTTAGCACAAAAATATATATTTCTCGTAAACGGTTCAATATTTTGGCTTGAAATTTTCAGAATTTTTCATAAGAAAACATGCTCTTTCAGATAGAATAAAGTAAAATTTATATGAAAATTATTCTGAAATGTCACTTTAATGGTATGAGTGTTTAGCTCTTTTTGTTTTTTATCCACGAGGACAACATTATGTCTATCAACAACAACAAAAAAGTATGTATTTTCTATTTGATAACCCTTTCTTTTTTGTAAAAAATATGTCAGGTTGGGCATCAGGACACAATAAAATCGCTGATTTTCGTAGGGTCATCAAATTTTGTTCCGAAATATTGTTACAATTGACGTTTTTCTGTTAAATAAAAAGTATTTGGTTTTGATTAACATAAGATAAACATACTGAATACTGTATATAAGTGCACTTTTAGCACAGAATTACTCCGTAATTACACCGGGACAGGCAATGTACGTTTTCTATAGAATGACTGATATATGGATGAGCAAATTACTCACTTTGTCACTAGTTTTAACTCGTTCACTAACTTAAACAAAATTGTCGGACTAAAGGGGGATTCTAATTTACTATCAGTGTTTAATTCTTGAAGTGGTGCAACTATTCATTGTGGATTATAAACTGGATATATACAATTAAAGTAGTGCATCTTTTGTCATCTTTTAAAACAAAACTTTCGTAACAATTGTTAATAAAAATTGTTCTATGTAAAGTTTGTTGCTGGCTTCTTAGTTCTTGTTACCCTTGGGTCTTAACAACAAATATGTGACCGTAAATTCCGTAACAAATAAGGAATCTGATAAAAATATCGATTGGTCTTATAAGTCAGGCGACACTGCTAGCTAACAAATCAACATGTTAGAATTCGCGTGGAAGCAAATTCGACTCCATGTGATGATTATCATTGTTCAGATTTGTGACTGAACGCATGATCGCAGAATGTGTAGACCTTCATTGGATATTGACAAATAAATATATTGTGACGCCATTTGTCTCCGTCACAGTTGTAAAATTGATATCAAATCGTCAGAGATTGAATCGACCAATATTAGCTATAAACCATGTGCGGATCCAGAAGGGGGGGGGGATTGGGGATCATGACCCCCCCCCCTGGAATTTGGCGAAAAAGGGGATTATCAAAAAGATTACTGGTTATGTCCCAAATAAGCCGCGTCTTTTGTCCCTGTGTGCCACGACAAACCGTTGTTATATATATAGGTCCTTTCCCACACATTAACGCTTTTGGACGCCCAACAAAATAAAGGCTTTGGAAAACATTGTGGAAAATGAAGAAATTGCTTGTTACAAGCAATTTCTTCATTTCCAACAATGTTTTTTACCAAGAAAGACCAAAACATGTTTAATTGCTTAACCCTCATCTTACCAACATATTTTACATACACATCCTACCAACTGGGGTCCATTTGGACCCCACACGTAATTTTGAATTTCATGACAAAAATAAGTTTCAAAAAAGACATATTCTTTGGTTAAATGTTATATTGGTTACTAACAAATGATAATAGTACAAAAACATACGGAAATGAAACACTAGAAGGCTCTAAAGGGCTTCAATCGCGCCGTAGGCCTGTATTTATTTTACTATTCTATGCATTTTTTTCATAAAATTCAAGGGCACATAACTCATGATCTAAGATTTCGATCAGGCTGAAAATTGCACATAGGCAAGATATTCTAGTGACAGTCACCAACATTCTGTTCACATTTTGTTTTGACTAGTCAAAATTTGTTGATGTGAGAGTAAAAATAGTAAAAAATTAGTCTAAACCGCAATTTCGGGCAATCAAGGGCAGATAACTCGGATATTTTTTATCAAATCAAAATTCCTGGAAGGAATCTCAGAGAGGGTTGCCCAAAGATTATTCCTGTGAAGTTTGGTTAAAATGCATCCAATGGTTTTTTAAATGAACATTTTTTAACAAAAAAAGTTTAAATAAGTTTAAATAGTTGTAGTAAAGAGTAATTATGAGGTCCGAACGCGCCCCAGCAAAAAAGTCAATATTAAAAACTCAAATTATGCTAAAATCTGAAAATGTTGCTCGACATGAAGAAGGTTGTGGTAGACCAACAAACTCCTAAAATTTGGACACCAGAGTGCATGCGGTAAAAATATGACACGCAAAAAAATGAGGCGTGGGGTCAGATTGACACCAGTTGGTAGGATGAGGGTTAATGGCAATTGTCGTTTGCAACACCTATGAGTTTGGACCATGCTAAAATTTTGTTGTTTGGTAATTGATTGAGTTTGATCCAGGATGAAAGTCTATATTTTCTTCATTTCTGGTAGAAAAGGAACGAGAGCAACACAGGTGCCGATTAGACGTCAAGCACGCACATCGGACTAGATTCATTTTGGTCATAGAACCCCTTATCTAAAGTCCAACTGAACTATACATAGAATCCAGGAATAGCGAAGTCTGGCATAGACCTTTGAAATAAATGGACCAGAAATTTGGTCAGAAGTAGGTGCCAAGACATTTTAATTTCTCATTGGTGTATGATTATATGTCATTCCTAAGTGAATTAGGTATGATGTATTTATTCTTTTCTGGAAGTTGCAGACACCTATATTTCCCTGAGCGGATAAACCATTTGTTTAGACAGAATAAAATGGAATTTATGGGACGCGTTTTATCAGAAATATGAGTCGGCTTTTATGTTCAATTTCTTTGACTTTTTTATATTTCAAGGTCATCAACCGAAATGCAAAACTTAGTACCTCCGGATTAAACGATAATTCTTCTATTCCTCACTGTGTCGACTATTCTAGCCACATGGATGTCAGGTAATCGAATGTTCTCTCGTTTATATTATTACTGCACAGTGACGCCTTTTGACTCCTTCACAAGAAAAGGATAAGGAAACCAATGTTGAAAATGACGAAATTGCTTATGACAAGCAATTTCTTTATTTCCCACAATTTTTTCTTTCCAAAAATATTTTAGATTTCATAGATTAAAACAAGTCATGTGCAACATCTTTGAATTTAGAATGGTCCAAAATTGTGTTGTCTGGTAATGTGTTTTTACAAACTGCATATATACTTGAATTCGCTAGCCTAACATTTACGAATCTATGTTTGTAATGGATGGAAGCCGCACTTATGAAGTGCATCGAATATAACACAACGGTTTGTATTCATTATTGCGATGTTCGATTACATGACTGATTTAGTCTACATAAAGGTAGTCCACCCCTAATGAGATTCGCGCGACGTCGGAATTTTTCGCCACCGAATGTATACGACAACGCCCAAATACGTTCGGATACGGAACGACGCCGCTCGAAAGAATTTTTTATGAATCTAAAAATGGTCACATTACGGGTATTCTACCTTATAGTGTTCGCTGATTGGCAAACTTAAACTCTTGTGTCGAAAAATCACCTTCCTAATAACCAAATATCAAAGTTTCTACAATTTCCAAACATTAGAAGTGTTTTTATTTCGTCTTTCAAATTGGATATTTTGGTCTTTTCCGAACTTTGCCGAAGAAAAAACGCTAAACTTCCGACTTGAAGTTATGACGTCATACCGGTCACTGAATGACGTCATGGCGGGAAAAGGGGGAAGTCATGGGTCATTTCCCGGAAAGCCTGAGATTTCTGAAAAAGTTAAATGTCCGACTTTTCTGTCATAAAGCGACTTCCCCATTCGATACTCAAAACACGGAATTCGTCCTCAGTAAATGTCAGAAAAAATGTTAAAACTGTCAACGAATGGGTCGTTAGTGAGTGAAGGAATGTGCCAAAGAACAGTTTAAGTTTGTCTGTATTACTCTGACGATCGAGAAATGGATAAAAACTGTGACTTCGCTTTATGACAGAAACGTCGCACACTTTATCTTTGTCAGAAACCTCATGCTCAATATTGGGGGCGGAGTCAAGCCATTGTGTGACGTCATTTCGTGGCAATTTTACGGAAATTACCGATCTTTATTTTCTCGTAAATCATCCAAGTAACGACGTAAAGAAAAGCAAACAAAACTATAAAACAACCGAGTTTGGTGGATCTTTTATAAAACACGTTAATTTAATGTTTCCCTCCAATATACGGTGAAATCAACTGCCTAGCTTGGTAGCCTTTACGAGATTTTATATCAACACTGACGGTTCATCAAAACATAACGGTAAACCCGAACTATTTTTAGTACAAAATTCATTGTCATTTGTATTTGTCATATTCAATATGTTGAGAGGAAGCAATATCATGGTGATAGCTGTCGTCCTTAGAGACGCAAAGATCCTTAAGTAATGTTGTTAAAAGATCCAAATGGCAATTGTAGTCTTAGCAAATTTTGACCGCGATGTATTAGGTTTTTGTGACTTTTTGCTGCCGTAGCGCAGTTGGTACCGCATCGGACTTTCGAGGTCCCCGATTCGATCCAGGCCGCGGTAAAATCAATATTCTTTCAGACAAAATTGCCTCACGCCAATGATTTGATATCGCGACCAGCTGATGGCTCGGCTAGAATGTTGTGGTAGTACTGGTATAAGAAACGACAGGAATCCACGATTAGGTTCTCAAACCACCCCCATATGAGAATAGCAGTTGGAAACGGCATTAAACCTCACCCAATTAATTCAATCTGTATAATCTCTTATTACCACATTCTACCCGAACACAGCTCTTCTACCATTTTGAAACCAATATTGTGACCAACGTACTGTTTGACATTGAAATAGGAATGTTTGTCTCTGTTGATCATCAATTCAACCGAATACATACACCGTGTATGGTAAACCTACGTAAACCTACGTCTAAATCAGCTAGATGCCAAAGTGGTTTCTTAAGGTTTACAGACTCTCATTAAAACAACACTTTCTAGCCATACGAAATGCATAAAATTACACACACTTGTAAATACATTTCACATTAATTGATTTACCACGATGGATGTCAAGATTATATTTCAAGAGAAAATGATTTACAAATATTATTTTACTCTATATTCATGTACAAGGGACGTAATTTTGGACATTTTTGTCAAATACACCCTGATACAGTTCCAAATTTTTAACCGTGACCTGCGCATGAAGTGAGCAAACAAAAGGTCACGTGGTCTTTTTACTATATAATTCATTGTGCGAGTCGTTATTTTCGCGCGAGCAATTTTCATTTATTCTGCCTAAGTATTAAGAATATTTTATACAGTCATTTGCGTTAATTATTAGAGTTTTCAGTTACAGGAATATTTTTGCAACTTTGATTGAAAAAAAAGAGATTTTTTGGCTTGTAATCATTCGTACCCTGTCTCCATCGCCCATTACCACCATGCAAGTTCAGGATGAGCTACTGCTTTTGAAAACCATATAAAAAGAATTTTGCAGGAGCAAGTGAGCTCCTTAGTACTGTCCAAGTGTGAGCGGTAATATTTTGCATGTGTTTGTGCTCTAGATTAGAGCCAACAATGGACAGGTAACAGGATGGATTCCCAGCCGCGGAGCGTGGACAATTATAAATTAACTTATTGCTGAAATATTGTTGAGAGGCGTTGAATTAAAAAAAAAGAAATGAAAAGAAAAATGTTTTAAACTTTTACCAAACAAGAAATGTTAATGTTTTGACTGTCAAGGGCGGATCCAGGATTTTTTTCAAGGGGTGGGGGGTGAGGTCTAGCCCAAAAGATGTCTTTAAATTTGTGAATTTTGTAATGTTAGATACCATACTAACGCTGTGTAGTCAAAATTCGATTTTCGACCTATTCAAGGCGGGGTCCGGACCCCCGACCCCCTTGTTAGATCCGTCTTTGACTGTCTTACAGAGATTGTTTCAAAAATCATTTCAAGGGGCAAAATAATGAATTACTTTTAATCAGCATTTTCTCCTTTTGCCTCAAGGTTTTCGTTACTATATTACTATATTTTTCATGGGGGTCCAAGCCCAATTGCCGGGGGGGGGGGGGGGGGGGGTCCACGCCCAAATGATGACTTAAATGTGTTAAATTATATATTGACGCTTTAATTATATAGTCAACATTCAATTTATGGCTGATTCCGGGGGAGGGGAGGGCGGACATCCCGACCCCCCCCCCCCCCCCCCACCCCCACTCTAGATCCACCCTTGCTTAAAAAACCTACTTTCATGATACCCATTCTGTTATCTGCAAGAGCTACCAATTTGAATCAGGTGCCGTTTGGGAAAGGGTTAAGCCGCTGTCAAACTTGAAAAGTCTAAATAATTTGTCGTTTGGGAAATGGGCTTTAACAGCTATGTTTTTATTATCAAATTGATCTACCATAATGAATTATCTTTCTTCATAAACCTTTCGGCACTGACATAACCATCTTCACACTGAAAACGGCATGTTTCGTACTCTTTTTGTTGGGGAAGGGGGTTTGTAACGTGAATATGACAGTTTAACCTTGCGGCTAGGTCCTCGAAAGATCCGAGGATACTACTTTTTCGGAGGGTCAAAAATGACTTAAAAGCCGATAAAGGCCATAAATGGAAGTCAGTCAATGATATCCCGTCGAGATTCACAGAGGAATCATCACTAAACGGTGTGTGATTCCTCTTAAACTTCTTCTTTCCTCCGTTCATTTCCATTGTACGTTGGATGCTTTACTCACATTTGGGTCAGAGCCTCGATCTGGCATCAAAAAGTGTTACTATTTTTAGTAACAAATTGGAAGTGTATTTGGGTGTATAAGTATGCAATAATTCAATATTCTAAACCGCACAAAATGCTTTTAATATGTTCTTTGTATTTGGAATGGAAATGTAACACAGTTTAGGAATTATTTGCACTTTTCAAATTTCGCCTCTAGGTCTTTCGTGCTAATGAGGGGTTAGGTACCTTAAGTTTCTTGTATGAGATTCGTGCTGTTTCCGATCAAACCTTTTCTCAAATACATTACCTTGGCTTATTGCAAAGCGTTGGTAGATGATAAACTTTTAGCATTACTTATAAAAGAATGTGTATGTTCTGATAAAGTGTATTTCGTTTTGCATCCTACATGTAATGCATTTGTAAGAAAAACCTTGCAGGTGGTGAGACATATCTGGTATGTTCTTTCACTAAATCCTTTACAGAAGAGGCTCTAGTTTTCAGGTCCCTTAAGCAAATGGATTCTTAGAAAACTTTCCATGACGAACAAGAGGAGCTCTGAACCCATTCCCAAACAACAAAAATTTAGGATGGTCCAATTTGAGTTGCTGCATACGACAAAATGGACATTGAAAAAGAAAGGATTTTTGTACAAAATAGCTAAGAAAATATTGAGACTAAAGGAGAAACTGCTGGTAATCAGCAGTTTCTTCTTTTGTTTCAATGTTTTCCCAAGCCTTTTCTATAAGGGACGTAAAAACCAGGTCTTGTTTGGGAAAGGGTTAACCAGCATTTTCTTCTGTTACCGCAATGTTATCTACGTAAAAACGCATAACTTCGATGCCAAATTGAACAATTGTGTAGTCTGTAACACCTTCAAATATACCCTTCTGTATTTTTTGTATGGGAAAGGGTCGATATTTATTTCCTCTCTTGAGAAGTCTTTTGGAGACAAACATATATTACAGTTCTCGGCTTTATCTGACAATAGCTGAGAAAGGTCTACAACGTTTTAATATTTCATCACGCAAAAGGTCCTCGTGAGGATTAAAACAGCTTTTTCTGTCAAAAGCCTATCGCATGAATGATTTCTGTCAGTATAAGGCCAATATGAAGAATATCTTTGGCGCTTGTTTTGAAACACTTAACATAGATTATGTCAATAGTAAATGTTTCTGTATCTAATAGCGAACAATTTTCGCGCCAATTTGTGCTAAAAATAGATTTCTAATGGGAAAACCCCCATCAACGTTTGCCGGGTACCAGTCTAATATTTTGTTTATCGGTCATGAATCGGACAATTTTTTCGTAACAGTGTTAGCAAAAAAATATTATTTTCAAGCGAGATATAGGTCGATCATAGATAATGCAGGCGGGAACTTAAACTACGAAACATTGCGCATATGCTACATGCAAGATTGCTTCCAGAGACGGAGACAGACCGGAAATGACAAACGTTTTTTCTATAGATTCCTCAGTAGCTTAACCAGAAAAAACATCAAAAAGTCTGAAAGTAAAGAAGCTATGATCATGAAACTTCTCGGGTAGATAGATATCACCAAGGAGAAGTGCAACGCACAAGGAGCATAACTCTACCTTGCTTATTTTGATATATTGCCCTTTGTTGTAGGCCTACATAGTGAAAGCCTTTGGGGATATCAAATCACATTCAGCGACAAATTCTAGTTTTTTTCTATATTAACCATTTCCCAAACAAGACCGGTTTTGACGTCCCCAACAGAAAATTCTTGGGAAAACATTGAGGCAAAAGAAGAAAATGATGATCGACCAAATTGAAGAGGCCTGCTCAGCAGACAAAAAGAGTGTGAATAACTTCTTTGGATATTGATGATCATTCTTCTTTTGACTCAATATTTTCTCTGAGATAAAACACTAAAAGTATTCACATCCGTTTTGTCATCTGCAGACTTTTTTCAATTTGCCCAAACACGACATTTTGTCGTTTTGGAAAGGGTAAGCGAGTACGCACGAGCGACACGACGAAGCCATGACAGGACCGTATGTGTAAACATTACTTGTTTTAAAACTGCTTATTTCATAGTTACCGATCTTTAAAAGTACACGACAGTGCAGCAACCTTCTTAACTCTGAATTAGAATGTTTCTCAACAAATGATTACAGCAATCAAGCTCTTAAAACGTCATCTTCGGCAAGTTGAACTTGGAAAAACTTACCGAGATTCACAGCCATATTTGTACGATAGGAGATTCCCAATCTACTTTTAGACCAGTGAGGCGTGACGATGACGTATTTGTTAAACGAAAAAACCTAACGCTATTGTAAGTGATCTTAAAAATCAAAAAGTACAAATGCCATTCTCAAACCGGGTTAGCTTCGCTTTTCATAAAAGAAACCCGTAACTACAGCTTAAAATAAGCTACAGTAACGAGATTTTTGTTGAAAAGCAGTCTGTATACAACTCATATAAATAACATTTTATCGAGCGAACATCTGAAATTGGGTCCATGTACTATTTTCCTAATAAACTGCATTGATTCTATTTAATAGACATGTGCAAGGTAAGAACGAAAACGGAGACGAAGTACGAAACCGGTTAAAGTGTGGGGACATATCAAAACACGCGAAAGGTGAAATCGTTTGCAATGCCGCAACTAAATTTTAAATCATCTTGAGTTACGACACTTTGAACGTGGTCAGCGGAATACTGCCTTTAAGGCCAATTGAAGGTTATTCTTTTGGTTTAAATGTATTTTGCACATTTCGTATATTTGAGGAATGGTGGTACACCTTTCCTGCAATTGATTAAAACGATTGAATGTTGTTCAAGGTTATTTTCAACTACCCTGGTCATATCGCGGCGACTGGAGCACAAAACCATGGATTTCTGGATTTCCTCTAAACGGTATTACCACAATAACTAATCGGTGTATACAGCTACTCTCTCACATGGTGAAACAAAATGTCAGAAAGGGTATTGGATTGGCCGAGCCGAGATTTGCAACAACGACCCCGGATTGATAGGATCTGGCGCAACAAAACAACTGAGCTATCTGGGCTCTTCCTTTTTTCAAATGAAAAATTAAGACACGTCCAATATCATGTAGTGGCAGACTAAATAATAGTTATTATTGAAAACAGAAAATGTTATTGTAACGACGAAGAAAATGTTCACGGAAGCGAGAAAATATTAGTTATGCTTTTTCTCTGAATGTTTTCTGAAACATTCATTCCCTATCGGTGACATGTAGACAAGAAATTGTGTTTGAATATTTTAAAGATCCAATGTCCTTCCCAGGCCCAAATTCCTGTATAAAAAATCACTTACAAAGGTTTTTTAGACTTTAAGCCTTATCTTGGAATGTTTATAAACATCATATCTCATAAACTATGACCTTTTTTAAAATGACAAGAAATCGATAATCGTGAAGGATCTAAAATAAGATCTAATATATAATCACGTTCACAAATATTTACAAACCGATTTCATATGTGTTCTATACCGTCGTATTCTAAGCTGTTACAGGTCAGTCAAAGTCGAAATTTGGCACACAGAAGAATAAAGGGTCATCTTTTTAATCATGTATAATTATTTTTAAAGATAATCTCCAGCAAAATGGGCGAGAATGCATCTTTAATGCTTTTTCTGAGCTGAATCTTATAACATCAGTAGGTGAATCTTATAACATCAGTAACACGATGGGTACCCCACGTGACTTTTGGGAAGCGTTCACACCAAAAACTGTCCGCTTCAAGGATGTTTTGTTTAATTACTCAGTGTATTCTCTAAAGACTTTGACGAGATAAAATGTACCGTGTTAAGAAATTCATTCCAAATTCTAACTCACTCTGCACCGAATCACATGGTTTCTTCAAACATTTAAAATTAATCATTTTGCATGAATGTTTGAAAAAAAAACATGGAATTCCTTTCTCGACCCCCTTTATATGTAAATATATGTAAACCGTTCTGATCTATCGATATAACATTTATCTAGTACCTATATGGTATGTAGGATTCTAAATTTAGAACATCGGTAGTAAAGTGTGAGTACGGCGCACGTGGTTCACGGTCAAAGCAAACTGTCAACCTTTTCAATATCTATTATATGTGACCTTGTGAAACAGGAAACCGCGAATTATTTGTTTCCCCAAAAGCCACCATATAACTTGTGTGCTTGACATTTTACGGTACTGACTATTCACTAGAACTTATTAAAATTTATATTAAAAAAATGATAGATTAGATATCGCTGTTTTTCGGATTGAGTTAACAAACTGTTTCAGTTGAGTGAATTAGATTCCTACACGATATCAATTCAGTCGGTATCACCAGAGCCTGTATATACGTATTCATTGATTGGTTCAGCTACTGACATTGCTAATATGCTTTCTAATATATGATTGTTTACAAACCACATTAATGAATCATGCAGCTGGTGGCTCGGATTGAATATTGTGTTTGTAGAGGTGCAGGATGTACGAGAACCACGCGTCCATTCTTTTTCCCTCCTTTTTCCAAAGGACAGCTATAACCTAGTACATGATGTGTTATCAACTAAAATTCAACGAATTTTTCACTAATATGTCCTATCCGTGTACATGTTTCATGACGGCACTTTATAAATTTGTCTTCGTGTTAGCATGTTTAGATTTGGCCACCTTTATAATGTGTTCTTGTTTAGTTCTTGACCAATTTGAGTTCGGTTTGAAGCAGAAAATATGGATAAACGTCAGGCATGGCTACATGTGGTAGATCTAGATCTTAATTTTTTTAAAGAGTCATTTGTATTCAGGAAATCCGCATTCTCTGTTTCGTTTGTTTTCAAATAGGTCATATATGAAAAGAAGAAAAGAATATAGAAAGGCATCGAAATTGTTGTGTTCCGTGATTCCCCAACGTGATAGATCTACATGGTTTATTTCGACAAAAATTAATTTTTACATATCGATATTATCATTTTTAAATCGCTATTACTTTCGAAAAGCATAGTGGTTATTTTAATCCACCTAATTTTGATAAAAGATATCCCTGTCATCCCTGAACCTTATATTGAAATATGCTTGGCCTTAAAATGAATCGATGACACATAATAAAGTCTTGACCATGTCACGCCAAAATATGCACAGTAAAAACTGGAGAAGTACAAGAATTCTTTTTATCCATTGCAAAGCATTTTTATCTGATTTCGATGCACTATACCTTTTCCGCAACGTTACTTCGGCGCATTTTGTCTCTTATCTTATTTTATTGTAAGGGGATGGGATGATGCCTTTTCAATGTTCTTTGCAATATAGGCCACTATCACTGCGTTTCTGTTGACGAAAATGAATGTACTTCACATTGACATTAACGGATTACCTTTAACTTAATAGGAAAAGCTGGGTATAGATGATTTGTACATATAATCCACGTTAGTGAATTGTATGACAAAATACTTGCTTTGGTTATAAGACACAGTTTGGATCAAATGACGGACATTCTGGCTGACGAGAACATGGAAAAATTAACAGACATACATTTTCAGCAGCTACATTTACCTTTACAGTGACATAAAAGTGTTGTTTTCTCTCTTTATTAAACCCAATCGTTATTTCTGGTTTCGCGTATTTTGACACGACCCCTTTTATTCCGTTTTCCGTTTTCGTTTTTCGGGTTTCGTTCTACCTTGCACATGTCTAATAAGGACTGTCTTTCAAAATGAGTGAAGGAATAGGGAGTGAGGAAAACGAGATTACTCATGTTATACGAAATATCTGCTCTATACTCTATCTACAACTTTCGTCTCTGCTCATTTAACAGGGTACGGAAACGCAGAGCCAATGCAGTAGATCTATCAATAAATGTCGCCTTAGTAGATTATTATCTATCTCGTTCGGGAATCTGGGCTAACTACTTTCAAGATGTCAGTGCACATAAAATTCATACACGTGGAGCATACTGTCACGCGGCAAATTTGCTTCATACGCTTGCTTCAAGTAAAATGAATAATCAGATTTGAATAAATTCTTTTATTCGATAAAATTGAGATTAAAAGGAAACTTTTTTTTTATTTCGTAGTAAATGTAGTTTTTCTTGCGATTTTCTGCTTGTTACTTTTTGGCGACAGGATTTCAGAGCACCGCGTAGTGATTAAGCCAAAGTAGGATACAGTTATGCGCCAAATCGGTCAGTCCAAAAATTAAAACAAATATAGACTGGAAATTTTAGACTGACTACTTAGTCAATGTTAGCCAAAAAGTTCGACCACCGAATGTTTTCGACCGCGCTCGAATAGTTCCGACGTCGCATGCATCTCATTAAAGGTAGACTACCTTAATTTGACATCATGTTGTTGATATTCTTGAACAAAACAAGATGTGTTTGTGAAACACCAATGTCCACGAAATGACCATTTTTCTGAAAAATGCATATAATTATGCTAAATTTTCATGTTAAATTTTCATGTTGAGTGTTGATAAGGGGTTAATGGATGAGCTTGATGAAGGTCATATTGCATGGAGCAGATATATATCATATCATTGAAAGTAGGTTGCATACCAAATTTGAGCTTTGTATGTTGAATACATTTCTAGAAAATGCCAATGTTAAGCTTTCGGACAGACAGACGGACGGACTGACAGACGGACACGAGTAAAACAAAATGCCCCCATCTCTCGATACAGTCTCGCTTTCTTATTGAAGTTGCTGTTTTGGATTTCATTTTTAATTTTTCATCTAAGACTTTTCGTATTCATTCGGAAAAAAACCCCATGAAATTGATAATGTCGTGCTTAATTTTCATTCAAATGGCGTATTCACTTGCTGGAAAAAATAACTTCAACGTGCGGTCCCGTCTATGGTAATTCAGTAATGATGTGTAAAGATGACTTTATAATGATGATGATGTGTGGCTAGTCGTTATCAGATTTGCTAATAGAACTGACTATAAAACATATTACCAAGTGCTTGATGCTCGAAAAGAATGTTATGGTACTGCTGGTGAGAAAAACGACAGGAATCTATAGCTAGGTTCTCCAGTCGCCCCAATATGACCATAACAGTTGACAGATGCATAAAACCCCATTCAAGTCGCACTAGATACACCAACCATTTCAACATCATCAAGTAATTCTGATTGAGTTTTCTGGGAAAGGTCTTTTCTCATTAACATTTTTCAAATGTGCAGAAGAATACCTAACTGGATGAAGTCACAGTGTTGATGACCCATAAATTCAGCATCAAATTAAGGATGGCATAAGCACTTTTACAGACGAACAAAATCGTCCTGACCTTTTAGGAAATAACTATAACACTGAAATACAAACACTTTGTTGTATGTCATTGTGTATAAAATATCATCTTATATTCCACGGCATAAATTGTATAACTTTCTGCTCTGATCATTTGTCGAACGATAACATAATGTATTTACTGATGCCAGATTCATGCAAAATGTGTATCAGCCTATTCGCCAAGACCAGATTATCTTAATGCCTCGTGGACTTCTATGGTGGTAGGTCTTGGGATTATAATAATCAGCACTTTCTTCATTTGTCTCAATATTTTCCAAGAGATGTTATTCACATTTCCTAAATTAAGTAAAATTAATTTTATCGTTTGCTGCAGCTTTAAGTCTAAATGCTCACCGTTTGGAAAATAGTTAAATGTCCCATTTCCAGAATCAAGGCTCATTTGTCTGGGCTTTAAAAAGTACAACTAAGAAACGTCTCCGCCATGATTGACTTCTGACCGCATCTCACCGGAAATGACATGATCTGTCGTTATTCTAGACTTTGATTGACAGTTAAGTAATTAGGTCAAATCAATGACGAAACGAGAGATCTATTTAATACCTCGCATTTTATGTGAACATAAATGCCCGGTCATATAAAGTTCCGCGTCCATATCACGTCCATATCACCGCCAAAATTATACTACAGTTGACACTCGTTATGTCGATATCGGGTTAGTCGAATTTCCGCTTAAGTCGAAGTAAAAGTCTGGCCCCGTCATCACCAATGGATATCAAAACGTTAAATAAAATAATTTCGAAATAAATATAACCATTGAAATTTAGTAGGAAAAGGATAGAAATTGCTCGTTTCGAGCAATTATTTCCTTTTCCTACTATATTTCAATTATTAACGCACTTAATGAGCAACGAAAATGGTCAAATTGCATTCAATTCGAAATTGAACAAAATCGGATGAGTTGAACTCCGAAAATGTCGAGATATTTTGATAACCCTTCGACTTCGATACAACGAGTGTCGACTGTACATGTATCCCCTTTATTTTTAGACGTGCTCATGTCGTGATGTGTACACGGGATGGTGTATGTGACCAAACCTTGAAGTAAACACTTGCTATTTTGGCTAATAATTTTTCTTGCGTATCATTTTTCAGGAATCCAAAACGGCAACACGCATTACTTTGCCAACCGAAGGATACAGCAAATATATATACCCGGCTTTATATTCACCTAGTGGTTAAGCTTTATTAGAAATACACGACTAAAAACCATGAACATTTTAATCAAAAGTTTTTTTTACATTCATAAATTCAAGTCTCATACATATAGACTGATAATGATACTATGTAGGAATAAATCTGCATGTGTTCGTTTAACGGCTGATAAGAAGAAGGGACATGACTTTGCGGCGTGATAAACTGAAGGCTCGCAGTGAGCATTGTAAACAATAGTGATAGTGCGCCTCAGAGCTTTAGGGTCTACTTTCTACCTCGGCTAGAATTGGTCCTAGATGATTTCGTAGTTGTTATTGGTAGCAAAATGTAAAAGGTACAGTGGGTAAAATTTTGTATTGGAGTTTGATTTGGAGAGGCCTACCTAACTGAAGATTTTTAGACCATCTCGAGCCACGTACATGTACTTTACTTGCGTTTCTTGATCATAATACTGTTGTACGTTCAAGAAGAAAAATCCTAGAATTAGAAAGTTACTCAACTTCTTTGACATTTTAAACCGATTAATTTTCATGTCGATCGGCCTTACATGCCAACTTTGCTCTAGCAGGCAATTGTTTTTGATGTAAGAAGTTGTTTGTTTCGTTTATTAGTCCCGTTTCGGTTACCAGTTGGGGGCTATATAATAGGTTTGCTCGATTCCCTCCGTCTGTCCGTCCGTCCGTCATACTTTTGCCCGGGCTATATCTTCTAAATCATATGTGCTAGCAACTTCAAACTTGGTACATTTATCTTATTGAGGAAAAGTGTCATGCTCAAGAACCGTTACTCTGCCACGCCCACTTTTTGAGTTATAGCCCTTTGTTGTGTTTACCCTTGCATGCTTGTCCGGATCATATCTCCTAAACTATGTGTGCTAGCAACTTCAAACTTTGTACACTAGTAGATCTTATTAAGGACAAGTATCATATTTAAGAATCATAACTATGTCACGCCCACTTTTTGCGTTATTGTCCTTTGTTGTTTTTAGCCTTACATTCTTGTCCGGAACATATCTCCTAAACTATAAGAGCTAGCAACTTCAAGCTTGGAGCAATTATAGATCTCATTTAGGAAAAGTGTCATGTTTAAAAACCGTTACTCTGCCACGCCCGCTTTTTGAGTTATTGCCCTTTGTTGTTTTTACCCTTACATTATTGTCCGGAAAATATCTCCTAAAGTATGTGTGCTAGCAACTTCAAACTTTGTACACTTATAAATCTTATTAAGCACAAGTGTCATGTTTAAAAACCACAACTCTGCCACGCCCACCTTTTGAGTTATTGCCTTTCGTTGTTTTTACCCTTACATTTTTGTCCGGAACATATCTCCTAAACTATCAGTGCTAGCAACTTCAAACTTTGTGCACTGATAGATCTCATCAGAAACAAGTGTCATGTACAAGAACTGTTACTCTGCCATGTCCACATTTTGAGGTATTGCCCATTATTGTTTTTAACCTTACATTATTGTCCGGAACATATCGCCTAAACTATGTGTGCTAGCAACTTCAAACTTTGTACACTTATAGATCTCATTGAGGACAAGACTTTAGTGTTATGTACAAGAACTGTTACTCTGCTATGTCCACCTTTTGAGTTATTGCCCTTTGTTGTTTTTACCCTTACATTTTTGTCCGAGTCAAATCTTCTAAACCATAAGTGCTAGCAATTTCAAACTTGCTACACAAATAGATCTCATTGAGGACAAGTGTCATGTACAAGAACTGTTACTCTGCCATGTCCACTTTTTGAGTTATGACCTTTTTTTGTTTCTATCCTTACATTTTTGTCCGGAACATGTCTCCTAAACCATAAGTGCTAGCAGCTTCAAACTTTGTACACTGGTAGATCTCATTGAGGAAAAGTGTAATGCACAATAATTGTTACTCTGCCACATCCACTTTTTGAATTATTGTCCGATGTTGTTTTTATTCTTACATTTTTGTCCGAACCATATCTCCTGAGCCATCAGTGCTAGCAACTTCAAACTTGGTACACTTATAGATCTCATCGAGGACAAGTGCCATGTACAAAAATCATTACTCTTCTCCGCCCACTTTTGGAGTTATTGCCCTTGGCTATTTTTACCCTTATATTTTTGTTTGGGACATTTTGTCCAAAACCTAATGTGCTAGCAACTTCAAATTTTGTATACAGTTATAGATCTAGTAAGTAGAAGTTATATTATAAGAAAGGATTTTTTGTTATCCGGTGGGGGACTCCTGTATTGCATCGCAATACGACATGCACTTGCTTGTTTCGTTTCAGAGGAAGAAATGTAGCGCTTAGTAGCCAAAAATCACAACTACAAAATAATTTGCATATTCTATGTCGCTGCGAGGTATACAGGGCTCCCGAATGTTGAAATACATGGTACCGAAGATGGCTCTAAACGTTCTAAATTACTACCTAGCATTGAACGTGGACTCGGATTGTCCCGCTGTTTCAACATTTCCTTAGTTTCTAGTTTATGTAAGCTCTAATTAAGTCTTTAGAAGTAGAATTGGAAGGACAGTTTCCAATATTCCACAACAAGTAAACTTGATGTTATCTCTGGCGTTTACTTACAGGAAAATAAATGTAAATATTAACTAATATGAAAAAATCAAAATAAGACGGAAAAAAAATAAATTACTAAAAATATCAGTCTCTGTGACAATAAAAATATACTGTCCAAAAAAAGTTTAGCACACTCGGAAAATGATGGTTCCCACTTAAAGACCATCGCGGGATTTAGATTCCTCTGATAGGATTTTTTTATTTTTTGATATTTTGTAGATTAAAGTATGCCGATTTCAAAAATGAAAAGAAAAAAGGGGGTCGTCGAATCAAATTTTCTGCAAAACGTCATAGAAAGACATTGGTATTGAGCAAAATTTTGCCCGATATTTACGCGGATTTTCATTTCTGGGTATTGACATAAAACTATAAAACAACGGAATCTTCGCGTATAATTCATTTCAATTTTTAGTTTAATTTCAAAGATTTTAAGTAGTTTGGACTGAATATAATACATAATTGTCGATCGAAAGGTAAAAATTAGAAATTTTATCGTATTTTCCTCCCTTGAGTCAAATCTGACTTATCTAAAATGCACTTGAATATTTTCAAAATATATTACTTTTTTTCAAATTCCGAAAAAACGTTCTGATACAAAATTTTACTTTTTTCTATATTTTGTAAATAATTATATGTTCGTTTGATATTGCTATAAAAAACATATGGTCATCGTGCTACTTTTTTTGAAAAAATCGCAAAATTCTAGACCACCCTGCATTGACAAAACGGGGAAAAATCAATTCAGATGGGAGTTTATTCCATATAAATTTTATCCAATATTTTTTTCTATTTTTAAAAATAGAAGTTGTTTAACACGAAATGGCATATCAATTTATCAATAGCTATTTTTCAAACCTTAAGCCTGCAATTGATTAAAATTTGCAAAATTGCGGTTATTCTCCAAGTGTCCTAGTAACCGGACAGCACTAATTACCGACAGTATTTCGTGTTGTCCTTGTGTCACCTTAATATTCCGTTCCCCAAAAAGGGATTATTGACTATTATGATTTATAAAAGATAAATAAAAAATCTACCAAATGAAAATCCTCTGCTAAGTCTGATCCATTTCTCCAAATTTGCCGGCCGCGGTAAATACCCTTTCTGACAATATTGTCACCCACCAATTGGTTTGAAATCGTTAACCTAAGGGAGCGAGCGGCTGGAGGCTCGGTCAGGGTGTTGTGGTAGTACTGGTTTAAGAAACATCAGGAATCCATGGTTAGGTGCTCCAGCCGCCACGATATGACCATGGCAGTTGAAAACGGCGTAAAACCCCAATAAACTCAATTCTCCAAATTTGTATTTCCCACAATGCCCCTTTTAGCGTGACGGATCACATTTGTCAAAGTTTTTTGTCTACGACACAGACGCTGATGCAGACACTAAAATTTGAATATAAACTAGATTTGAACCTTCAAACAAGATTATAATGTAGATTATGACCGTTTTCTCCTTCTACCTCAATATTTTGCTCCCTACTTCTGCAACATACATGTATCAGTTTTTACCGCAGTACGAAAATAACAAAATACTGATTTTCAGCATTTTCTCCCTTTTCCCTCATTTTCTACCAAACATCATGAATACATGTACAATTTCTCTGTTCATAGCAATGCCCAAACCTTATCTCAAACAAGACTTGGTTTGACATCTCTGACTGAAAAAAAAAAAAAACAAACAAAAAAAAAAAAAAAAAAAAAAAAAAAACAACAACAAAAAAAACGGGAAAACAATGACCAAAAAGAAAGAAGAAAACATTGATAATCAGCATTTATTCCTTTTGTCTCCATAATTTTGACCATAGATCTACGTATAATACACAAATCCCATCTTTTTTGACGTCTATTTTGTTATATTTCTTTAATTCTCTCAATATCATCTCAGTCGTGACTACAGATCTTTTAATTATAAATCTAGTAATACAAATTCTATTGACTGCAATTTCTCGAAAGCATGGAGAAACATTGAAGCAAAAGAAGAATTTTGTTGATAATCAGCGATTTCTCTCTTTTCATCATCATTAATATTGGTCATTGCTTTAGATAACGTATGCTACACAATTTACATACCGATATTCACCAACAATAATTTTGACGCCTGCAGTAACTTTCAAATTGGACAACCCTAGTAGATTTATTTTGTCGTTTAGTTTGGGATCAAATTGGAACCACCCATACTTCTGTTCTTAATTCTGGCAAAAATTAAAACATTACCCAAACAAGTATGTATTTGAAAGACCTCAGTGGGAAAAAAAGTCTACGAAAACGCAGACACAACAGAATAAATGTTTTAACTAGATCTACTTTTTTCTCCTGCTACCGCATTATTTTCATGTTATCTGAAGTACCTTTCAAATACAAAGAGTCTAAAAGCAGTGCATCCATGTTGTTACAACGTAAGAGACGCGCAATACCAAATAAGATAACTCGACGTCCAATGAAAGGCGGGAACGTCAACGTCGCGGGAACGCAGAAAAACGACGTTGACGTCATAATTATGTTGCGCAAAACGTTGCGCACGATTGAACCCCCGCGATCGTCATTAAAAGCTATAGCGAAATCTTTAAAGGGAAAACAATATTTTGATTTTGAATTCATTTTGCTGACGTTTCCTGAAAATTTTGTGTCAACACTCTTAAACGTTTACTTGATATCTTACGTTAAAGTGCATATGGGTCAGACACCGAAAGTCAGGCAAATTTCAATATCGGGTAAATTCACCAGCAGTTACTTTGATCGCCTTTCAATGCTGCAGACAGACTTTCTGACTAAACATATGGGAACTCTGTCCCATTCATATCGCTGAGGACGCTCAAAGTCAAGGACGTTAAAGTCGTCATGGCTTTCGCTATCTTGGCCTGCAAAATGACATGTACAAGGTGGTACGTCTGTAAACACTAAATAGGACATCACTCCAATGTCTCCTGGTTCAATAGCAATGTGTCCATACCCACTGACGCATTGCCTGCCGATGCCTCAACGTCATTGGCGTAAGGTCGGTATGCTTTGATGCAAGGATGCAAGCTGTACAGGATCCCTCCCGGACAGTCTCGTCACTAGCTGTAGTTCCTGTGACGACCATAAGGAGTCGGACTAACTTCCTACTAGACGGACACCTGTTACGTTGTCAGGACGTCACAACGAAACTATCCTCTTTAAACGTCGTTTCACGTGATATGTAAGATTTATGTCGATCATTTGCGACCAAACCTGCACCAATTCGTCGCCGTCTGATTGTCGATTTATGCCTATTTAAATGTAGAGCGACACCTCTAACGGGCATGCCTCATTGGAGCATGCTAAGACCTCTCTGGCGTTGATCTAACGTAATTATTTTTCACTTCCAATTATCATTTTCAAAGAATTTGTAACAGTTAAATTTATTCTGCTAAAAGATCTGTGTAATCTTGTGCTTTTGGACAAGCTAGACAATATCAGTGGCACTGCACACGTGACGCACATGACTTTTGCTTATCTTGATTTTGTCCAATATCCTGACTGTTCATTCCACAAACGCACTGTATGTGTGATGTTTGTCAATCGGGACAACTTTACAGCATAAAACAATTTTTATGCAATAATCAGATACTAAAAAAATAATCTACATTTATTTCAAAACGTGCTATTTTTTGCACAGTATATAGTTTAATGTCTATCGTGGACGTGTTAAATTAAAGATAGTAAAATGAACGTGGTGAATACTTTCATGTACATAACTGCTTTATAAGAATATGCAATAAATGTTGCACTCTAACACCCCAGTTACACATACGATGAGTCTTAAATCGGTCCTTAATCGGTGAATTATTTCTCTCATATGATCGATTGTCATCGGTGTCAGCATTTCAGACTTTATTTGTAACAGGGTATCGGCGATAAATGACTTATTGATCGGTAAAATACAAAGTAGATCGGATGTCCGTAGGCGACAAATAGCTGGCCAGTAGAAGCTTGGTCGGTGATGATCGCTTATTTGCTTAATTTACCATCGGCTGTCGTCGCCTTTACAACGGTTGTCAATCGGGCAGTCGGTGATTGATCTGTGTTCGACCAGAGGTCTATCGTTTTCCATCGGATACAACCGGTGATCCGTATGTGTTCATCGGTCAAAGATCGGTGATGTCGGTGATGAATAGCTGCCAAATCTTTGTTCAGCAGACTGCCGTCGGTTTTTTCATTAAAATGACATATAAGCGATGAAAACCGATAAATTTTAGTTCATTGTATGAAATAATATATGATATATACTAACGGAAAAAAGTAACTATGCACATTTCCTTTCTATATACCGGTAACCTTTTAAATACATGAATTAAAGGAATCAAATTTTACAATTTTGGAAAAAGAACGTTTAACCTTTAAATTTCAATGAGTGTCAGTTTGCTTCACCACTCGTTATTACCGTAACAAGCCTGGAAAGTGGGTAGGGGTAAAATTCAAGTTCACAAGCCATTTTCGAGTGTGAACACTATTGACACCGATAATGCTCTGCAGCAACGAGACATCTAAACTGTCACAAACGGTTCTTTAAAGGTTCTTCTTGAGATGTTGACCAATAACGGAGCCAACTAGTCAAACGCTGACGTTGAATAAAGCATGTTTCCATATGACGTCCCCCACCGCGTTTATGAATGCGAGCTCGAACATCGGACTGTACAGATGTAATCGAGGCGCGCCAATAAGCTATACCTTGTTCAAATTGACCTTACGAAAGGGTAGATGTTGTCTAAGCCACTGTAGACGATGTCATTGACGACGTCGTAGCAAGACTAGACGTATCGGTGTACGTCTAAGACGGATGTAGCGCTCCATTAACCGATCTCTAACAGGCCTTCTGCTGATAGAACTAAACTCTGGAATCAACCTATCTGTAACCTTTGCCGACAACAATCGATTTCACTGATGGTTGTTCTGATTATGGCTGACTTGTCTGAATGACATCACATGTCGACGTATCGAATGTGGCAAGTTGCGTGTGTTTCTAAATTGTTGAAATTGTCTCAAAAGTGCACATATGATGTTTCTATGCAAACCAAAGCGCTTGGCGACCTTTTGCTTTTGCATTAGGGGGCTACTGTCTAAAGCATGTATTGACGTGCATCTTTGGACAAGCGTATCGCGTTGTTTTCTGTTCAATTAAACAAATTAACATGTTTTTTGCAGAACAACAAGCAAGTTAACGACAGTTTCACAATAAAAACAAATTTCAACCTTGCTTAGGAATAACACAGCGCAACAAAACACTCAAACGAAAGGGACGTAACGTCGAACGTCCTTGCATGTGCAGTTGGTGGCATTAGACATTTCGTTAACAAACGTCTCTTATGGACAATTGCGAGACATGTTTCTTGTCAATAGGTCGTATATTTACATAATGAATAAGAAAATAAGCATGCACAGTTACTTTTTTCCATTAGTAAGGGCAATCCGGCAGTTTGGTCTATTGCTGCAACAGCAAGCTCTCTTACACCTCGGACATGGCATTCACTTGGGTCCCCAATGCGGAAATAGTCGCTGCCGTAGGAGACAAAGAGGATGGTGGACGAAGTAATGGCTAACGCCAGAACGAAGACTTCAGTTTGGGCAATACAGCACTATCCTAGCCGAATTCAGAGTGGGTGACATCAGTGCGTTCCAAAACCATCTGAGGTAGAATCCCCAAAATGCGCCATTTTAATTGTCTCGTTTGAAAATTTTATCAAGAATGGATACCCGGCTGGAAAATACCTCATCTTTTCCCATCGGTAATAGATATTTGTTAATCGGTTGCTTATCTCTGACCGATCGGTGATATCGGTTATAAATAGCTTGTCAATCGCTTATTCGTTTGAAATTTTCACCGTTTGAAATTGGCTTAATCATTTTGTAACAATTTAAAGCATTTCTATTGTTCGGCATACGCAGTAAATGAATAAAATTTAAAACATTTCGTGTAATATATAACATACATCGGAAGACGCCCACAATCGCCAAGAATCATGCTATTATAACTTGTAGAATTAATACCCATAAAATATCGACAAAATTCTAATTGCGCTTTTCCGCAGCTTTGCGATAGGTTGTACCCAAAATTTCAGCCCCGAAAGTAAGAATATGAGCTATCATGCTGTCAAACGGTTTAAAAGCATCAGAAATCGAAAAATAACCGAATGACTTTTGGAGCTGTCTTATAGAATGAAATTTATGCTTTTCGCCCTTGTTCTGCAAGCTGAGTTTGTGCTGCAGTACAAGATAACGAATATATAAAACTTGTAACTGAAAAATTATTGCATGTCCCTTTGGTGTCTTAGATTTCAAAATTTCGCATTATGGAGATTCTACCTCAGATAGTTTTAGAATGCACTTATTTCACACTCTCTGAGTTCGGGCTAGGATAGTGCTGTATTGTACCAACTGAAGTCTTTTTTTCTGGCGTTAGCCATTGCTTCGTCCACCATCTTCTTTGTCTCCTGTGGCGGCGACCATTTCCGCCTCGGGGGCCAAAGTGAATGCCATGTCCGAGGTTTTAAGAAAGCTTGCTGTTGCAGCAATAGACCAAACTGCTGGATTGCCATTCCAACATTCCTTATCATACGATGAACTAAAATTTATCGCTTTTTATCGCTTATATATCATTTAATGAAAAAACCGACGGCAGTCTGCTGAACAAAGATTTGCCAACTATTCATCACCGACATCACCGATCTTTGACCGGTGGCCACATACGGATCACCGGTTGTATCCGATGGAAAGCGATAGACCTCTGGTCGAACACCGATCAATCACCGATCAATCACCGACTGCCCGATTGACAACCGTTGTAAAAGCGACGACAGCCGAAGGTAAATTCAGCAAATAAGCGATCATTACCAACCAAGCTCCTACTGGCTAGCTATTTGTCGCCTACGGACAACCGATCTACTTTATATTTTACCGATCAATAAGTCATTTATCGCCGATACCCTGTTACACATAAAGTCTGAAATGCTGACACCGATGACAACCGATCTCATGAGAGAAATAATTCACCGATTAAGGACCGATTTAAGTCTCATCGTATGTGTAACTGGGGTGTTAAACAGTTTAAAAATTCCGATCGGTTAGTTTTCACCGATGAAACTCATCGTTTCCAAATAGTTTGTGGTGAGTGACAAATCGTCTGCCAATCGGAGACATCGGTTGTATATCGGTTTTGGTCGGTTCCGTCCTTACCTGGAGAAAATGAATAACCGATCTATCACCGATTGCCATGTGTAACTGCCCCAAATTAGTGCATTTTCATGCATAGAAATATTTTCTTTTTCCTCTGGGAAGCTCATTTTCCGATTATTTCTGCTAAAGATGATGAAGATGTCTGCACATATACTAACCCAAAGAGCCAACGCAACACGAACTTTAAATTACAATATTTTGATTATTGAAATTGTGAATTCGTTGATTTTGACTTCATTTTGACCGCTGACCATTATGATATCACCAGGAAAAACAAATGGGTCTAAATCGATTCCGTAACGCAAATGACGTTACAAACGCAATGCAGGGGTGTGCTTCAAAAACGAAACCAAGATCAGTATCTGTTATGTCCTCCTGTAGCATTGAACACAGCACAACCTATCTGTGACATCGAACGTAACTAACGTAGACAAACGTTTATAGGAATATTTTGTCACTCTTGAATTAATGTTTGTTCCATTTCACGCAAGTGGAATGTGGTTGGACTGGGCGTTGGCGTAAACGCATGTCAAGCAGGTTCCATATTTGCTCAGGAGTTCAGATTACCACTTTTGGACGTTGCACCACTTGAGACAGACTCGTGTGTGCATAGGTAGTAAACTGGGACCCACATAAGGACGTCGAGGTCGGAACCCACGTTTACGTAGCCTGTTACGTGTCTGTGCACTTATACGGCGACCGTAGTTCCCAACAGTTGCAGCAACATTTTCGTTGCTAGCCGAAACCGGTCTCTGAGAATTTGGTTTCTCAACCTGTTGTCCTGTACCTTGGTAGTTACACGACTTCTGAAGGCTCTTGGCATGTCATAAACATTACCGGAAACGTCAAAACAAACGTAAGCAAGAAAAATAAATGACCTTGAAAATAACAACAAAAATGGATTTTTATAATCCAAATGGAACTTCTAACGCATTCAGACATGGTTAATGAGTAAGATTAATTGAACATACTGGTTTGCTGAAACTTCCGCTATAGTCATGCTACCGCAGACCACGCAAAGTCCAATAGCCGAGTAACCACAGTCAGCCAGGAGCAATCTAATCACCTGTGCCTTTCGGGACAATGCTAAATTGCGGTATTTTTGTCTATCACCAGACAGATTTTTTACTTAATCTTGTCGGGTTATCTTGCGACTTCCCAAAATGCACGTGCGCCGGTTTATTACACGCACTTTGGCACGTGCAGCGCGGATATAGGGTTTTGAACCACGGACTCTGTGTTCAGCGAAGCATAACAATTCTTACTTTCTTTTTATGTGGACAATAAAATCACTATATAGAATAATGAAATCTGAAGTTTCGTTGTTCTATCATATCTGATTAAAAAGTTACAACAAAATATCTTGTTGTGTTGGCAGTTTGGGTTAGTATATAATTTGGATGTATTCAATAGAACTGAAACAAATGCACAGTATGCTATGGGTGTCCCTGTATTTCCGATTATTTCCTTTTTCTTCAGACAAAATTATGATTCTCTCTTAAATTAGTTGAACATTATTGCACATAAATACAATCGCCACTAAAACAAATGTATAACGTTGGAATGGGCAATAGATTGTGTTATCCGAACGTTTCCTATTAATATAAACGTAATTTACCAGTCAGATCTTTATATTTCATAATTAAGTAGAGTGAAGAAACATGTTTTTATCCATTTTCCCGTAACCAAAGGCAAGATATTATGAACATATAACCCATTCTGGCAAAAAGACACAGATTAAGTTCGATCTTCCCATAACGCTTATAATGACTAACTGAATGCTATTAACATAACGCTGTACAAAGATTCGTACCTCCTTAGACAACAATGTGTATATTTAAAGGATAATTTGTTTGCTGGCTTTGAAAGGACAAGTTCAATTTTTCCTATTAATGCGCCCTTTAAATTTCAGGTCATTTTATCTTCACAGATAGCTTAATCGCTCAGGGAAATATAGATGTCTGCGTTCCTCAGAATAGAATAAATACATCATACCTAATTCACTTATAAATGACATGTAGTCATATACCAATGAGAATTTAAAAATGTCTTGGCACCTACTTCTGACCAAATATCTCATCTATTTGTTCCAGAATCCACAAACAAAAAAGAGCCAAGAGCGAATTTCTTGTTTTCTATTTAGACTGTCGAGCAACGACGTATTTCAATGTCTAATTCAAAGTCTCTAAATTCACTGTACGTCAGAATTGTGATACGTGTACACGATGAGCGACGGAATTTGTATACAAGCTAGGTATTGTACAATGCTAATCAGAAACTATTGAAAATACGAATGTTTCGTGAAAACATTTGGTTGAGGAACCAGTGCCCCCTTTTTTAAATGTGTGAACGAATTCACGAAAGTCATTTAAACCTTTCCCAAACGGCAAAAATGTGGGTGATCCCATTTGAAAGCTGCTGCAGACGACAAAGTGGATGTTACTAAAGGTAAAATTTGTGAATAATACAGCTCAGAAAAAATTGAGGCAAAAGGAGAAACTGCTGGTTATCAGCAGTTTCTTCTTTTGTCTCAATGTTTTCCCAAACCGTATTTATTAGGGACGTCAAAATCAGTTCTTGTTTGGATAAGGGTTAAGTTAGTGGCTACATTTAAAGAGACTTTACATTCCAATTTCATTTTCTCTACGAAATGTCTCTTTCAAGTAATGATGTAGGTACCAAAAATGATTTATATCTATTTCCTTTCTTAACCCACACAAAATCGCCCAACTTATCATAATTGGGGTCAGGACTACATTACTGCTTTGGAAAAAGTAAAAACGACCAATTTATCCATGAAAATGTCATCTGAATTAATTTTACATGCATACACAGAAAATACTAGCACTAAATACGAAGCATAGAATTTTTATTCTCTCATCGCATATCAAAAGTCTCTGTGTTACAGTCTTTGGTATGTACATTACCCTGGTATTTAAAAAAAAATCTAAAAAAAAATCTTTCAGAACCAGCACTGATAGTTCTTAATTCGCATTGAGACACAGGTTTGCCTTCTTTCCCTTTGGCCATGAATGCTAACATGGTCTCTTTTCTTATATCCTAGCTCATATGCATTAATAATACAAAGCGTTGCTATATTTAAAGTGTTTTAAAATAGTGTCTTCCCAGACAGACAAAATGCATGGCACCGACCAAAGGTGAAGTTTGTATTGTGTGAATGTTTCGCAATATTTGATAAACAAATAGCATCCTGTCTGAGTTCTTTTAAAGGGTCCATAATATTATTGTGTCATCAAATACAGTTAATTATTCATGGATTCTGGCCGATGGCACTTTTCTAATCTTGAACATATTAATCACTGGTTTGCAATATTGCAAAAACAAACAATAATCCCTTCTAGATGACAAAGATGTGACTTGAATAAAAGCTTATGCTGACATAAGTTATCTTTTATGAAATGTTGGGTGTATGTTTTATTTCAACAAAAAATGTATGGCACTATCTATGTCTTCTTGGTTCGTCGTTGATATTCTGTGAAGGTCGCTCGAATACTTGAGGAGTAACCATCAATCGAAATCGTCTGTGTTTATAGGAATCTCAATTTTATCTTGTCAGCAATCTTCTATGTCATGATAGAGCTGGACGCTGAAACAGAAAATATAGTAACTGCAGCTTAAAGTGGCATTTCACATAATCATATATATATATTTTTTTACCTTTATTCAGTCAATTACATACATACATAGACTAGTTTTTAGATACAATCAAAAACAATACAGTGACACTCCTTATCTTTTTCGGACACATTTTTTTTTTTTATCAAAGGTGATTATGTGAAAAATATCAAGAGAGAAGGGTAATGGATTGCTTGTTTGGGTAATTCGTTACCCCTCCCTTGTCATATTTCTAAATATTGGTCTCATTTGGTGATCATCAGTAACGCTTAATCTCTATTTTTACCGATTGAATTGTGCCGATATTCCGGGTTTCTCGATGTTCACTAGTATTCAATGAGGATTCAACATAAAGAGTGTCGATTGCATAATATCAATTATTTGACACGTCCATAATCATATTTTTAATAAATTTTACTTTTGTCGGAAAAAGCATATTTTCTTATGAAAAATCTGAAAATTTCAAGCGTAAATGTTCTGCCGTTTATGAGAAATATATATTTTTGTGTTAAATTAAACAAGTCGTTGTGGGCAACAGTTCGGATTTATATGGAGTGTGTCCTTTCTGTCTCAACGTTAAAGGCGTATTTCTCGCTTATAAACAACAACTTCAAATAGCTGATAGCATTTATACGCATTAGAATAATTAATATTTGCACAAAGACATACTTTTAAGAAATGAAATTGGAATGCTTTGTCCCTACAAACAAGCTTCAGTTACGAAGATTTCGTTGAATAACGACGATGTATTTATTCCTGTCCGTACAGATCACCAAAGATACAGAAACCTAGTATGGCATACAGATATGAATCTGTATGTACACACATGCTTGTTATTTAATTAACATTATCCTATTAAAGTATCCGGTTGTTTTGTTTCACATGTAAGAGCGAGCGGCTTTTACTATTCATACATAAATGTTAAAGAAAATATGTTTAAACGGCCATAACAACCCTATCAAATCATTTTATGTACGTAAACAAATTCCGCCCAAGTTGACGAGAGACTTCATTACCAACCGAAAAATACGAACTGATTCGGCGTCTTTCAAAAGAGGTAATAAAATTAGTTGTCAGGATCAGCAAAGTCAACGTAAAAAGGCAAGTCGTTTTTATTTTGAGACAAATACAGTACACGTTTGCCGCATTAAGCCTTATTTCAAAAAAGAAAACTGATTTATTATGCAACAAAATAATCTACAATAAATGCTGCACACTTAATTGATGTATTTTCACACACGGAAGTATTTGATTTTGCCAATGGGGATCTCATATTCCAATTTCTCATGAAGATGATGCAGATGTCTGCACATTTCATTGAGATATATTATACCTTTAGTGCGCCGAAGTACTGGACTTATTTAGAACTATAAGAATGTTATTTTGAAAAATTGAAATATTTTCCCGGAATACAAGGTTTTGACTTCTTCCAATAGCAACAGCTGATGCAGATGACAATTTTTTTTAACTTTGACCAACACAATTGTCTTTTTGGTGTTAGTTATAAATGCTCCAGTATGCATGTGTTTGTATTTAGCTAGAAATGTCATTACCAAACAGTTAGCCGCATTGGTGTAATTCAAATACCGGTATTCATTTGTAGTCATCATGACTTTAGCTATTTAAAAGAGAAGTGATTTGTTTTTTTTTTCATCTCATTTAAAACACTATTGTCCCAAGATACTCATATACAGAGTAGACCCAAATTTAATTTTCAAATGGCAATTTGCTTAAAAGGTTGACAACTTTTGAATATTTGATGATACATCAGTTTGAAGTTTTGTACTTTTCCTTTTACATTTCAACTGCCTACAAGTTTAATAATTTTTCATGATCATAGACTTGTAATTGAATTTCGTACATATTCGAATTGATAAATGATCCAAATATATGTAATACATAGCAATAATGGCTATGGTAAGAACGAAGGCGTTTATTGGATAACAAAATGACATAACATTTATCGGTATTCCGTCGTCGCCAATCGTATGGTTCCGGGAGCACATTGATATTATCATTGCTGCAGTCACATACCTTATCACCAGATCTATCACAATTGAATTTTATTATAAAGATTTTACACATTTTGCCTGACATATAGGAATGCACTTTGTTCAAAAGAAGAGAAGTTTTACTCTTTAATTTTGACTTCACGTCTATTCTATCCAACTATGTTTGAGATACATAATTATAGATCTGAAAAAAAAAATATTTAAATAAGTCTATGACTTTTGTTGACATAGCATAAATGTCAAGGATCTGTTCGTTACCTCTTTTACAAACGGACTTGTATAAACGGAATCTCCAGTAGCAAATTTTCAAAAGCATACCAATATTGTTCGGCGATACAGGCGCGGAGCAGTTACGTGCTCGACAACTGTCCACGTGTCCATTATGTAAATAAAAAAAGATTTAACCTATATGTATAGTTTGACTGCTGACCTGTATTCCCAAAATAGCAACAAAACGTGTCCTATAAATTATAGTTCATCCTATCTTCACATTTAGTTCTTCCGCTCAGGGAAATATAGGTGTCTGGGATCTTCAGGAAGAAATGAATATATCTCACATAATTCACTTACAAATGACATATAATCATACACCAACGAGAAATTAAAAATGTCCTAGTGTCGACTTCTGACCACTTTTCTTGAGTAATCCATCCCTAATGAGATTCGCGCGACGTCGGAACTATTCGGGCGCAGTAGAAAACACTCGGCGGTGGAATTTTAACGACACCATTCGACAAAATCCGATGAATATCAAAATGGCGACATTACGGGTATTCTACCTTAATCCATTTATTCTAGATAGATATTCGTACAGCAATGACGTAAGGCTTATCTGGAATTTAGATCATCTTTTAGGACAAAAAACATTCTCATTTCATTTTAAAGACCAAGATTGGTTATTCTAATGCGTTTAAGTGCTATCAGTTTTTTTTTCAAATTGTTGCTGCTAGGCAAAAGAAAAGTCTTTAAAGTTGAAATGAAAATGGCATATCTTATGTATATCTGCCCTGCCTTCAGTAAGACAAAACGTTAGCCGTTTCATTCGGAATACTCTGTCAATTCTGTCAATTTTGTGTCAAAGAAGTTACGACTGTTGCTAACGTCAGCTAACGTTTTGTCTTACTGAACACAGGGCTGAATTATTGTATACATCAATTAATTAAATTCTAAAAAAAAAAAAAAACAATATTTATTGGTAAACGGCCCAATATCTTGAGCATGAATCCCTTTAATAATTATTAGTTTTGAATTATTTCTTTGATTGATTTTCTAAAGGACGAGAGAAAGACGCCGAAATAGACGTGTTTCTATTCCACATACGAAAATATGAAGTTTTTCCATCTAAAATTCGTCAGAAACATGAAAGGGATTCTCCTATCATTAAATGTTGACTTGAACTGTTTCAGTTGACATAAAGCGTCTTAGAAAATGCTCAATTGTAATCCGGGGATAAATATTTGAATGGCATAATTTCTTAAGATAGTTTTACGGTTTTAATTCTAATTCAGAGAGTCATTTATTTAGGAAATTGCCATTTGAGTTTTTTTTTAAGATAATATCCATTTGTTCTTGTCGCATTGTTTATATTCAGGAAAATAATCTTACCACTTCATGTACACACTCGTTTGGTAATCTGAAATAACTAAATAACTTTCTAGGTTAGGAGAGTTGTAAATCGTGGCAAATCATTGCCGACCTATGTATATTATTGACTTACAAACTAATTTTTGCATATACTGTAGTTCTATCTGTCTAGACTTTATTTCATATAGTATAACACTAAAATGGCAACATCTTTTAAAATATTATGCCATCGGTCTGTTAAATCTGACGTCTTTGCGTCTAGATAACTAGTAATATATCAGATGATACAAAGCACATGCCGTCCGTCCACGGCCAATATATCGTAAATCCAGCTTGTTCAAACTGCAATTACGACGATTTGATCTCCCGCTAACGATGTGTTCTGGCATGGAAATCCCGTGTAAATGACATGCAACAAATTCTCGAAAATATATTCTAGTAATCGACAAACTATCCTACATTTTCTGGCGTTGATTGACGTAAAATTAATTAGGTCAAAATAAGTGACCTTATTAGAAATCTGATTAATTAGCGATAGTTAAAGGCTAAGAACCCTGTATCTTAATCATTTCCAAAATGACTTACTGTCGATAATATAACATACATTATTTTAACATTAATGCAAAGTTGTAAATGTTGACTAATTTTTCATTTATATTCATCTTTTATTCAATTTTCTTTATGTGGCCCAAATTTACTGATAGGTTCGTAAATTACTGCTTTTCAACGAAAACCTCGTAACTGCAGCTTAAAACAAGCTGCAGTTACGAGGTTTCCGTTGAAAAGTGACGAAAGACTAAATTTATATATCGAACGGTCTAGTACTATATCAATTCATGCACCAGAAGAACAGGATGGGGGCGGTCATAGCTTGTATATTTCGGTGGTGCATCGCATTATCACTTGCACCACGTTTCTTCCTTTTCTATCAAGGACCAGTTACCCATAAAACGTTTAAAAATGCAAAAAATGTATTTGCTTGATTTAGAAATCGTAAATGAACTTAATGCGATTTTTTCCTGGACAGAAACCATGTATCCATTCTAGTTGGCCACTATACTACTTTATTAATTTTAAGTCATCCATTAACTGTAATTGCTAACCTTTGGAGATATCATAAATAAAAAGTCTGGCCAAAATCAGGACTATTCATTCCCCTTCATTGCCTCTAGCTACTTACAAAAAAGCTGCAAGGATTCTTATCAAACTGCACTTAAACACGTGTTGGTATAGTTTATTGTGGTCACGTTGTCAACGCAAGCCCTTTTTCCCATATACCGGCTCATACGCATTAATAATACAAAGCGTTGCTATATCTGGAGTGTTAATACTGCCTTTCCAGACAGACAAAATGCATGGCACCGACCAAAGGTGATGTTTGTATTGTGTGAATGTTTCGAGAATATTTGATAAGCATACAGCCTCGTAAACTGTCTACGTTCTTTTAAACGATAAATAATTTTATTGTGCTATCGGATGGTCTCAATTATTCATAGATTCTGGTGTATGACATATTATTAATCGTGAGCGCATTAATCACTTGCTAGATTTTCAATATTGTTGATTAAGCAAAACGTTCCACCGCCGAGTTTTACGACGTCGCCCGATTATGTTCGTATTAACGGATGTTAACGACGTCCCTCGAATATTTCTTACGTCGTATGAATCTCAGTATCACGGTGGGAATTGTGTATCATTGGATGGATAACGAATACGGACAAAATAATCTCGATTCCGGTAAGATATTTTGCAATAACTTCCTTATTTGTACGTCAATCTTCAAAAAGTTTGTTGCATTTACCCCGCCTTAACGAGCTCTTTCATCGGATATATGACATAATTATTAGATAACTCATGGTACTTTTTTCCGAAATATTGTCCCAACCGACCAGAAAGCGAAATGACTACTGCCAAATTAACCACGCTTCGGGTAAGAATTTGTGGCAATAACTTTCTTATTTCTGCGTCAATTTTCATGCGGTTTGTTGCATGTACTCCGTCTTACTGAGCCATTTTCTCAGATGTATTACTTATCTGCAAACTCCTTGTACTTATCTCAAAAACCGATCCCAACCTTCTAGAAAAGGGCCTGATTTTTTGTCGTTTTTCTGGTCGGTAGGGATCAATTTGTGGACAAAGTACAAAGATTCTACAAACAAGTCATATACATGTATCTGAGGAAAGAGCTCAGTAATGCGGGGTACATGCAACAAACCACGTGAAAGATGACGCAGAAATAAGAAAATTATTGCTCGATTTCTTACCTGAAGCGAGGCAAATTTGTCCGTATTCGTTATCCATCCCATCATACACAATCTCCACAGTGTTATGGGTCGTCTACCTTAACACAACACTGTTGAAAATGACCATTCAAACACACAACATGGTCATTTAAAGGAATATCACTAACTTGACCTTAGCGATTGGTGTTTTAGCAATAGTTGCTTCATTATTTATAACATTAAACTCCCAACATTTATAAATAATTTTACTTACCGTATTGTGTAACTCGGATTGAACAGGATTCGAACACAGGGCGTCAACAACATCGTTTGTATAAAACGAACTACATCACGGTGTATAATCACGTGACTTAGAATTTTTGATAATCTTCAATATCTTTTTTAATGCTTGACCAATTGGAATTCGGTTTGAAGCAGAGAAGGTGGGAAAATGCCAGGAATAATGTGGACAGGTGTCACGCATTAGATGGACGTGTTGGATTTTTGAAAAATCAACTTATAAAAAAGTTATTGAAGATAAACCAAAATTTTGGTTTATCTTCAATAACTTTTTTATCAGTTGATTTTTCAAAAAATCAACCACGTCCATCTAATGCGTGACACCTGTCCACATTCTCTGCTTCAAATCGAATTCAAATCGGTTGCATATTAACAAAATTATTGAAGATTTTCTGAAAATATTGTATCACGTGATTATCCACCGTGTATATACAAATAGCTGCAATTGTTGTCGATGCGTCACGTTATTCCCCACCGTGTTAACGACAAGTCAGTTTTACAGTATATTTCACAAAGTCATATTTTCAAATAAATCAACTTAGACAAATTTAAACTTAGTTTAAGAAGTTAAACTTTGGTGTGCAGAAAGCTTAAAGCAAAAGATTTAATCAAGGTTCAAAAACAATATACTCCGTAAAAATCAAACAACAACAACAACAACAACAACAAACAGCAAAAAAAAAAAAAAAAAAAAAAAAATAAAAAAAAACTGTAAATATCGATGCAAATGGAACAGTATGAATAACTGCATCAATTTGAGAAAAAAATTAATTGGAATCGAGCCTAGATATGACCTTTATGATTTATCTCTATAAATTTGACGTTATGCTTAAACGTGTAAGGAAGTGGTGAAAAATAAGGTACGAAACGCTTAGGGTACGAATCAACTCCCGCAAGACCGGAAGTAGAAATGCTTCGTATTTTCTGTTCGGTATGGATCTTAAGCTGTTCGGGACCGAACATTTATTCAAATAAAAACAGCTTATTATGGGTTTGTATGTATTGATTGAGATACCTTCCTAAACCTGATATTTTGAGGTTGAGTTCTGTACAGAGAATGGACCGTTCTATTTCAAAATAATGATGAATAAGCTATTTTGCTGTGTTTCGAAACTGGCCAATTCAGATCTGCAGGGATTTGCCCAATTTTGAACTTAGCCAAAAAACAAGTTTAAGCACGACATGTATACACACATGTAAGATCGTGGAATACTTTGAATGGTATTCACCTACCAGTCCAAGTGTCAGTATACCTGTACAATTACGCAACAATCAATTCGATTAGCCGAGACATACGCCTCATCCAATCAGATGGCTTGTAATGTAATTTGAATCTAGACCATACAGAAATATTGATGAATGTGGTCCCTGTTCATAATGCAGGACAAGGCAACAAATCACTGGGGGTAAAGACATTTTAAATTTGTCCTTTCAAATCCAGCCCCTATGTTGTGGGTACTCATTTGAATCGTCTCGGTGGGACAATTCCAATGAGTACCCACAACATTGTGTTTAACCCATTACCACACATTGACTCTTTTTGACTCCCCACAATATAATGGCTTTGGAAAACATTGTGGAAAATGAAGAAATTGCTCGTGACAAACAATTTCTTCATTTCCAACAATATTTTCTACCAAAAAAGCTATAAAATTTCCAAATTTCATATTGAAATGTCGTCTGCAACTTCTTTCAAATTGGACTAACTCAAAATGTTGGTGTTTGGTAATGGGTTAATGAACAATAAGTCAAATGATGCGTTTGAAAAAAAAAGTTTACACCTTCTTATCTGTAGTTCTGGTAGTAGTTTCTGGTGTTAAGGGTAGGATCCGTATGACACCAAACCTGTTGCCCATATATTGGATATTTTGGATACGGTGCGCAGCATTCCGTACGAAGTTCTATCCGAGATAAGCACTTGGGGTCCCCATTGCTTTCATCTCAATTCTAGAGAATTATAGATATATCATCTATATACCGTGCATTATTAAAAAAGTTTCTTAAACAGTTTTGAAATAGGATTTACGTTGAATGTTTGCAGCTGAAGACGGATTTTCCTTTCTGGTAAGTAAAATGCTAGTCACATTTTGATGTTTATACTTCTACAATTTTCGTCTACTTTTAGAATGCTTTTTATTTTCAGATTTCTTTTTTTTATTTATGATATGCCATTCTAATTTCTAATACCTCTACATAAAGGTGATTAAAAAGTCGATCACATTTGATTTATCTCTTTTTAAATCCACATGTCGATAAAAATATAGGGTTAAGGATAACATAAATTGAAATAAGGACATATAATATTTATTTTGCAGGACGAAAACTCTTGCAAGAAAAGGAGTTTACGAAGAATACTATTCCTCCTTTTTCCTAATTGTTTTCGAAAACATTTTCGGATAGTATTGTTTCCCATAGAACATTTAGAAACTTTTACGTCAACAATCGCATTTGTGACTTAGACCTATAACCAAAGTTACTCATAAGAAAGGTTTTATAATATAATATATCCTCGGTGTAAATGCAAAATCTTGCATGTCGATTTTTTAGATTTTCAAAGTCTAACCTTTTACGTCTAGTTAAAATATTTTTGCAGGTTTGGGATTTGTTAACTTATCAGTATTAATGACACATTGTATGCGAACAATATGTCCGAATTTCAAGTAAAACCTTTCAGAAACCTTATTACTATTTATTTATTCCCTTTTAAAACCTTTCAAAATGAGATGCGAGGTTTTGCATTTACACCGACGAAATGAGTTATTGTTATTCAAACCCCACAACATAGAGTTTGGATTTGAAAGACAAAGGAAGGGTTTCCATAAGGCCGTTTTCCTGGGACCTGAATTTTCCAAGGATATTTTTAGTACAAATAGATACATAAAGGGGACATGTTTTGCCGAAAAGTCTGAATCGAACGGACTTTTGGTTTGGTGTATATGGTATATTGAAAGTGGGTGGGGTAATTCTATTCAGGTGCTACCCAAGGTTCTTATTCATCAATTTTCTATCTAAGTGTAAATAATTGGCACACTTTTTTAATATATTTTGATTTGTATATAAGCCAATGTTAACTTGACCTGAAATCCATTGGCTTGCTTATGATAAATATTAAAATATTTGGCATTTTATGTAATTTTTCAATTTTTTGTATATTTTCATCTCCCATCTTTGGGCAAAACATCAATACGTACGTTTTTATAAAGCGACATATTGAAAAAGTATTTTTGGTGAGAACTTGTTAATAAATCGTCATTGACAAATTATGAGGGATTTTTGATAGCTAGTCGGGAAAATGAGTTACGGGCCCTTGAATGCACGAAAACCCATGACACAATTGTGGAATAAATAACAAAATACATTTATTCTGGCTTTCTGTCGTATAGAAAGGCAGAAATGTTTACTAAGCTTAAATTATAGCTGACGTCAGCAAATAGTACTACAAATAAGCTATTGCGGTCAGATTCGTCTGTTGTCCGTCCGTCTGTGTGTCTGTCCGGGCATAATATCAGTTTTACCCTCTAGAATCCACAAATATCCTCCGATCTTCACCAAACTTTGTCAAAATGTTTATGGCCATAAGCCTTTATGTACGATGAATTTTGAACATGTGAACATGTCACGTTCAAAATTATGCATTGGTCCCATGTTTTAGACGTGGTCCGGCCGTGATGTAAACGCGGAATGGGGTATGTGCCAGGGCTTCACATATAGAGATTTTCAATTGTTCAATTAACTTTTCGCCAAAGACAAAGCTGGTTTAAGCGTCCCGTCAAAATATTAAAATCCCGCGAGGAAGCATTTAGAGACAAGAGGGCAATGTTGAAACATACAATTCCCTGTTGTCCTTGATACTTTTGTTTGCTATTTTAATACCAAGAAAATTAGAAATATTTATTCTTGCACATTTTCAACTTCAACAATTTTTATAGATTTGCTCTCTGAGAAAAAGTTCAATGAATTAATTCGTATATCAGTGTATGAAAAATTAGCACCAATCGTCAATCGTTTCCGTTTTAAGAAATATATTTACTCTCCAATTATGGAAGTCATAGACGAAAACGAAGAGAAGCCCGTACGTGTAATATGATTACAGAACAAGTCTGAAAAATGTTTGAGATGCTTGTGATGTCCATGCCAACCGGCTTTCAAAAGAAAACAGTATTGGATTTGTTGATTATCAAACACTTTCATGTGGGTACCCATTGGAATTGTCTTACTAAAAGGATTCATAGAAGTATCTATACTATGGGGTTGAATTTAGAAAACAATCGAGCCAGAATCTATTAAAAGGTCCTTATGAGCCTAACATGGTTCAAGATCAGCCTGCGTATACACGAAGTCTGATCATGAACCATATTGGTCTCCAGAATGTTCTTTTTACGTGTAGCCAACTTAAGACAGCATATTGGATCCTGGCCAGACTGCGCTTAGGCACTAGCTGGTCGTGCAAATGCCATAATGAATATTTTCCAGATCCCGTCTCAATTATAATGTCTTAACACCCTCTTCAAGTCTTATTGTCTTATTGTTGCTTTGGTCAATATCATATTGTAGTTTTAGTTATAATATCTGATGCATGATAACGCATATTGTCTACATGTATTATCACTGTTCAGCTGCTTAGTCGTATCTTTCGTTGAACATTCAAATTGTACGTTACCAAATACTGTATTTTAAAAGAAGCGGTCCACCAAAGAATCATGCAAAATGTGATACATCCACAGTCACAAATTTACATGTATTGTGTCCTAAATAATTGAACTAAAACATAAATAATAACTCCAATTCACCCAAAGTATTGCTGATGACCGTGTTGTTACGGGCCCTTAGAAACAATGAAATCTCATTCTAAATTTGATCAATAGTCATTAGTCATTTTAATATTTTTATCCTGATTTTCAAAAATATCAGTGCATAGTATTTTAGATAATTTTTAATTAGTACTGTGTTTTAAGAATAATAAAATAGTAAGAAAGGGAATGAAAAAATGTTGATGTAATTGCACTTTGGTAACACCAATTGGAATCAAACTTGAAAATACTGAAAATGCAATTATTTTACGGAATAATTTCCTCATATGCATTGGGAAATACAGCATATTTGTCACTTCCAGAAGCAATAAAATACCGTTGCCTCAGTTTGGAGCTAGTTTCTTCGTTTACCATCCGTGAATTTGAAGGCAGCTACTGAACACAAATTGTGTGTTCGCAATAATACAATTCATATTCATTCTTCTTTTGAAAAAAAGAAGAAAACATAAACATCATCATACATACTATTTTCTATCTTTTGCCTAAATACTTCAATGTTTAACATGCATTTTCTATGAGGAACTAGATCTTTTTTTATGAAAGGGTTACTGATTACCCGTCCTTGGCTGCGGTTGAACTAGAACGTTTTTCTTCTGCAAAAAAGCCTGGTGATATAAACGAATTTCAATGCACGGGAAATTCAATATTCAATTTATATTTCCTGGGGAATAACGTTGTTTGTGATTTGTACAAATTTGATCTGTAAATAAATGAATTTTCCCTGACAAATTAACCTTTTTGTCCTGCAAGTCAACTACCCCATATATAACTCTGCTAAAGAGTGCAATCCCCTGCTGAATTACAAAAAATGTTCGAAGATAATTTCCTGTTCTGCATCAAAATTGTGCAAAAAATAACTTTAATAGTGTAAATGTACTGTAGTCTAAGCATATTTGCGATAAAGTGGTTACAGAAATGAGTGTGTATTATGTGAGTTTATATATTACAAGTCATTAAGTAAACATTGCTTAAATGTTTCTGGAATATGATAATTGTATTAAGTTACATTTTCTGTAAATGCACATACCATCAGACACAATCTGATCAAAAATATTTTAACTTTTCAGTAACATCTGACGACCACCCGTTAGGAGTTATCATCTGTGACCTTTCTTTGGACCAATCAGATTATAGCTTTGGAAAAGTTGAAAATTATTTGGCATGCGCACGGGCATTTTACTTCCGTTTCTAACGAAAACAAGAAAAGTAGCCATGGTCGCCTCCGGTGCGGTGATTTCACTACAAAGACAAAGACCAGAGTCCGTTAATTTTGAGAGCAAAGATATGGCATTTATGAAGTAGATAGTTTTCGGTATATTTTTACCACTAGCAGTAACAGTTTTATACGATCATCACACTAACCCGGAATAAAGCTATGTTAACTTATGAACGTATAGACTATATATTGCCAATTGGATTCAAGATTATCTACATGCATGATTAGCTCAGTGGTAGAGCGTCCGACCTGTATACCAGACGACCAGGATTCGATTCCTACATTAGGTACATATTTTTTTTCCTACTATGTATTTTACATTTTTCAAACTAAACAATTCTAGAAATCGCGGACGCAATAAAAGCATAATTGGTAATTGCATTATTATTACGATTTTGCAATTTCTAGAATAATTTGGTATGAGAAAATGTATTTTTTTATATATAAAAATAGAGGGACAAAAAGATTAATCCGGCGCGGGGTTCGAACCGCTAACCTTTAGCATTCAATTCGGCAGCTCTACCACTGAGCTAATCAGACAACTAGTTATGAGCGCATTCCAATTGTCAATATATAGATCTAGCTTATATATTTTCAAAATTAAACACCGCTTTATTTCGGGTTAGCGGGATGATCGTATAAAATCGCCTACTGACAGTGATAAAAATATACAGAAAACTATCTACATGTACTTCATTAATTAATACCATATCTTTGCTCTCAAAATTAACGGACTTTGCTCTTTGCTCGGTGTCAAGTGCATGTTTATCAACCGCTGCCATTTTGGTGTTGTTGTCAGGGACAACATACCTGCGTTTGCAACGAGCGTTTTGATTGGTTGGTGTAAAAATAAAAAAAGCGGACTTTCCCAGGTCACAGAAGATGGCCCCTAATGGGTGATCTTCAGATGTAACATTTTGAAATAAGATGCATCTGAATTCATTCAGATTGCATTAGACATAAAATGATTCTGCCCTTGCGCGAGTCTTAAATATCGATAATCACCATAAATGAATTAATCTGTAATTTACTAGCCGACAATAAATTCAAAGATGTTGCAGACACCAAGCGAATGAAAATTTTTACTTATTTGCTGGTCCTTGTGGAAAATAGTTTTAGTTTTGGAAATGAAGAAACTGCCTGTCGCAAGCAATGTCTTCATATTCCACATTTTTATTGCCTTTATTTTGTTTGGAAATTGGTTAATACAAACCACATAGTTGCTCATTAGTTTGTGAATTACTATGTCTTTTTGCGCTAGTCTATCTCTCTGTGAACTGTTTTGTCTTTACAACTCTGTCTTTTCTTCTGTGCTAGTCTATTTCTCTGAGAGTCCACACTCTTTGGACATGACCTTTGTACCGGAAGTGACAGTGTTTTCAAGAGTATGTTACTTGTGACAAGATCTTCTAACACGTTAAGGTGAATTTGGAGAGCGGCCATGTGACTAACAGATTTTGAGTTTATTCTGTGGCATCAAATGCCAATGCTACAAGTTTCATCATTTTTTTAGCGAAGCATGCCCCTTTTGTGATGGTGAATGTTGAATGAAGTATTTTGTTGTTCAAAATGTAAACATCTGCTAGAAAATGTTAGATATTTAGAAAATAATGATATTTTTGTCATAATTAGGCTTAAACAGGGTGTGTTGGTAAAGATGATGTCAAATATTCTTTATTTGCGTGAAAAGGTGTGCTAATTTTTTGCGCAAAAATAGCTCTTGATATCATCTTCAAAATCTCAAAAAAATTCAAAAAAAAAATATTCATTGCGTAGTCTACTGGCGAATTGAAAAAACAAAATCGAAAAAATTTTCTTAAAAAAATGTGATTTTTTCAACTTTTTCCGCATTTTTTTTCCCAGAAAATGTTTTTCAACTATTTCTTTCAAACCTTTCATGACGTTTGTGTATATGTTAAGTCTCTAAATTGATATAACATTTGAAAGTATCCATTCAGAATAACTTGCTATATGACTTTAAAAGTTAAGGGTAATTTTGCAAAAACGGTCATTACTACATGTAGCAAAGGGCAGATAACTCTGACACGAAAACGAACAAGGTAACTTACCCTGACTTTTTTTTTAAATTGTGTTTATGAGATGCTTCTTTACATTAATATTATGTATAAATATGAAAATTATTGGGCGGATAAAAAGTAACCCCCGAGTGCAAACTTACCCTAAGAATTCGAATATCAAGGTCATTTTAGTTCTGCTACGGGAGCATTGGTGTTTTATCAAACCTCGTTGTTTATATTCTTGACCATCATGTTCTTTTTATACCCCTGTGTTTACAACATGTGGATTACGACACTGTTTATGTATTGCGTCTACTATCGCAAACGACCAAATTAGCCGACGTTTGTCCGCATGTTAGCCCTTTTAAAACAAAAGTCTGGTTTTCAGGAGAGAGAGGGGGCAGAAAACATTGAGGGAAAAGAGAAAATGCTGACGATCAACATTTTCTCATTTTCCCTCAATATTTTCTGTGCCATAACGCAATCAAATACAATAATGTTATATTTACACCCATTTTGTCGTCGTTTGCACCACCTTTATCATAAAACTTTGCTGTTCCGGAAAGATTTTTTTTCACCTTTTTTCAGTATCCGGGTAAAAAAACGATTTTCAATAGTAAATTTTCAGAATTTTCTATACTGAAAGCGTTAAAGGTTTAATTCTGGAAATGAGACGAGTATTTTCACAGTTATTTCAAGACAGTCTCATACATTGGGAACAATAAATCATGTCTATCAGAACATGTCTACGACTTGAATAAGATCCTTTATGCCTTCCTTTTGGGACACCGCTCTGAATAAAAAAAGGCTAACAATGTTTCTGAAAATGTGCAATTTTTCCGACCTCGCCTCAAATATGGGGACAACCGATAAACTTTAAGGTAGTCCACCCCTAATGAGATCCTTGCGACGTCGGAATTATTCGGGCGAAGTCGAAAACATTCGGCGGTGGAACTTTCCACCGCCGAATGTCTACGACCGCGCCCGAATAGGTTCTGATACGTAACGAACCCGCTCGTAAAAAGCCGATGTTGTGTGAATCTCAAAATGGCGACATTACGGGTATTCTACCTTAGGCTTTCATTCGCAACCTCGCGAATGTAAAATGACAACCATTGAGATAAAATCATGAACTACTTTAAACTTACCATAAAAAGAACTGCCAGGCAACTTTCAAGCAAGTATAATGTTTCAAGTGTAAGCCAAGTTTTTAACTTGGTTAAAAGTCGCCTCAGGTTTTGAAAATAGTGTACATGCACGAGAAAAAACATAATTGTTAATGAAATTACGTTACAATTAAAAAACAAAACTTCGGAATCATAGTTCTTGTCATGCTTGCCGAGTGAACCTTAGTCGTTTTCGACACATATGTACATACACGAAGTTTCACATTGTTTGTTTGCATTTAAAGCTACTATTTCCCAGATTTTGGACCAAAATTTGTCAAAAACAAACGAAATGTACACTTTTTAAGCTTTATATGACCTGATTAAATGATTACGACAAACTATTGAAGCAACGACTCATTTTTTTCGCAATTTGATACCGAATTCATGAAGCGATGTCGAAAGTAGGTCAAAAACAGTAGGATCTGCGACTTTCTTAAATGACGTCACAACATACATGATGACGTCATATTGAAATTCAAGCATGAATCTCGTTTGAATCTTGGTCCGCGCTGTATGCGCATGCGTGACAGTTAAAAAATAAATTCAACCGCATCTGAGACGGGGTTGAATTTTGGTTTGGATTCTCCCTAAATCCGGCTATCTCTCTTATAATTTCGGCTCAATCTCTGTCTGAATCGCATATTATTAACCATTCTGAGGTGTCCAACACAAAAGTTTTGCATATTTTTTCAAAAAATTTCATTTTTTGCAATTAGACCATCTGTTACCATCACCCTTTAATACACCACACCAAATAAGAAAAAAGGATTATCCCTTAAACTGATGGCATTTTCCGAAATATGAGATGCAGCGAAAGATATATCTATCGATAAGCACCACAACGATTTCTGCAAGAGAAAATGCAGATATATTCACGGAATTTAAAAATGAAATTAGACGGTGCCTGGAAAACGGCACTTACAACTTTGAAACCAATCGGGACCTAGATCAACCTTCATATAGGCACAGTCTAATCAAGATCCATATGGTGCTTTCTAATATCCTCTTCATGACCTGCACCATCTGCTAAAGAGCAGTACGGATCTTGATAAAACTGCACTAACAGATATTGAGTGGTTCTAACCTACCAATCTAATAGCAATGAATTTCGTGCTAAAAATAGATTTGGATTACAGTTATGTTTTGATAAAGCGTCGGTGTTGTTATAAAATCTCGTAACTACGGCTTGAATCAAGCCGTAGTTACGAGATTGTATAACAACACCCACGCAATACTGTTGTTTGTCCGAAATTACGTTACGGGGTATTGGATTAAATTTTCCCTATTCCCAAAATACCTTCAAAGTAATTACACAACAAAGAATGCGGTCGACAAATACATTTATTTATGTACTTCTCATACCATCAGGTTGCTTGAACCATAATTTGACCAATCAATTTAGAAATGTTTGTAGGCCTAAGTACGGCTACTACATCCGCGATGGCCTTCTATGCAATAAGGATCATTTCCAGTTCCCGTCTTAGATATGTCACTACGTACAGGAACCATTCTGCTGCTTTTCTTCAAAACTCTCCTAACTACAGATTTTCTAAAGCTGTAGTTACGAGGTTTTTGAAGAAAAGCATCGGTATTCTTCTGTAGGAGAAAATGCAGATATATTCATGGTATGTAAAAATGAAATTGTATGTAAATGAAGCAATTGGTATCCCATTGGGTATTGTTCCGTTATTCAGACATGTTTGTTGAATACATATCTGGAGAATAATTAACGACAATTCAAAGTACATCTGTCAAAACTAACCACAACATTTGAACATTCATGTTAGCTAGTTCCATGAAGGGCATCGTCAGACAAAAATGGACCGCGTCTGAAATTGTCAGGAAAATGGTTGACATTGTAGTAAAAAGACACTTTACAAAACATTTCTTCTGGTTATCTTAAATATTGCCCTTTTCAAAGAAAGATATAGTTCCTATACGGAAAACGTGTCTAGTAACTAGTTTATTCTCCTTATTCCTCAAAGTTTATATTTTATATTGCAAACAAATCATATCTTAAGATATACAGCCCATCATTAAAAACAACTCTTTCCAGCCATACGAAATTACACACACTTGTTAATACACTTCATATAAGTTGATTTACTATGCCGGATTTCAAGATTATACTTCAAGAAGAAAACCATTAACAAATATAATTTTACTCTATATTCATATGTGCAAGGGAGGTAATTTTGAACATTTTTGTCAAATATTTAGATTGGCACGCATTCTTTCAAAATTCTAAAGCGTTCAAATGCGTATTTTGTATTTGGAATGGACATGTAACACCGTTTAGGAATAACTGTCACTTTTCAAATTTCTCCTCTGGCTCTTTAGTGCTAATAATAGGTTGCATACCTAAATCAACACCTATTATGTCGTCTGCAGCAGCCTAACACATAGTCGTTTGGGGGAAAAGTTAAAGACATACAAGGCATTTCTCACGATTCTGTGAAATATTAAAAGCCTTAATCGGAACTATTTCTTGATATATCGACTCGTATAAGCTTCCGGCGCCATCACTAAGGAAGTTTGTAAATCACTCCTTCAATGATATTAATTTCTAACAGAATCTTCACGCAAGTTTTCTTTCCTTTCTTCTTAATTAGTTTGGAACACATTTGGAATAGATAATCTTTACGTATCTCGGATAGCAACTCTGAAGCCATTCAAAGAACGGGCAATGGCCTTTTTGTACTATCGTATGAATTTTATATATTGTCGTTTTTCAACGAAAATCTCTTATCTGCAGCTTATGTTAAGCTGCAGTTACGAGGTTTTCGTTGAAAAGCAGCGATATATGTCATATTTCCGCCTGCAGTTTCGATTTTTTTTTACTAAAAATCAGCGATATGTGAATAAAAAAGAAATTTGTCACGGTTCTTACATAAGGTGAATGTCTCGTTGAGAATATCTTTCTTGATATATCGACTCGTTTAAGCTTCCGGTGTAACGTAGTAAAGTGACCCCCATAGTAAACTGACCCCCCGGTCATTTTTCTATATAGAATACTGACCCCCGGTCATAATATTATGACCGGGGGGTCATAGTATTATGACCTCCCCACACGTAGAAAAGTGACCCCTCACGTAGAATTGTGACCCCCCATAAAATATTGACCCCCTTCCCCACATGCACACCAAACGTCCTACTCTAATATAAACCAATCTATGGTACACGTACAACATCATTATTTCAATCGATAGGCATCGGAGAGGTGCAATGGCACTCGTCCGTGCATGCGTCTGTCCGCACATACAGAGTGCTTTGACCACAACTTTTTATTCATTATTGGGCGAACCCGATTCAAAATGACTGGTTAGACGCTTCCATCGCATCTGAATTGATTTGATTTATTGGAGTTTTCAACTGCAATGGCCATATTGCAGCGGCTGGAGCACCTAATATGGATTCTTGGTATTTCTCGCACCCGTACTGCCACCAAATACAAACAGAGCCCCCGTCTACTCTCTCATAGACGATTTACACACATTGGTGAGGGAAAATTGACTTTTGTCAAATGTCAGAATGGATACATGCCGAGTCAGGTTCGAACTGACGACCCATTGATTGGCAAACCCCCGACGTTACTAACTAAGGTATTCGGTCTCGGGCATATTACTGGTTCTTATTCGTATGTACATGGATTACGACCTACTACCGATGTATATTTGTGTGGAAAGGACAAATGAGTTTAAAAGGTTTCTGACCGAAAATCACTTGTCCCTCAGCGTTGTGAGTTCGAAACCTACAAGAGTTTTGTATTTGTGTCTGCCATACGCACTTTCCTACCTGGTGGTTGCATATTAGTCACTTCAAATAGCGAGATAGTTATCTAGGCTTCTCAATCTGATTAAAATCCCGTGTTGACTTGACAGTAAAATATGACAGGCACCAAGGGGTAATCTTCCTGATGCATTAACTGTTTTCCGATTGCCTTTTGTATTTGGAATTGTATGGACCCCAAACCGTGTCAAAGTGCACCAGAGAGCATGGCCCTCAGAGTCCACCATACAAAACATTATTAGTTCACATGCACATTTTCTGACAGATGGCATGCCTCTTGCACGAATTTAGCATGTCAGTGATGGATGTTTGATGCGTGTATGCTAAACTTGAGGATTTACAAGTTTGCTTATATACTGCATTTTAGTGTTCTTTTAGCACGGTATATTCCGTAGAACACCATAAAGCATTCAAAAGTGTTGATATGTCGGCACTATTATCAACTGTATCGTTAGCTTTCCTGTTGCTCTTTCTAACGAGTTATATGGCCCCAAAAACCATATAAAAGTGCACCACAGATCATGACCCGTACAATCTACCATACAAATTATTATTATTCCACATGCACCTTTCTTGGCGAAAGACGTGACTTCTGAATCAGTTATTCATATCATTAACAGATCCTTAAATTGACGCCTGTATGCTTCTGGAGAGGATACAAAGTTATGTTTACCAACTGGATTTTTTGTTCTTTTTATAGCACGTATTGTATTCCGTAGAACACCATCAAAGCATTTTTAGAGTGAAGACTGACCGACATTTTTGTTAACATTCAACAAATATCACTCAGATTTGATGCGATGATTATTTCAAATCGGAAATAATGCTCCAATGTAATCACAAGGCGTTACAATTAGTTTTGGTAAAAATACCATGCAACCGGAAGTGTGGCATGCATACCCAGACTACTGAGACGTCTGGAATGACACCTTAGTCTTCCCAGATAGCTACAGCTGAATGAGGCCACGTTGTCAATTAGAATTATTGACGTAGAGTGATGTCACATCCCGTACTTACAGTTTACCTTTCTGATGTGAAAATGTAGACGTGACAGTGACCCTTTATAATTAACGATTTAGCCATGTCAATGGAAAGGGGGCTCAATGAAATATTAGCATCTTCTGTGCAAATGGTTAATCTTTCTTATTTGCAAATTTCAAGCCTCTATCTAAAATATAAATGGAGTTATATAAAGTTACATGCCATGGCGGTTTAGAAGATCTGTTCAGTGTATTAGTGAATAACAGCAATTTTGATCAGATGCATAAAACGACGCAAAACAGTTGTACCTACAAACACACTTACAACTGTCTTGCTCTAATAAATAGATTTTCCATCTTGAGGAAATCAGTTTCGCATAATAAATACGATTTTACCTTCGAAAATGATAAATTGTAATGACGTGTTATAGGCCCTATTATTGGAAATATGGTAGAGAAACATATATGGTACGAAATATTTAATTTTCTACAGCAATGACCGAGTGTTCCGAAAAACTGGAGCATTGTCCCTTAAAAAGTTAATCATAAAGACTGTTTCCGGAAATGATGCAGACACCACCAAGTTTCATCATTTTGACTACTAAGAGTTACCCAAAGTCTAGTTTTTAGGACAATGTCGCCGAGGTATGAATAAAGGCTATCAAACGTCAGACGCAAAAGAAAATAAATGATGCAATCAAGTAAAAAAAAAAAACACAAAAAAAAACCGATAATAATAACAACAACAGCAACAACAACAAACAAAAGCCGTTAATAGTGTTTGGTGTAAATAATCTGAAGAATTTCTCAAAATAAATGTCATTTAATTCTATCTAGATTAAAAGAAAAATGAGAAAACACTTCTACAATAAAGCCCCTTTTCCCATGACACGTACAGCATAAAACTGAGAAACCGAGAGAAAAGGTTCTTGACAGAATTTCATGAAGTTCAAATTTAAGTTTCGTCCAATTTGGTGCAAGAATTGAGAAGATTTTGCTTCGGGCAGACTCTAGACGCAATGTTCTACATTTAGTCCCCTTTTCACATGACATGATTTTTGTACATGAATTGTTAATAGAATAAGCTAAAGAACATCGCATTGATCACTGAAGAACAAAATTTGACTGAATTCTGGTCATCGAATGAAGAGAAATTAGAGAAACACTAATTTCTACATTAAGGCCCCTTTTTATGAGACGCAGCCTCAAACTGAAACAACAACAACAACAACAACAAAAATAAAAAAAAAAAAAAAAAAAAAAAAAAAAAAAAAAAAAAAAAAAAACACGAGAAAGCAGACTCAAAAGTATTTCAGGGATAACACTTGTGAAGCTTCATTGATTTTGGCCTAAAGGTTGCTGAGATGTGACTGTAAACGGACGGATGGACAGACAGACAGACGGACGGATGGATGGACGGAGAGATAGCATGGCGACTAAATTCTCCGCGAAACTCTTTTCGGGGAGCATAATAACACGGATGTGATTTGAATCGATATACATGTACATGTAGTGTATGTTAAATAAGCAATAAGCTAGGTGGGGGGTCAGTATTTTATAGATGAAATCAGGGGGGTCGTTATTTTACATGGGGGTCAGTATTTTATAGAAAGGGGTCAGTATTCTATATAGAAAAGTGACCGGGGGTCACTTTACTATGGGGGTCACTTTACTACGTTACACCGGCGTGATGAGTAACAAAATATGTAAATCAACTCTTCACTGATATTTATCCTTATAGATTCTTGTATTTCACGCAACAATATTTACCCCTTCACATCTTTCGTGGAATAACAATGCCCTTCGATGGTCAAGGACGTATATACATTTTTTCCAGTGAAGTTTTATAAACTGCACATAGCTACGTATAAAATAACGTTTAGCCCATTACCACACAGTGACTCTTTTTGACTCCCCACAAAAAAATGGCTTTTGAAAACATTGTGGAAAATGAAGAAATTGCTTGTGACAAGCAATTTCTTCATTTCCCAGAAAGTTTTCTATCCAAAAAAGACCAAAAATATAAAATCAAATTAACCTGAAATTGTCGTCTGCAACATCTTTGAATTTGGGGTAGTCTTAAATTTTGCCGTCTGGTAATGGGTTTATAATATTCATGATAATTGGTCCAATTCAGAACTACAGTGTACCGACAACATACGGTTTGGATTTAAAGTTATGTTCATATTATGGATGCCTTCATTCCCCCTTATCTGCATCTCTGCTAATTCTATTTAATTTAATTTAATCTTCATTTTCTTACACAGCGATATATAAGTTGATGGAATTATAAAATGTGATTCAGAATCACATGTGTTCAGAATCACATGTAATGTGGCACTTTCTTACCATGTAAAATATTAGATAATATACATGTATATGGAATGTCAATAACATAAAACTATTGAGTGAAGGGGATATATTGCTCAATGCATAGCGATTTTGTCTTTGTTCTAAATGATTTTCCCCAAACTTTTTCTACTACATGCGTCAAAGCCAAGTCTTGTTTTTAAAAATTGGCTAATGTAAAGATAACAAGATTCAAGATTCAAGATTCAACGTTTTATTGTTATATGGCCACCGGCCTTTACAATCGTTACAATACATAACATTATACAGGTAGTAGTGGAGCCAATGTAATACATATACAACAAAATGTACAATCAAAACCAAAAAAATGGACATGTAATCAAATAATATATATATATTAAGTTCTGAAGTCTGAAGAGGAGTTTATCGCCGATGTTATTGCAAAACCGCGCAACCCCAGCTTGTTTAAAGCTGGAGTTACGAGGTTTAGCAACAGCACCGACGTAATGTAAAATAGTATAATTATAATGATTATTATAATGTTTGGACCTCATGATAGTGTTTTCGTTTCTCAAAAGCATAAAAGATGTAAGAAGCTACGTTTCTTACGTCTTTTTCTTGTCTACTGCTCATTAACATATAGAACTTATTTAAATTAGCATTTTTGTAGTACTTTTCTTTTATATATTTTTTCCGAATGTCCTCATAATTCTTACATATCAAAAGAAAGTGATACGGCGTTTCAATCTGGTTACAATATGGACATGAATTAGTGTAAGCAGATGTATGCTGATATCTTGTTCCTTCATTTGAAAAATTTAATGACATTGACCTGAATGATGCATACACTCTGCGAAACTTTCTTATTCTTATAAAATCCAGATATGGTTCATATTCTATTGCATTTTTGAAACCTATATAAAATGTTAATTTTGAATGTGAAATGCATTTGTCATACCATATTTGAATGTACTGATCTCGCAGTCTATTCATATATTGATTAACGAATGATCTTTCGTTTGCTACAAATTGATTTTGCCAGGCGTAGCCAAAACCATTCTTAAATAGATTTTCACGCAGATTTGTTACCCAGTTTTTATAACCTAAAGAATCATAAAGTTTTAACATGTAATAACATTTCTTTACGTATCTCTGTTCGGGCATTTTTAGAATTCTTAACCAATATTTAATCACTCTCTTACATGTATATGTATATAAAGGGTATAGTCCGCATTCAGCTAGTATAGTTACATCAAAAGTGTTAGATGGCACATTCATAAATCGTTTACATGCATATTTTTGAATCTTTTCTAGGCAGTCAAAAGACTGCAAACCCCAAATTTCACTGCCATAATACATAATTGGTGCTACTTTCGTGTCAAATATTCTGAAAAACGTTTTGCCATTCAGAGGCATCAAATGAAAGAGAGAAGATAATATACTGCAGATTACACGTTTAGCCTTAATGGCACCATTGTTAACCATTTGATGAGTGGACAATCTACTAGTAAAAAGAACACCAACATATGTAAAACAGTCAACACATTCAATAAGTTCATTTGCAAAATACCATTTTTCACATTTGGCTAACTGTCCACCTTTGCGGAATACTACAACTTTAGTTTTTTCGACATTTACGGTTAATTTCCACTCTTTACAATATTTTTCCAATACATTTAATTGTTTTTGTAGACCGTATACTGTTTCTGACATTAAGGCTATATCGTCTGCAAACATCAACATAAAGATTTCTATAATATCCGGATGAAGCTGGATACCACGAACTTCACTATTTCTTAAAACATTCTCCAGTTCATTTATAAATAGGATAAAAAGGGTGGAACTCATTTTGTAGCCTTGCTTTAAACCAACAGGACAATCGATTACTTGGCTTGTCTCATTTCCATTACGAACAACTGTTTTAACTGACTTGTATATAGCTTTAATAGCATTTAATAATTTACCGCTAATGCCATGCGATATCAAGGACTTAAACATTTTGTTTCTATTAACTGAATCAAAAGCCTTTTTGAAATCTATAAATGCAACGTACAATTTTCGTTTTTTAAATGTGAAACATTTGCTTACGAGACTGTGTAAAACAAAAACATTGTCGATAGCTGAATATCCAGGTCTAAAACCTGCTTGAGATTCGGTAATACAGTTAAATATTTCAGCAAAACGCGTCACACGCTTGTTAATGATATGTACGTATAATTTACTGAATGTGTCTACCAAAGAAATTCCCCTGTAATTATCAGGATTCTGAGTGTTGCCTTTTTTGTGTATGGGGATAGTAACTGTAGTAGTCCAACTTTCAGGAATTTGACCTGATTTAAAGATTCTATTAAAAATCTTTTTTATATATGGAACGGTTATATTGTCACAGTGAAGTAGGTGTTTAGATATAAGTGAACCTGAAGTAGATTTGGCCGGGTTCATACATTTCATGGCTGCAGTAATTTCTTCGTTTGTTATATCTGAGTTTAATATCAAATCATTTAATTCATTATCTGTATTATCTGAAACAGGTATTTCAATTTCTTCACTGACTTCAATGTCTGTTGTATGTGAATAAACATTATTAAAATGTTCATAAAAGGTTTTAGTGCTGACGTTATTATGTCTATGTACACTGTTGTTAATACTCTTTAATAACTTCCAAAACTCTTTTGTGTCGTTAATTGTATTATTAATTTTATCTGTTAGTTGCATGTTATAATATAGTTTTTTACATTTGCAAGTTTGCTTAAATTCTTTTTTAGCATTCAAATATATAGCTAAATTATTAGCTGTTCTGTTTGTGAGAAAACGCTTTAAACATTTATTTGTTACAGATTTCTTCTGTGTACACTCATTATCATACCATTTGTTATCATTTGCTTTATTTATGGGGGTTTTATTTCGTTTTTTAACAACCACACTGCTATTTATTAAAATGTTTTCAAAACTAGTTACTATATGCGTAATAGAAGTATTCGGATCATCTGTTTTATTGCTTAATTCTTCAAATGTTCCCATTTCAAATTCGGAACGTAGATTACTTTTATATTTTCCTATTGTACTATCATCAAAAAGATAATATTGTGACTCACTTAATATGTTGTTTTTATTTCGACTAATTATATTTGTATCAAATCTTGATCTCATAGATAACCTGATAGGAAGATGATCGGAAATACAATTTTCCATGACTTCCAGATCTACCAGGCTATCGAGGACATCATATGACACAACAAAATAATCAATCGTACTACATCCTTGTTGTCCTATAAAAGTATAATTTCCAAAATCCTTGTCCATACCAATACGACCGTTTGCAATAAACAAGTTTCTACTCATGCAAAAATTCAAAAGCTGTTTACCATATCTGTTTACTGTCTTGTCACAATTTACCCTATCTGGAATACAAGTGTTATCAAAATAATTACAAAAGTCATTGTATATATCAATATTCTCACAAAGACCAATAACATCTTTCTCATCACCTGTGCGACTATTTAGATCACCTGTTAATAAAAAGTAACAGTCAAAATAATTATCATATAGTCTATCAAGAAGCTCTTCAATAATCTCTATACCACTTTTATCATTAGTGTCGTAAAATGGTGAGTTTTCGGGTGGAATATACACACAAATGTATATTACATCTTTACTCAAATTAAACAAAGCTTTTGACAGCATAAGAATGATTCCGAATTCAAAATTTGCTTCAATTCTTTTTACATATGAAACAAAATCATTTTTTACAGAAACAATTACTCCTCCCATAAATCTACCATGTTTTTTCATTTTTTTACCAGGACATATATAGTGGCAGAAATTATTACTCAAGATCTGTACATAGTCCAATTTGTCTGACCAAGTCTCCACTAGACCGACAATATCATATTTATCAATAAATATACTAAAGTCTGGATTATGAAGTTTATCATTTAAACCACTAATGTTCCAACTTAGGAAAGAAAAAAGTCGTGTATTATTACAAGGGCCTCGGCCGTTTTCCTATGCGCAGTTTATTGTATTTGATGATTGCTGAGATGAAGCATCACCATCATCAATTACATGAACCTGCTCAGAGACACTGTGTTCAACAATGACTGTATCCATGTTATCCTGATTCTCACCAATATGACCAATATGAGGAGTAGCATCGAAAGTGACAGATCGTTTAGCACGTTTGAATACTCTACTATTTTGTTGCTCATCATTAGTGTTCCGTTGATGTAAAATTCCATTCTTGTAGTACGCGGATATGCCACGATCTTTGAGAGACTTAATTTTGGTGCGTTGTTCTAAGGTAAGTTCATTTGAAACTCTGATTCCGGCTTCTCTCAAAGCATCTCTAGCGCGAATAAGACTAATCTTATCATTTAATGATTTAAATCTGACTAGTATCATTCTGCATCCATCCTGAACGAAGGTACCAACGCGCCGAATATCCTCTATCTGAGAATCCAGAAACGGTAAACCATGTGATGCTACACGATGCACAAATTCAACGTATTTATCTTTGGTGTGTTCATTAGTTTCATCAATTAGCTTTATTTCTTTTCACGTCGAATTTGCCAAGAAATCGTTTTCACAAAATTCAAGGAGAACCAAATAATCACATGAAATAAATTTCACCTACGAGTCTATCGTATTAAAACAGTTCTCGTATATTTGGCACGTTCTGCGTGTAAACCGTCTGCAATTCGTGGAAACGACCGGAGAAATAAATTGGAAATATCAAACTCCAACACAAAACCCTACTTAGACTTCAGGATTTATGATTTTATGTGTGAAAGAGCAGCGTCGAGACACAGGCAAAACTGGGAGAGAAACAAAATATTAAGACCACAGACCACCACAACTACCGCTTTGTACAGTCTATATGTTTCTGTACTACTGTTAAGGTGTAATACTCGTAATTTGGGAATTTTGAGATTCATAAAACAACGGCTTTTTTCGAGTGGCGTCTTTACGTATCCGAACCTATTCGGAAGCGGTCGTAAACATTCGGCGGTGGAAAGTTCCACTGACAAATATTTTCGACGTCGCCCGAATGATTCCAACGTCTTTCAACAATTTTTACCGGTTTGTATGTTCTTCAACTAAGCATGGATGGTTGCAATATTTTCACTAAATCCTAACTACAAAATTCGAGAAAAAATATGTCTCTCATTACCAACAAGGAGATTAAGGTTGTCAAAAACAAATTGGAACAAGGCAGAAGGTTTAGATGACGGTTCAAGTGTTAATCGATAAAAACAAACCGTTTAATTTCACGCGCCACTTCCTATGATGAAATGTCTTGTCAGACTCTAGAGCGGCAATGCAAATTACATCAATGAGGGGACTTAAAAACACAGACGTAAAATTGCATGATTACGTAAGGATCTTCTTGAAGGAACCTCTTGACCATACCACTGGAAAGTTGTCAACTTCTACACGCCATTCTTTTGTGTATTTCATATTTGTCATAAGCCTATAGTGCACGCATGTTCTTGTTCGTGTGTCCTTTCATATATATGTCATAATCCAATTTTATTCACCTCACAGGGTGTGGCTAAGCGAAGAGGTTATTCAACGAGTTTACTTCTCGATATCTTGGTTGATATAAGAGAAAAACGTGCGGCACGAGCATGAACACATTTCGAAATTGAAAGAACGTTCTATTGTAAAATGAGTTGTTATAAAACCTCGTAACTACAGCCTGATTCACGCTGTAGTTATAATGTTTTGCAATAATACCGACGATGTACCGCTAAGCGAGAAGGCTGTTTCTCCTCAAGCTTAAATGTAATGAACCGTTTACTAGGCTCCGCCCTGTCTCCCGAAAAAAATCAGAATATACATACAGCATTATAATTACTTGTCCACATTTTTCAATAACAGAAGATTATGTTGATCTACATTGAAAGGTGTAGGGCTCACGAACATTGACCTGGCACAGCATCTCTTGCTAAAAGCTAGAGATGCTCAGCCAGGCCATTCATCGTGAGCCATGAAAGACGTCAAAACAGATAATACAGATTGACTATCTGAGACTTTTGACATAAAATCCTAGATCGAAAAAAATCATTAGTAGCATATTATAGAAATGTTCTCTCGGTGTGTTTTAATGTCAACTGGAGAAACCCAAGTTCCGAGAAAAAATACGACTCTCATTACCAACACGGAGCTTTAGGTTGTCAGTAACAAATTGGAACAAAGCAGAAGGTTTAGATGACGGTTCAAGTGTTAATCGATAAAAAACAAACCGTTTAATTTCACGTGCCACTTCCTATGATGAAATGTCTTGTCAGACTCTAGAGCGGCAATGCAAATTACACCATTGAAGGGACTTAAAACACAGACGTAAAAATGACATGATAACTTAGGGTTGTTCCGTTGGAAAATGGAAGTTTTTTATGCGTTTGGAGGCATGATTTCGTTTATCATCTGTTATACCTTATGCTCGAATATCCATCGCTTGTCATCGCTTATTCACCATTTCCAATACCCGAATATTGTATTGGTCCATATTGAAAGATGTATAGCTGGCGAAAAATAAGATAGCAGAGCATCTCTAGCTAAAAGCTAGAGATGCTCAGTCAGGCCATTTATCGCGAGCTATACAAGACAGATATTACAGATTTACTATCTGAAACTTTGGACATAACGTCCTAGATCGAAAAGAATTATTATAAGCCTATTATAGAAATATTCTTTCAGTGTATTTTTATTTTACATCATGGAGTCGATGAAAGAAACCAAGGCTCTGAGAGAAAAAATACGACTCTCATTACCAACACGGAGCTTTAGGTTGTCAATAACAAATTGGAACAAAGCAGAAGGTTTAGATGGCGGTTCAAGTGTTAATCGATAAAAACAAACCGTTTAATTTCACGTGTCACTTCGTATGATGAAATGTCTTGTCAGACGCTAGAGCGGCAATGCAAATTACACCATTTACACGGTACGGAAACTACAGAGACAGAGCCATTGGCTCTGCCGCTTAAATCCTCTGGGGGGCTTCCGGCCACGTGTGGCTCTGTCTCCGGGGTCGCGATTTTTTGACAAAAACAGGTGAGCGTTCAACTTTGTTGTTCATTTATTTTCTTCTGGTGCTTAAAATCGAAAAACCGGGAATGTCATGCTCCCCTAAGACCATTTATCTGCCTGTTCTGAATCTGTGGGCTTCAAATTCGGCAGGGTTTTCACAGGATCATTGTCGTCGTGGGTCGACCCTATGTGATTTTTTCTTGTTTACATCATGTATTCATGTACATTTCAACGGTAAATAGCCAATTGCTGCCTCCAAAACATGTGATATACCAATCGAGGGATAATCTCGATCAGACATTGCTTTCCCATGTAACAAAACCTTAGAAATGATTGGCAAACGTAAAGTTTGAGCAATTTCTATCGGTGGCTCTGTCTCTGGCGGCTGGCTCTGTCTCTGGCGGCTGGCTCTGTCTCTGCGTGCTTGGTGAAAAAAATTAACCTATCACAAAATAATTAATTCGTGTCGAAGTAATTTACTCACACACTAAATAGATCATATTGTGTATGGCGAATGGTTCAGTCATCGATTAAACCCTTTGCAAAACCTCGAACATTCACCGCTTTTCAATTTCAAAGCTACAATTAAACAATGTCCTTTGAATGATCAAAGGTCAGCGAGTCTAAATTGACGGGGGAAGAGGGATTTCGATTTATGTAAATATGTGACTCGGAACCGAACATCCTGTGACAAAGACATCGTACTATCTGGAGACAGCTACTGAACTCTCAAGGCCACCGCGCAAAATGTGCCATTATTCGCTTTTATTCAGTGGGAAACATGCTTCTCTTCCAATTTACATGTATTGGAATATACACTAACCTTTCGTCACGGCTCATGATTCTATGTAGTACTGTACTTAAGGCGACAAACTGGGTGTTGACAAAGAAACAATTACACGATGGGTAATCCGCGTGATTTGGGGAAGGGTCCACACCGAAAAATTGTCTGTTTCAAGCATATTTTGTTCTATATCTCAGTTTAAACTCTACGTATTTTGACGAGAAATTGCACCATACGCGCCTTTGAGGGGGTCATTCCTGAACCTCTTTATGCATAGAATTCCATAGTTTCAATAAAATGCAACCAAAAACATTCATTTTGAATGTTTGGAGAAACCATGGGATTTGATGCGGGGTGAGTTAGAACCGGGGTCCCTCTCAATGACGCGCGTGCGATGCACTTTATCTCGTCAAAATCCGTCGAGTATTAGCTGAGAAAATACACAAAACAGACTTGAAGCAGACGGTTTTTCGGTGTGAACGCTTCCGGAAAGTCAGGGGCCTGTTTCATCAAAACATTTAAGAAGTAATTTTGACTTAACGATGTCTTAAATATCGGTTAAGACAACAATCGCATAATCCAGGGGCTCGTATTTTCAACGATCTTACGACCAAGTTTTTGTATAAAATGTGTAACAAAACATCTGAGTGCACGAGAAATCAGATTGGACCAACCAGGTTTGTTGTTACAAGTAACTACGCAAAAATTAAGCGTACGAGCGTTGATAATACGGGCCCCAGGTCTTGATAAATTTGTGATACGCGGTTCTTGTCCTAAACTTGTCGTAAGTCATCGGTAAGACAAAAAATACGTCTTAAAAATGAAACTGGCCCCTGTGTGTGTGTTTTTTTTTTGCGCCAATATATCCGACATCTTTCCATTTAATCCTTCCCAAGCAAGACATTTTTCTGGTGCATTGCGAGAAAAGACAAGAGGACCATGATGGTCCTATATCGCTCACCTGAACCAAAATGATATGAGCAACACTTATGTTCAATTCAATTGATATTTATGACTTAAAGACTGAATATGAACTTATGGTCAATAACGTTGTGAAAATCAAACTCATCCGAGCTCTTATGGTGCCCAACATTTTTTTTTAATTATTGTAGATTCTAGAGTGTAAACAAGGTCAACAACAGCCAAAAATGGCAATTTTATCAAATTTAAGGGCACATAACTCTCGTCTTTCTGGTCAGATCAGACTGAAAATCGAACTCATCCAAGATCTTATGGCCCCCCAACATTGTGTCCGCATTTTGTCTTGATTAATTAATAATTGTAAATTCTAGAGTGTAAACAACATCGAAAACAGCCGAAAATGGCAATTTTGTCAAATTCAAGGGCACATAACTCTCGTCTTTCTGATCAGATCAGACTGAAAATCAAACTCATCCAAGATCTTATGGTCCCCCAACATTGTGTCTGCGTTTTGTCTTGATTAATTGATAATTGTAGATTCTAGAATGTAAACAAGGTCGAAAACAGCCGAAAATGGCAATTTTGTCAAATTCAAGGGCACATAACTCTGGTCTTTCTGATCAAATCAGACTGAAAATCGAACTCATCCAAGATCTTATGGTCCCCAACATTGCATTTAGGTTTTGTCTTGATTGATCAATAATTGTAGATTCTAGAGTGTAAACAAGGTAAAAAACAGTCGAAAACGGCAATTTTGTCAAATTCAAGGGCACATAACTCTCGTCTTTCTGATCAGATCAGACTGAAAATCGAACTCCTCCGAGATCTTATGGTTTCCAACATTATATCCAAGATTTGTCTAGATTGATAAATAATTGTAGATGCTAGAGTGTAAACGAAGTCACAAACAGCATTTTTTGACATTCAAGGGCAGATAACTCCGCACTTTCTGGTCCGATCAGGCCCATAATCGAACTCATCCGAGAACTTATGCCCATACTTGCTTTGACCAAGTTTGATCAAGATTGGCCAACTTTTGTGGACGCTAGAGTGTAAACACCAAATTGTTGACAGACGGACGGACGGACAGACAGACGGACGGACGGACGGACGACGGACATTGAGTGACCACAATAGCTCACCTTGAGCACTTCGTGCTCAGGTGAGCTAAAAATGGCTCATAACCAGCATTTTCATATTTTTTCTGACAGATTTCAATGAATAACTATTACATATTTGATACTTCGGAGCTATGCGCAGATACATACATTTCTCTCTCATAAGGGGGGGGGGGGCGTCCATCTGCATCCTTGCATGTCTGGACATCATTTTGAATTGGAGCAGTCCTAAATAAGATGTAAACGGAGGGCATGGGGTTGGGATGATAAAGCATTTCAGTAAAAACCCGCGTAATAAAGGAAAACGAATACACATTTTGTATGTTCGAACCCCATCATAGAAATCCCGGATCCGATATATAGTTTCACTTGCTTCTTTTGCATACTTAATAACAAGCTTTCATGAGAAAGTGCATATCAATTATATAAATGCGGTTATTTCCTAAAACATTTCTAATCTGCAGCCAACCACACCACCACCATCATCATCATCATCGATTCGTTCATCATCTGGCGTGCTAGTTCGCACAGAATCTCTCAACTACTCCAACGCACTAAACAATAGGCTGATATGCCTGTTCTATTTAAAAATTTGCACTTGAAACTTGTTACAAGTTTGCACTTTGTGAATCATTATTCTAATGTTGACACAAAATCCTCAATCAATCTAATGTATACCATGTTTAAGACAATGTCAAAGAATATTTGCGAAGCATAAACCAAAACGACTAGCAAATTTTTCAGCCTTTACTTTGTTGGGTGGTACAAATTAAACACTAAATATTGCTCAAAATGAGGACGTGGTCACTAGGCTAACAGTATATAAAGCGAATGCGTCACATGGTTTTATTTGAGTGCGTGTGTAATGATAAGCGAAATCTCCTTAACAGATAAACCCTTTGCCTATATAAGTCATCATATATTGCACAACGGGCTAAAAACTAAAGTTAACCGACAGTTCAAAGCGGAGCCAGCCGCCAGAGACAGAGCCAGCCGCCAGAGACAGAGCCATCGATAGAAATTGCTCAAACTTTACGTTTGCCAATCATTTCTAAGGTTTTGTTACATGGGAAAGCAATGTCTGATTGAGATTATCCCTCGATTGGTATATCACATGTTTTGGCTGCAGCAATTGGCTATTTACCGTTGAAATGTACATGAATACATGATGTAAACAAGAAAAAATCACATAGGGTCGACCCACGACGACAATGATCCTGTGAAAACCCTGCCGAATTTGAAGCCCACAGATTCAGAACAGGCAGATAAATGGTCTTAGGGGAGCATGACATTCCCGGTTTTTCGATTTTGAGCACCAGAAGAAAATAAATGAACGACAAAGTTGAACACTCACCTGTTTTTGTCAAAAAATCGCGACCCCAGAGACAGAGCCACACGTGGCCGGAAGCCCCCCAGAGGATTTAAGCGGCAGAGCCAATGGCTCTGTCTCTGTAGTTTCCGTACCGTGATTTAGGGGACTTAAAACACAGACGTAAAATGGCATGATTACGTAAGGTCCTTCTTGGTGGAACCTCTTGGCCAGACCAGTGGAAAGTTGTCAATTTCTACATGCCATTCTTTTGTGTATTTCATATTTGTCATAAGCCTTTAGTGCACGCATGTTCTGGTTCGTGTGTCCTTTCATATATATGATACATACAGTATTATAATTACTTTCCACATTTTTCAATAACAGAAGATTATGTTGATCTACATTGAAAGGTGTATTGCTCACGCTACATAACCTGACCGAGCATCTATAGCTAGAAGCTACAGATGCTCTGCCGTGTCATTTATCGAGAGTTATAAAAGACGACAAAAACAGATATTAAAGACAGACTATCTGAAACTTTTGACATAAAATCCTAGATCGAACAGAATCATTATTAGGATATTATAGGAATGTTCTCTGTATGTGTTATGATTTTGAACCATGGAGTCGACGAAAGAAACCCATGTTCCGACAAAAATACGACACTCATTACCAACTGTGAGATTTAGGTTGTCAATAACAAATTGGAACTTAACAGAAGGTTTAGATGGTGGTTCAAGTGTTAATCGATAAAAACAAACCGTTTAATTTCACGTGCCACTTCCTATGATGAAATGTCTTGTCAGACTCTAGAGCGGCAATGCAAATCACACCATTGAGGGGACTTAAAACACAGACGTAGAAATGACATGATTACTTAAGGTTGTTCATAGGAGAACTTCTTGACCAGTTCCCAACTTCAACAGGCCCTTCTTTGTGTATTCCATCTTTGTCATAAGCCTTTAGTACACGCACGTTTTGGTTCATGTATCGTTTTATGTTTAAGATACATAGAACATCATTGCTTATTCACATTTCTAATACCAGAAGATGGCACTGACCTATACTGTAAGATGTAACAGACGACAACACACATATTAAAGATAGACTATCTGAAACCTTTGTCATATACCCAACAGAAAAGAACAAAATGATGATTTTTAGCATCTTGTAGAAAATGTCTTCTCGAGGTATTTTTATTTTGTATCATGGAGCCGACGAATGAAATCCATGTTCCGAGAAAAAACGATTCTCATTACCAACTGTAAGATTTTGTTTGTCAATAACAAATTGGAACAAAACAGAAGGTTTAGATGACGGTTCAAGTGTTAATCGATAAAAACAAACCGTTTAATTTCACGTGCCACTTCCTATGATGAAATGTCTTGTCAGACTCTGGAGCGGCAATGCAAATTCAATCAATGAGGGGACTTAAACACACAGACGCAAAATGGCATTATTACTTAAGGTTGTTCTGTGGGAAAATGGAAGTTTTTATGCGTTTGAAGGCATGTTTACTTTTATCATGTATACTCGCATATCCAGTTGATCATGTGCGAGTCAAATGCGGACTAAAAAGAATGTTTTATATAAATTTCTTATGATAAATTATCTAGTCAAACTCTATCTAGATCAGCAATGCACATTCAATCAATAAGGACCTACTAGAATACATAAGTAAAATTATATGATTATTAGAGGGTTTTTCATAAGGAAACTCGAAATATGTCAAAAACTAATTACGTGATACGTATCTAAAAAAAAAAAAACACACGTAGATCTACTTGAATTTACTAATTCTGGAACAGCAAATAACGACCAAGATTATATAAACTCTTCCGACGGTTGCATGATTTATTGCGTGTGTAAAATTGTCTGAAAGATGAAATATAAGTAAAACAGGGAACTGACATGGCTCCTTTGTGTACATACTTGAGAACTATACGTAACACAGAATTGCAAATAAAAACGTCACTCGAGGCAACCGTAGGCGTTACCCTGTTCCGAAAGTCAGAAAAAGTTCTCAATTAAGAGAGGAATTGGAGCCGACAAAATTGATTCTACTAAGTGCATTGCATATATACAGTATGTTATTGTTAAGTATTGTAATTTTGTACAAACTGTCCCTTGTCAATTTCCCCCTTGATGTTTGTTAATTAACTATCATGGAACTATCATGGAAACTATTTATAGAAGAAAAGCAGAAAATGATATTACCCTGTGAGTCAATTACATGTACAACTGACGAGAAGATTAGTTTTCAAAAGTACATCTATCTCTCTATTAGCAAATTGTTTTTCAACGAAAACCTCGCAACTGCAGCTTAAATCAAGCTGCAGTTACGAGGTTTTCGTTGAAAAGCCAAAATTTTCTTTGAGCGCACTGTTGCACCTCTAAGCGCAGTAAAATGCAATAACATGCAGTAGCATAGTACGTCGACGTTGAAACGTTGTGGGATCGCGGAATAGAGCGACATGAAGCGGAGTAAGAACGTTGTTTATCGGAAAAGGTACAAAGATAGTTTTCTTTTTTAATCTAGACTGAAATTTTCAACCCAGACTAAATCAAATTAAACCGATACAGCGTAATCTATTATGCTTAAATTCACAATAAGGACATTATTGAATAGGCAATGTATCTTTATTCTGAAATCTATCATGTCTTTATTACATTATAAAATCCCTAGAATAGATGAAAATTGATAAGCTTTTATATCGGCTGGAATTTATCTTTCATATCAAATGGGATACTTAATGAATAAAGTGCCTTTGTCAGTTTTGTTTTTAAAACGAGAAAAGATTGAAATATATGACTTTATACCTAGTTAGAACTATTTAAGTACCACCCACGCAAAACTCGAAATACATTGTAATTTCTAAATGTAGTTTATTTTAACATTTTAAATCTACATTAACATTATATTTCTAGATTTATTCTAACATATCTAAATACGCATAGCAAATACCTGTTTCAATGAATTTGAAGAATGACTTTAAGCCTGCAAATACATGCAATTACATACATTCATAGACGGACCTTAAATCTACATGTATATCTTCAATCATTTCCAAAACAATCCTTGGTCTGATATGACCCGTTGTTTTTCGAAGTCAGAGGGGCCTTCAAAATACCTCATTATATCCGGAGTTCAAGTCAAACGAATTTGTCAGGTTTCTGTTTAAACTACATGTGACCTATTTGTTGTTAATCATACAGGTGCGTTCAAAATTGAAATTTAGTAGAAAAAATTTCTCTCCTTTTTCTACTAAATTTCAATGGCTATATGCAATTCCTTTTTTTCGTTTAAACTTTTGATAGCCGTCGGTAAGGACGGGACCAGAGTTTCACTTGGACATAAGCGGAAATTCGACTCATTCGATGTCGAGATATCGAGTGTCGATTGTAATAATGAAAACCGAATATTTGAATTGTCCCCTCTCTTTTCAATGTATTTTCTATTTGGGACGTGAAAAAAATGGTTGACCTTCCTGCACTGATCGTTAACGGAATGAGCACATAAAAACATTGTAAACTCCCATAATTGTGTAACTGATTACTCCAAAAAAAATCATTCTGGGGGTAACAAAAACATCTTGAAATGTATACTAAACCAGTATGATTTAATCGGCATTCCTATTTTAAAAAAGTGTTGTTAACGAGACAACAGATCAAATATAGAAATGGAACATGTTTTGAGTAGTTATCGATTTTCGTAAACTTCTCAAGGTGGCCTACTCTTTTTCCCACGCTTATTGTTTACTCCATTTTAAGTACTACGAAACAGTCCAAGCTCTGGCGTTACGATAGCAAATTTCGTCTAATCTCAGGTCTTTGGTGGAATTTTTTTTATCCAATAGTTCACTTTAAAATGCATAGCAATTTAAAAATCTGATACAAATTTTAATTGGTTGAAACTTCAATTTACCCTAATTTACTGAAAGTGGAACCAACGTAATGCGAAAATTCGCTTTGATTCGATAATTATGATTGCGTTACGACAGGGTATGAATCGACCAAAATGATTGGTAAATACTGTAGTAGAGAGTAAATGTGGCCATGGTTAACATATTATATCTGAAATCTACAGAAGTATCCTTTTCGGATGATGGGTTATACATGTACATGTAGATATATCACTCTCACAATTCTTTCTGTTATTTGACACCGAATGCAGTCACGTTTTTACAAGAAATCTATGTAAAATTATGGAAAGAAGCCCTAGAAGCCCTAGGCAACAGTTTCGTGAGATGTCTTATTCTATTCATTAGCTATGTTACATAGAAACATTGTTCTTTTCTATACTGATGTTAGTGTTTTATATGAATTCTTTACACGATGTATCGATGCTTTTCAACGAAAACCTCGTAACTGCTGCTTGTATTAAAGGGACATTAGTATCCATAGGCCTAAATCCCTAATGATCCACAGAAGTTGGCTTTTAGCATGTAGTCGCACCGTTTATAGACTTTATAAGACAAAATACAAGAATCATACAGTAAATGACATAAACCGATAATCATGCAGCGGTGTAAAAGTATGTAAAATATTCAAAGTGGGTTGATAGTGTTTACGAAATGATGTGATATTGGGTTTAAATCCGTCGTAATCTAAGACAATACAGATCAGACAGAGCTGAAATTTTGCACGGAGAAAATTTAAAGGCCATATTTTAATTATACACAGCTATTTTTACAGCAAATTACTCCGAAAATAAGTAAGTAACAGTAAATATGTATCTTTAAGCTGCAGTTACAAGGTTTTCGTTGAAAAGCAGCGATATTTTGGAGAAGGTTTGTACACGAACAGTAAATTTAAAGTGTCAAGCGTTTACTCGTACACCCTATTACTTGATGGTTTAATTACAAATCGACTAGTAATGACGTGGCATTGTAATTATATGTTCCTTTTCTTCTGTCAACAAACATGCATTTCTTTAAAATTGTCATTTAAATACGTTATTCCAATAATAAACCCCCTATTAAATTACCCGTCTTCCCCTTTCAATTATTTTAGTACCAAGATATACCCTAAGTTCAGGTCCGTAGGAACAGGAGGAGCTAGGGGACTAAGCCCCCTCCAAAGATGGCAAAAATGCCGTATTTTCCATATTTTACAATGAAAATCTAATCTACCCCCGCCTCCCCACCCACCCCGATATCCAGTTACTGGGGCCTTAGCCACCCCAACCTAGGGGCCTGCAATTCCTTATCAAAGATTCACATCGCTTTTCACAAATTATCTCAACTTTAACAAGAAGGTGAGGAGGCCCTTATTATTCAAATAAATCGGAGATTATTGCTAGTACTTTGGTACGTACGTCTTGAAATGTGGTGAATGAAGAATTTAAAAGGAAATGTAAGGAAACCGTAGATATATGTTTGTTGACAAAAAAAGGAAAATATATCCATAACAATGTCGTCCGTGGACACACGTCCTGATGAATTAAGCAAACAAAAAACTGTTAGAATCAACAATAATCGAACAATTTGTTTATACCTGTTGTAAAAATCATTGTCTTCTAGAAGAAAATACAGCGAAAAACAGTGCCGTTAACGTACAATTTAATTATGGGAGAAAATATTTTAAAAATGTTAAGGGTTTTTAAACTATTTTCACGATTGCAGAAAAGGTCACGCATTAACTTTTATACGTCTTCGGATAATTTCATTTCATTTCCAGAAAAGGATTCTCTTTATAAACAAATACGATTTAATACCGAGTGTATTGCCTCTTAAAACCCCAATAATGTTTTATGTTGGTGATTGAAAAGCATTGTCCCCTGGGAAATAAACCGCAGCTTTGTTTACCGCATGAGAGACACCCAATTTCGCTCTGCTTTCTGCTTTTATATCAAGTACGTTGTCGCTTTGCTGTAAAATAACTAGTAACTTCAACTATAAACAAACTGTATGTACGAATTGAACTTTATAAGAAGGGCATCGACTTGCTTTCGAAATATGTGTGTACCTCAAATCTTTATCGCTTTCAGCATTTTCTGTGTCCACGTTTTGTTGTTTACTCGTTAATGGCATTGACCACTGACCGGTTCCCAAGCAATGGCCGGTTTTATTAATTCCGATAGCAAAAGTATGTTCTTATGGGTAAGAAGCATGGTAAGAGCATATGATTATGGCAATATGTAAATGACAAAGCAACAAAATCTCGAATTGCAAAGAATTCCCATGTTTAGGGAGCCGAAGATTCGTATCTGGCTACTCCACAGCCATATTTGCGTCGTTTTCGTCGGTGGAACTATAGAGCTTAGATAATTCGTAAATGTATACCTCATTCAAATGCCTAATTTGAGACATTTAACCTCATGATCTGAGAATTTGTCATTTTTATTGAGACATGCTTCTGTAATGGCCAGCTACGCTGTCCTCGAATTAGTCTCCTTTTGAAATTGTAAACGAATGCAATTTTACCAGATGTTCTGATATTTCCGTTACATTTTCTTACAGGAAAACGTTTCTAGATATATCGTTTTAATCAGAATGAACTATGTACGCAATTGCCATTTATCAGTCGAACCAAAAATGGCATCAATTTTGCACTTCTTATTAAAAACTATTTGCCTTACTTAAATGATGAAAGTGACTGATATGAAGTGTCAATTTGTAGAAACAGGGCTTTTTGTCTTTTTCTCTAACCCTATGGGAAGACTTTTTAGACAGAATTTCCGACTTCATTGTTAACGCAGAGTAATTGCCTGCCAAATAATATGGATATTTTTTTTCAATGGATATTATAAGCAATTTTCATACCATATCTTACGAATTACGTACAATTGTGCTAAAATGCTTAACAGATTACGTGAACTTATTTTTGAGCCATGAATAGACAAAGTGATATCTTTAATATGCAAATATTCAAAGTAATATTATTATATTTTAATATACATGTATAGAAACTTTCTCGTAAAACTTTAATCCGAATTCTTAGTCAACTAGGGGTTCAAAATCTGCTTCCATTATAGTAATGGAGAAAGAGGATTTGACATTGAACCGTGCATTTCTATTTCACACACGCTGAAAGTTTCAAAACAATCACATTGGCGATGTTGAAATAAGGAAACTTATGAGTATGACCTTGAACGAAACAAACGCCAATGTTGAATAGAATAACTCATTTTTCTTCCTTCTATCAGCTCAAGCTTGATAACTTTCGTGAAAGGGCCAGATTGGTGTCGAACAACGAGACAAGAGACTGTCGATTTTTCCGACTAAAATGTTCCTCGTGAGAAAAGTGACATTTCGGACACATAGACAGTCCAAAGAATTCACTTGAGTCACTTGAAGCGACCACCGGGAACCCAAGTCTGACCGTAATCGGATTTTCTGGCTAGAGATAATGTAACAATCATGTTATTCTCAAAATAAAGGCGATTTAACTTAGAAGTATTTGGTTGTCTGCATAGAACAAGATCACAGAACACATTGTTGACGAAGAAAGAGCAGAGTATAGTGCGTTTAAAATTAAACAATAATCGTTACAGTTCTTTTGATAATTCAAAACAGCTGTAACGATCCTCGTTTAATTTTCAACGTATAATAAAAGCACAGTGGATAACCCAGATAACTTTTGGAAAGTGTTCAAACCGAGAGATCGCGCGCTTCAAAGCATGTTTTGTTGATTTCTCAGCTTGTATTGTACGGATTTTGACAAGATACAGTGCACCGTACGCTCCTTTGAAAGGACAATTCCCAATTAAAACTCACTTGGCACCGAATTCTATGGATTCTTCAAACATTCAAGCTAACCCATTTGTTTCCGTAATGGTTCATAAAGCGGCCAGTTTGGTGTCGAACAGCGAGACAAGAGACTGGCGATTTTTTCGACTAAAATGTTCCTCGTGAGAAAAGTGACATTTCGGACACATAGACAGTCCGAAGTATTCACTTGAGTCACTTGAAGCGACCACCGGGAACCCAAGTCTGACCGTAATCGGATTTTCTGGCTAGAGATAATGTAACAATCATGTTATTCTCAAAATAAAGGCGATTTAATTTGGAAGTATTAAATCTTAGATGTGCTGATCCTGGAATATTCAGACAAACAAGGTTGCCTATATAGAATAAGATCAACATCACTAGGACAATACACATTGTTGACGAACAAAGAGCAAGTATAGTGTGATTAAAATTAAACGATAATCGTTACTGTTTTTTGATAATTCAAAACAACTGTAACGATTCTCATTTAATTTTTTAAATATGACAACATCCCTGGGGCTAACCCAGGTGACCTTTGGGAAACGTTTAAACCAAAACAATTGCCCACTGCAAAGTATGTTTTGTTTAATTTCTAAGTTAATACGGATTTTGTCGAGATACAGTGTACCGTACGCTCCTTTGAAAGGACAATTCCCGATCCTAACTCACTCTGCATCGAATCCCATGGTTTCTTCAATATTTAAACTGAAACAATATTTCCGTTAGATGGTTCATGAAACAGCTAGTTTAGTGTGGAATAGTGAGAGAAGAGACTTGCTATTTTTTCCGACTAAAATGTTCCTCGTGAGAAAAGTGACATTTCGGACACATAGACAGTCCAAAGTATTCACTTGAGTCACTTGAAGCGACCACCGGGAACCCAAGTCTGACCGTAATCGGAGTTTCTGGCTAGAGATGCGACCACCGGGAACCCAAGTCTGACCGTAATCGGAGTTTCTGGCTAGAGATAATGTAACAATCATGTTATTCTCAAAATGAAGGCGATTTAACTCGGAAATGTTTAATCCTCATTGTGCTGATCCTGGGATATTCAGACAGCTTTGGTTGCCTGATTAGAATATGATCAACATTAATATGACTAAACACATTGTTGACGAAGAAAAAGCAAAGTATAGCACGTTTAAAATTAAACGAGAATCATTACAGTTGTTTTGATAATTCAAAACAACTGTAACAATTCTCATTTAATTTCTAACGTATAATAAGAGCACGTTGGCTAACACAGATAACCTTTGGGAAACGTTCATACCGAAAGATCGCCCGCTTCAAAGCATATTTTGTTTAATTTCCCAGGTTATACTCTACAGATTTTGACGCGATACAGGGCACCGTACGCTCCTTTGAAAGAGCCATTCCCGATTCTAACTCACTTTGCACCGAATCTAATAGTTTCTTAAAACATTCAAGCGAACCCGTTTTCCGTGAAATGGTTCATAAAGCAGTCAGTTTTGTGTAAAACAGCGCGACAAGAGACTGGCGATTTTTTCCGACTAAAATGTTCCTCGTGAGAAAAGTGACATATCGGACACGTAGACAGTCCGAAGTATTCACTTGAGTCACTTGAAGCGACCACCGGGAACCGAAGTCTGACCGTAATCGGATTTTCTGGCTAGAGATAATGTAACAATCATTTTATTCTCAAAAAAAAAAGACGATTTAACAAGGAAGTATTTTATCCTCATTGCACTGGAATATTTAGGCAGCTTTACTTGTCTCCAAAGAACAAGATCGACATAGACCCACTTTGTGGACAAGTTAGCCGACAATCATATGTCTACCAAAAATGTAACAGACAGATAGTGTAAAATGTTTGACACACGATTTATCGATATGTTAGCATAAACATAAAATAGCATAAAATAGAATTCATTAAAATCCAATCTTTTCCGAAACTTGGTTTTTGCCGTCCCTAATAGAAATCGCTTTAGAAAACATTGAGACAAAAGAGGAAAATGCTGATTATCAGCATTTTCTTCTTTTGTCTCAATATTTTCTCTACTATAAGGTACTCAAATTCAGTCTATATTAAAGCCGATCTTCTCATCTGCAACAACTTTAGTCTTTTAAACTGGACCAGTGAAAATTCTGCTGTTTGGAACGTTACGTTCAAATGATGAAATAACCAAGTATGACCTTGAACAAAATTAACGCCGACGTTGACTGACTAAACTCCATTTCCTTTGAATAATCCAAGCTTGAAAATGTTCATACAGCAGCCTGCTTGGTGTCGAACAGTGAGACAAGAGACTGGCGATTTTTTCGACTAAAATGTTCCTCGTGAGAAAAAAGACATTTCAGACACATATACAGTCCAAAGTATTCACTTGAGTCACTTGAAGCGACCACCGGGAACCCAAGTCTGACCGTAATCGGATTTTCTGGCTAGAGATAATGTAACAATCATGTTATTCTCAAAATAAAGGCGATTTAACTAGGAAATGTTTGTTTGCCTGCATAGAACAAGATCAACACTAATACGACAGTACACATTGTTGACGAAGAAAGAGCAGAGTATAGTGCGTTTAAAATTAAACCAGAATCGTTACAGTTGTTTTGATAATTCAAAAAATTCAAAACAACTGTAACGATTCTCGTTTAATTTTTAGCGTTTAATTACAGTACATTGGCTAACCCAGATTACTTTTTTGAAACATTAACACCGAACATCAAAGTATGCTTTGTTTAATTACTCAGCTTATAATCTACGGATTTTGACGAGATACCGTGTACCGTACGCTCCTTTAAAAGGACAATTCCTGATCCTACCTCACTCTGCACCGAATCCCATGGTTTCTACAAAGATTCAAGCGAAACCATTTTCCCGGTTAAATGGTTCGTAAAGCGGCCTGTTTGGTGTATAACAGCGAGACAAGAGACTGGCGATATTTTCCGACTAAAATGTACCTCGTGAGAAAAGTGACATATCGGACACGTAGACAGTCCGAAGTATTCACTTGAGTCACTTGAAGCGACCACCGGGAACCCAAGTCTGACCGTAATCGGATTTTCTGGCTAGAGATAATGTAACAATCGTGTTATTCTCAAAATAAAGACGATTTAACTAGGAAATATTTAATCCCTTTTTTGCTGACCCTGGGATATTCAGACAGCTTTGGCTACCTTATAAAGAGAAGGCAGAGTATATAGTATTTGAAATTAAATGAGAATCGTTACAGTTTTTTTGATAATTCAAAACATTCAAAACAACTGCAACGATTCTCATTCAATTTTTTTAATATAATATCAGCCCGGTGGCTAACCCATGTGACCTTTGGGAAACGTTAAAACCAAAACAATTGCCCGCTGCAAAGTATGTTTTGTTTAATTTCTAAGTTGATACGGATTTTGACGAGATACAATGCACCGTACGCTCCTTTGAAAGAGTCATTCCCGATTCTAACTCACTCTGCACAGAATCTAATAGTTTCTTCAAACAATCAAGCAAACCCATTTTCCGTGAAATGGTTCATAAAGCAGTCGGTTTTGTGTAAAACAGCGCCACAAGAGAGTAGCGATTTTCCGACTATTAAAATGTTCCTCGTGAGAAAAGTGAGATTTCGGACACGTAGACAGTCCAAAGTATTCACTTGAGTCACTTGAAGCGACCACCGGGAACCCAAGTCTGACCGTAATCGGATTTTCGGGCTAGAGATAATGTAACAATCATGTTATTCTCAAAATAAAGGCGATTTAACTAGGAAGTGCCTAAATCCTCGTTGTGCTGATCCTAGATTTGGGCTGATTTACTTGTCTCCAAAGAACTAGATCGACGTAGACACACTTTGCGGACAAGTTAGCAGGCTAACGTATGTCTACCAAAATTGCAATAGACATATAGTGTAAAATGTTTGACACACGATATATCGATACGTTAGCATGAACATAAAATAGCATAAAATAGAATTCATTCAAATCTAATCTTTTCCAAAACTTGGTTTTTGCCGTCCCTAATAGAAATCGCTTACGAAAACATGAGACAAAATATTATCAGCATTTTCTTCTTTTGTCTCAATATTTTCTCTACTATATGGTACTCAAATTCAGTCTATATTAAAGCCGATCTTCTCATCCGCAGCAACTTTTCAACTGGACCAGTGCAAAATTCTGCTGTTTGGAACGTGACGTTCAAATGATGAAATAACCAAGTATGACCTTGAACAAAATTAACGCCGACGTTGACTGACTAAACTTCATTTCCTTTGAACAATCCAAGCTTGAAAATGTTCATAAAGCAGCCTATTGGGAGTCGAACAACGAGACAAGAGACCGGTTATTTCTTTTATGACATTTCACCGGGAACCCAAGTCTGACCGTAAGCGGATTTTCTGGCTAGAGATAATGTAACAATCATGTTATTCTCAAAATAAAGGCGATTTTACTAGGAAGTATTTGTTTGCCTGCATAGAACAAGATCAACACTAATACGCCAGTACACATTGTTGACGAAGAAAGAGCAGAGTATAGTGCGTTTAAAATTAAACCAGAATCGTTACAGTTGTTTTGATAATTCAAAAAATTCAAAACAACTGTAACGATTCTCGTTTAATTTTTAGCGTTTAATTACAGTACATTGGCTAACCCAGATTACTTTTTTGAAACATTAACACCGAACATCAAAGTATGCTTTGTTTAATTACTCAGCTTATAATCTACGGATTTTGACGAGATACCGTGTACCGTACGCTCCTTTAAAAGGACAATTCCTGATCCTACCTCACTCTGCACCGAATCCCATGGTTTCTTCAATATTTAAACTGAAACAATATTTCCATGAAATGGTTCATGAGACAGCCTGTTTGGTGTCGAAGAGCGAGACAGGAGACTGGCGATATTTTCCGACTAAAATGTTCCTCGTGAGAAAAGTGTCATTTCAGACACGTAGACAGTCCAAAGTATTCACTTGAGTCACTTGAAGCGACCACCGGGAACCCAAGTCTGACCGTAATCGGATTTTCTGGCTAGAGATAATGTAACAATCATGTTATTCTCAAAATAAAGGCGATTTAACTAGGAAATGTTTAATCCTCCTTGTGCTGGTCCAGGAATTTTCAGACAGCTTTTGCTCCCTACAGATAACAAGATCAACGTTGATACAATGCATGTAGATTTTGTGAACGAAGACAAAAATCAGAGTAACTGTATCACTGACGAAACGTGACAAAATAAGTTGACACACAAGATCTTTTCTAAAAAAATGGCATCTTCGCAAATCCCTGGCTTGCGAATATGTTAAAACGGATGCACGTTTGATTTTCATTCGACCTCAAGGTTATCGTTCGTATGGAGAGTTAATTCATTACACAATTCTCTGGTCTCTATCCCGGGTTAGATCCTGGCGGAATTTGTATCAATTAGTGTCAACAGTATGGTTCTCCCAGTGTCATCGAGGCCAGATTTACATACATAATTAAAGGATATGTGGACAGACACCAATAAATATGTATTACTGACATTATACATAGACACAATATGGCGTGATTTTAGGACCTTCCTGATTGCAAGTGAGCCAGGTTATGCAGAAAAAATGTCTGATGGCATTTGAAACTACCCTTTATCTACATCAGCTTAATACTTACGTCAAGTCTGATTTGGATCCATACTACAATCTTGCGATAACTATACGAAATGAGGTAATCATTAGAGAACGATGACACCGAAATTCCATAGTTTGATGGTGTGTTTTAGCAAGCATTTTGTTACGCTGGGGTTAGTTTGTTCAGCATACATGTAAAATAGGATTTTTATTGTATCTACATAAAGATATTCCGGTGTACAGAAACAATTTTTGCTATTAGTTTTTCTTTTGAACTTCGAAAGATAGATAGCTGAATATAATGCACGAAGCCACGGTAGGATTTCGACGACGAGTAAGTAATCTAACTGAGGAAAATGTATAATGTTTACATTCATTCTATATTTATCAAAACATCAATTCAAATCACTTCACACAATGTAGTTTCTACAATATAATGTAAAAAGTGGCATTGTTCTTTCAATGTCTCAAGTTCAGGACGTTTAACTCTTGGTTATGATATTCCAAATTTGAAGTTAATTTAATGTCTATTGTAATTATGTTCTAAGTATAGAGACTATTGACAATTGACAAACGACAATAAAATGACATTCGTACTCCCCACTGGGAATAATTATCCTCGGATTCTTACCACCGATGATCTACTTTAACCCTTTCCCAAACGGCAAAATGTTAGGGTAAAAGCTGCCACAATTGGCGAAATGGAAGTTTTTAAAGATAGAATTAGTGTAAAACATGGCATAGAAAATATTGAAACAAAAGGAGAAACTGCTGGTTATCAGCAGTTTCTTCTTTTGTTTCGATGTTTTCTCAAACCATTTCTAATAGGGACGTCGAAATCAGGTCTTGTTTGGGAAAGGATTAACCCTTCTATCAAAAAGACCTGGTTTAAAATTCCCCAGTCAAGACTTCTTTGGAAAGCGGTGAGAGAAAATAAGAAGATTTTTTTCTCAGGTCTTTCCATGCTCTAGTATATGCACTTTCCACATCAGTCATTTATATACATATATTGTCGTCTGTACCTGATATGAATTTGGCCAACTAGAATTTTTGTGTTGGAAAGAGGCAAGGAATCAATACGATATCTCATCCGATGGATTACAGGCTAATGGAATTCAATTAGTTAGGTAAAACATAGAAACGCCCAAAGACAAATGATTCCGAGTGACCGATGGACTTCTCGTGAACTTTTTGCAAATGACAAGTAATTTATTTTTCGGCTATAACACTCAAATTTCTACAGCGAAATATATCTTCAAGTATCATATATACCTATATAAACGCTTGTAAACAAAATCAACCTACAGACTCTTGAAAGATATTATGTGGCGAGTAAAAGTGGTCTAGTTTCTAATCAAAATTAATTTCTTTTTTTTCCAAATTAACCTTTCTGAGTTGCAGTAAGTCAAAATAATTACAGCGGTTTATTTCTTAACTCGCGATTTGTTTCATCCATTTAAAATTCTATTTACAACTCAAGAAATATGATTAAGTCAGATGGATTGAAAATATATATTACGAGCAAATGATTTTAGGAAATACATCAATGTGAGCATTCAAACGAAAGGAATCTACACAAAATGCATTACCAATTACCATTGTATAAACTTTTAAACAAATTTCTAACAAAAGAAAATGAATGGCTAAGAAAATGCTTTGAGATTGAATATAAATTGCATATTTCTTTTCAATCCAGTGATTTTATTTGATTTTCATCATATTTTACCATTTTCTGCATGTCAATTTTAACCAAAATCTTTCTCTGCGATCAATAATCGAGTTTAAGCCAAAGAGGATTCCATTGTTGTCTTTTAAAATATTTAAAACAAATTCTTTCGGCATTCATCAGGCACTATTCATACTTTAAGTTCACTTACATGTATACTAAAAATCTTCTATCTTGGTGTCTGTATCATATTTGGTCATTTCATTCGGTATTCATTATACAAAAGTACACAAACAGTGCAAAGAACATTGTCTAGTGAACAAAACGTTGATCTAAATACTGGGCAACATTGTTCGCTCAACAATGGCATTTCTCAGTAATTTAGTGCGATGAAATAGTGAATGAAGTTAAGCGGCGAAACGTCCAGAAATGCTGATTGTCATACAACTCTTAACTCTTCTCCGCACAATTTCTGAATTTGACGCTGGAAGATGATTCGGGCAACATCGACTGACTAATGTCAGTCTAATGACTAATGACTAACCGTTTTCCCTCAATGACTAACCGTTTTCCCTCAATATGTATTTTTACCATTTAATAAAAAAATTCTTGATCTCAAAAACATTAGATTTGTCGTCAACATTCCTTGTAGAATTTGACTAGCTTGATATACTGCCGCTTGAGAATAATAATTTATGTTCATCAGGACCTCTCTCAAGAGCAACTTAACAATACAAACGCATAGCTGAATGCGCACAGTGATCAGTAACACAAACACTGAAGGAAAAAACAGTAACGTAAACATTAAAAACGGCATATTTTGTGTAGAAGATATAGTACAACATGACTTACAATAAACAGACGTTGAGAAATTCCAACCCTTCTAGCTGATTGAAAATGTTTAATTCAGAACTAATACAAAACGTTGGAGTTTTTCGATTATGTCGGAGATCTATCTACAATTTGTAAAATGGCTATAGAAAGACTGTTTTCGAACTTAGCTGCTGACAAAAAGTTCATGGCCACCAGAACCACCATAACTAAAGGGTGCTTAAAACTGACAACAATGACATCTTTTTTTGCCTTGTCAATTGTCTGCTCCCAGAAAAAGTCCAGTCATTGAAAAGGTTTTTCAGGCAGCAAGAAGATTTCTGTGGATTTCATCATGGTAAGTGACACGTGAAATTGTATAGTATATCTCTATTGACTTCTTGTTGACTTCATCAGAATCATTGATTACCTCTAACAGTGCAATGAAAATGACGTTTGTGTTTTTCATAAGCCTCGAATAAGGTTGCGTATACCAAACAGAAATATAGAAGATAAAGGAAATTGCTTTTGTCTAGCAATTTCTCTTATTTGCATGTTATGTATCTAGTATACATTTGGCACTTTAATTTCAAACATGCTAGGATCCCTTTTTGTTATCTCCAAATTAACCATGAAACATATTATTCAAACAGTAGAGGAATTTTTGCACCCGCGAAATCTAATTGTAGTGAAAAGTTGATTATTGATAACGGCGTAAAGTGAAGGGTTCTAAAAGCAACCATAAACAACAAAATAAAGACACGTGGAGGAATATAATAAGATCAGTTTTCAAAAACGAATTTAGTGATACTATATGTTCATGGGAAAACTAAAAATATTTCTGCAGAGCCTAAAATGGAAATGTAAATTGAAATGTCGAGTACGGTTATTGTTTCGTCTTGGGAAAAGATTAGACTTTTTCTATAAACAGGAAAACGCAATCTTGAAATGACAGATTGTGCAGACCTATTATTCACATGTCTCCTGCACAATATCAGTAATAGCTATCTTCAATTGCTGCAAAACCGCATTAACCCTTTCACAAACGACAAGAATTTAGAGTATTCGAAACTTAAAGCTGCTGTAGATAACACAATTTAACACAATTGCCAATGACAAAAGGGTTTGCCTAGAATATAACACGGAAAATATTGAGCCAAAGAAGAAAATGCTTATTATCAGCATTTTCTTCTTTTTGTCTCAATATTTTCAAAATACTTTTTCTATTAGAGTCAAAAGCATGTCTTATTTGGGTAAGGGATAATCACGGGTTATACTAAAACCACCATAATCTCGAGTTGTACACATGCGCTTATCTTGTCTCACTTATTTCCGGCAGTGTCAATTATTCTTCAATTCCCGTCTGAATATATAATATAAAACGACCTTGTAGGATCTAGAATTTTCGAACTTAACGTCAAAAGACATTTGTTATAAAGATGTTGAAAAGGTGAATATCTACTATTTTCAATCTGATTTTCCTTATTTTTCTTGATGTTTTAGGAATAAAAAATAAGGTATTATTTACAGCAATTATGGCAGATAAACAACAACAGATATACTTCCGAGTCGTAGTAGGCTACCCAAATTGAGCTCCGGACCATTTGTTATCCTTTATTTCCCGTAAACTTTTTTTTCTTTAAGTGGAGAGATTAGAATCATGAAGTACAGTTCTGATGAATAGAAAACTACCGGTGCAGATTATTGGTGTAAATACACCCACTTTCGATAAAACAATATGTTGACATCGTGCGACCTTTGTAGGCTCGCATGCATACAATCCAGTCGCATAAGTTAAAGGATAGAATTAAGTGGGGGTGTTATTTGTGCAGGAAATTCCATAAAGCCGTTAATGCGCATAGTCCTATTTTTGACATGAAATTGAAGGCCCATGAACAAGGGTCTCGTCTCTATATGATCGTAGCTAATAAGCGAGACGCGAAACATAATTAAATGCAACACAAACAACTTTTACTAGTTAAGTTTAAAGATGTCTTTTGAACTTCTTCGAAATAGCTTCGATAAATAATGGTAAACTACACGAGCCATGCAGGGGCGTTATTTTTTGTATAAGACACTCAGTGTTCTTGAACAATTGTTCGACAATACAACCTTCCTAACATAATCATACGTCTTGTGTAAAGTAGCGATAGAGTTGCCTAATTTAGTTATATGTATCAAAGAATCACACACTGACTTGTTATCTAGCTCCCGGGAAGGTCTAATTTGAAATTCGATAATTTGGTTTTAAAATCCACAGTGTCTAATTACTGCAGATATCATTTTAAGCTTCTTATCCTTTCCAAAATGTTCCTGGTTATGTTTGACAGTCGATAGGGCTTTCGGAAAACATTGAGGACAAATGAAAATATTTAGAATTAAAAGATATTCTCCTCGTTTCGCAATGATGTCCAAAACATTACATTACTTCTAAATAAAATCATTGTCATGAATCGACGTGCATTACCTCCATTCATTTTGGATATACCTATAACATCATGTTTTCGTTTGGATGGGTTTAAAGACTTATTTCAATATTTTTCATAAACTTTTGAGAAATTATATCATGATAATTTAATTAATGTTTCTCCATGTAGCTATAATTTAGTTATGCAAGACACAGAATATAATATTATGTGCAGATCTAATGAATTTGTACATTAACATGTAAACGAGACAAGTTATTACATATATTGAGCATTGAAACCAAGTCTCTTTATGTCAAGTATTTTTAGAGAAATAATTGAAATAATTGGATAAAAAATGTAAAACGGAGCAGTGACTTTCGATCGAATACGTTTCTATTTCTAAAGTATTTGCACTTTTCTGACTTCCCTGTTGAATATTAAAGAAAGAAAGGGCGATTGAATGGTAGAAAGAAATTGTTTTTTCTCTCTACACAATGTATGACTGACATTATCGGATATCGTCATGTACGAGGGGTGATCCAAAAGTTCGTAAAATGAGTTAATAAAATTTCAGGAGTGTTGACTATCAAAACAAAAGTAATACAGTCATTAAGTGTGACATCTTTACAAAAAACTTGGGAATTTTTAAATGTGTACATATAACAGTTTTTGTACAGTGAAGAATTTTAGACAAAGACCATGCGCGAGGCGGGGGAGCAAGAACGTCAAATGCGACGTCATCTTCACACGATTATGAACGCTTATTTTTAAAGGCCCTATTTACTCTCATACAATTCTATACCTAAGATATGCTTGTGCTTAAATCATTCCCATACTATTTAGAATCGGAATGTTGAACGATTTTCAATGTGGCTGTTTTAAGATCGGCCTACTATCAAATCGAAGCCTATGCCTGTTTACCCAATTTCTGACGTCGTTAATCAGGTTGTGGCTGATTGCAAGACTATCTCTGCATCCATTATCCTCTATTAAAGTTCGAATCTCGAGTGTTACTTACACACAATATCTCTACAGCACCTTATACTCGTTTTCTTTAATATTTTAAAAGATTGCGTTGGTGTATGACCAAGATCGAGGCAGAATTTTATGCCTTACCGATATTCTAATTAAATGCTGACGTCATGTCGTATTTCACTTAATTTGTTCTATCTTATAGAAAAGGTAGTATTTTGTAGCATCTTCTTCAACAACATATCAAACTTGACGTAAGGATGTCATACTAGTGTAATAATAATTTGCGTCAAAATTATCTAGCTGAAATCAAAGAAAATTTGATTTAATTAACGTCCATGTATTATCTTTTTGCGCTCCCCCGCCTAGGCGTACATGCGTTACTATGGTAACACAGTTTAAGGACACTAAAATTTGTTTGGTAAATATTTTCATTTTAATAGAGTCTATAGATCTTAAACTACGATATTACTAATTTATACACTGTCTAAGCTAGTAATATGGAAGTAATGGGTCCATTTTACGAACTTTTGGATCACCCCTCGTAGTAATGACAATCTGTCAGACACGTATATCTCAGTATTCACACAGTTTATGACAACATTTATTGTCTGCGGGAGAAATTGCCTGGATTAAAAAGACGATTGGTTATTCAAGATTACTTAATGTCTTGTCGTTTAGTTTACAAGTTCTTAAAGTCTTCACAGTATTGATAGTTATGCTCGGTAAACTATCACTAACGAAACCATGTGATTTTACATTTTTGTGTTTGTTGCTACAACAAAATATTTTGAAATTCTAGGATATTCATTAACTATTTATATTTGTAGTATTTCCCGAATGTATGTCCGACTTTACCGCGTTCGTCACCAGTGTTTGGGCGTTGAGTAAATTACTTGAAGCTGTTACCATATACATCGATTACATTTCTCATATTAATTAAGCGTCTTGTTCACGGGACATTCCGGAACTTTTCTGTCCGGGGTTAAGCTTTAATTGTGTATGTGAATGCATCGTAAGATCAAAATAAGCATGCACACAAGGGATTGTACCACTTCAATCGGACATCGAGACTTTATTATATATATTTATTACCATAAAGGCACAAACACTCGACTGTGAAAGGATCTGACAAAAACACTAACAGAGTTAATGTTTCTATTACATTTAGCTGTCAGGGTGAATAATAATAACTTCCATAAGATGAAGGATAAAAATAAACTGAGCCAGACTACGACACCATAGGGTTTAATAAGAATGCACTTAGTTGAGTATGATTATAAAGTTTTCCAGTTATAGTCACCTAATTATACGGTTATAAAAGAGAACAAGTAACAGAAAAATGGAACATCACTGTTATAATATATTAAACGAATGATAATCAAACACATCACTATAATGGTATAATATGGCACTAAAGGTTTTAAACGTTGAAGAACAAAATACTCGTATTGTCATAAGCCAGTATGTATGCTACCATGTCAATTTGCAAGCTTATGAGATATCGTAAAAATAATATTTAAATCGTTCATACCCATAAAATAGTGTAGTTATATGTTCATGGACACGTCCGGTAAAGGATTAATCAAGATAACTGTAGCACATAATTTTTCTATCAGTTGACAATCTAACAATTTGTATCGTCTACTGGCTTCAAAAGAACATCACAGTGTATAGTAACAAACCAAAAATTAGTTGATTCTTTGTCATTCTTATTTGTATAATTACTTTTAACCTGCAAAATTTTGTAAGATTTCCGATGGCAGACGAACGAATACTGCCTGAACAGCAAGAATTAAAGTACAAGAGGTTTATCAAACAGAACAACATAAAATAAATGGGTAAGTGTCATTGACATGGAGTTTGTCTGGATAAAGCATTTCCTAATTGGATAAACCATTATCAGTAATTTACAGGCACACGTATTACTTATTTTGTTTCTCTTACGTCGCAATTTAATTAGATCCTCTTGTAACCCATTCACCTCATCAGACCCCTTGTTTTGCAAGATGCATTTTCTAACTGATTTAATTATCAATTTATAATTACTCATCAAAGGCATATACCTTTTGTTGTCTCATAAAATCTTAATGTAATTAGACGTGTTCGCATTTAGTTATGAGGTAACTCTAAGCGTTAGTCAGACAAAATTGTTGAAACGATAACGTGACTGGAATGGCAACAAAAAGCCGCATCTGATCTCTTTACATTTTTTCTGTGGTATGTAAATTCCATTTAATCACATCTCCTTCTTTCAAACAGACCGATCTAAGGTCTTATGAATGTAACAAAGCTAAGACTCATTGAAGGATACTTAATAATACCTTATTTAGCATTTATAAAAATTGCAATAGCCTAAAGGTGCAAATTGCGATTAAACACATGTGGATATTTTAATACTAATACAAAGTAGAAGTAAAAAAGTCTAACATTGAGTGCTTCAAGTATTTTAGATCTTGTAACAAGAGCGTTTTAGTAAGTATTCGGAAGTGTTTTCTCGCAAGATACAAGGTATAGCAAACCACCAAGGCCGATATCGGAATTTCTTGTTGCCGGATTACAACAATCGTGACGAGTTTCAATAAGTTTCTGCTGCTTCCTGGCTTAATCAATCAAGGTGTAAATATATTCAGACGATTCTCGGAACAAACTTAGTGTGTAATGTAAGGTGACTTGTTGTGGAAAGGCAATGTACATGCAGCTGGGAGTTGGGAAAATAGCCCTTACTACAATTGAGATCAACATGAATTCAGAGCACTCGCACAACTAGATCAATGTTGATCTCATAAAAATCAACTTTTACAAAGAACAGCAAACCATAGGCAGGCAGCGTTTCACATTAGGATTTTCTGGTGTATTATAGTATCAAATAGTATTAATAGTTCCATATGCTTGATCGATGTTCTTGTATTTCCATTATGCCGGATCGATGTTCTTAGGCTATTTGCTATTCTTTGGATTTCTTGGCGATATATCTTTCAAGTTTATATACCATTCCCTCTATTTATCAAAGGGTTTACAGATATTCAGGTATGCATCTATGTGAATTCTATCAGTTTCACTATTTATAGTGTAGTCATCTCATTTAGTCATTGTGTGTTGTGAGTTGTCTCATCATTGCAATCATCCATGATTGTCATTGCACAAACTATGGAAGTCAAAAAGTAAAGTCTTTGTGGGGAACTTATAAAATTTTTGACAAGATCTAGAAAAAAAACTTGTAAATGATGGAAGCAAAACTCAATGATAAAAATGTATTGGTCATAGTTTTCACAAATGGGAACTGAACAGCATTAATGTTTCTAACTTCCAACAAAATATTATTTTTTTTTTGTTTTGAAAATAACTTCAAATGAAGTATAATGATCACTACAACATTTATCTAATCACAAGAAGCTGATACATCACAGTAATATTTACTTCGAAAGTAAGTTGTATGTGCCTGATTTGAAAATGATGTATAGTTCGACACACTTGATTTAGTGTACAGAAATATTCTTGCATTTCTGAAAAATACAAGAAATTTTAAAGCCTTCAGTACGTCTAAAATCCCGTTTTACAAGTTCTTTGTGCAAATCAGCTTTGGCATTTCAGGCGGTAAATAGGTTTAGAAAGATATATTACTTCGGATAGATTATGGACACATTAGTTCCAATTAATGTCAACTGCAAAGTTTACTGGTGTCATTGAAATGGAATTTAAACAAATAGTTAACAGTTATGTGCGCAGACAGCAATAAATATGTGTTAAACGTCATTGAGTTTTTCCCTGCTTTTAATTCCCCTTGTTAATATTTTTTTTAAAAACATTCGAAAAAGATGCCGGCAATCCCCATTTACACATTACTCCGATTATTCCAATCTGTTTATTTCGTATCAGCAAATTTTATTCTTAATTGTTATGACTTTAGCCCAGCGACATCATGTAGGACATGTTTCAGCAACGAACGACGACGTAAGAGTTTAGATTAATTATCTAAGCAAAGCTTTCGTATTAGACAAGAAACCCTACAGGTAACAGCTTTTTATTTCCAAAAACAGGGGCTAGGTAAAAGTAGCTGCGATATCGTAGCCGAAAACTTGATGATGGGTATTGGTTTGTAGCTACGACTCCAACCTCTTGCTTCTTTGGAGCAAGGAATGAATCACTCAAACACCTGCTCCATTGCGACAAATAAAAATGAATTATAAACAAAAACCCAGACTAGAATTCAAACAGGTTTCGTTTACATTATTGTAACTAAGGTGAAAAGGGCCTAAATACTTCAGTCAAAAATATTTTAAAAATCAGTTTCATCTGAAACGCTCTCACACAAGAATATTCGGTGGGATAGGACCACACAAAACGCAAGGTTTTCTGAACAAACACCATACAAAATATTTTGCATTTCTATTTACAAGTCAGATAGAATACACACATTTGTTTGAATTCCATATATAGCCCTTAGAACAAGAAATATTGAAATAGAAATCGACGAATGGAACATGTTATGATCTTTGAACGCAATCACCGACATTCATTACAAAGCAATTAAAATTCCCACAGGAATTAATTGAAGCCTAAAAATAAGTTTACCCAATGTTGGCTGGAATTATGTTTCGTGTTGGTGTATTACTACCCCGTTATTTCTCTCCCATTCGTATCAATCGAGTTCGATCAACTTCTCAGTGAAAGTATCGAAATCGGCAAAGAAGTTGCAATTTGAATAACAAGCGTTTGCTAACCTCATGAGTTACACTATCTTGTACACTTCATCATTTTGCGAGTGTAGAGAACGTTTTCTTTATCTATTGCTTATACAACGTATGGGATGAATGCAAGAGAATGCTTTATTTGTACAAATTACAAACACTAACTTCCATTGGGAGAGACATGCATATTCATAAGAGGCTATAAGATGTACTTAATCAATGATAGGAACTACTCGTTTTATGTGGTCGTTGCAATAGTTAACATACATAAACTTGTGTCTTCCAAGAATGTCCTTACGACATTGTAGACAAACATGAAACTAGACAAACAATCCGAACAAAACCAATTTAGCTTTCTATACTGTCTTCACTAAGGGTACAAACTATAAGATAGCAACTAACTTGGATACTTATCTTAACCCATTACCACACAATGACTCTTTTTGACTCCATACAAGACAAAAACTGTCCAAAGACAGCGCATTCGACTTTCTAAGTTGCTTAGTATAAAGGGGGCATAACTCCAGATATAGTGGAACCAGGGTCATTGGCCCTGGTAGTAAGGTAGAGGGTGTAATGGTGAATAAGTATTCCAAGTTTGGGTTGAATCCCTTTAATAGTATGGAAGTTATTGATGTTTGAAAAAACCTTTGTTGCAACGCAGACGTCAACGCCGACGCTAACGCCGACGCCCCGGTGACAGTATAAGCTCTCATTTTCTTCGAAAAGTCGAGCTAAAAATGGCTTTGAAAGACATTGTTGAAAATGAAGAAATTGCAATTTCTTCATTTCCCACAATTTTTTCTACCCAGAAAGATCAAAGAATGTGAAATTTCATTCAATTCATATTGTCGTCTACAGTATCTTTGAATTTGAATTTCGTTTGGTAATGGGTTAAACATTTCTGTATCGGAGATTGTCATTGATACACTTAACTTTGGAACTAATTTCATTGGTTAATATATATTTGACATCTGCAATTGGTTAATTCAAGAATAAGTACATGTACCAGAGAATTTCAAAGCGCTTATGACCTATTTCTCAGAAAATTCCTAAAATTAAATTTCCTAATTTGGTTTTATACATACAGAGACTAATAACTGGCGCAGTCGTTTAACAAATTATTAAATAACTTGATATAATAATTTTCTACATTCTATAATGTTTATAACATAATAAGTTAATTATAGTTTCTGTGCGTTAACCATATTAGAAAACACACAAGGCACTGTCGATGCTAATTACTTATTTTCTTCTCAGACCATTTGATACATGTATGTACTACTTTTATGTGTACAATTGTTCTTACACAGTTCTGACATCTTTTTGGTTATAATGCCCAAATTCTAGAAATTGTGACATTGGTCATTGGCTGCCCCGTAGCTTTGGTGTGTATTTGACTTGTTGTCTTTTTTAACCCTTTTCCAAACGAAAAAATTGGAAAGCTGGTGCAGACGACAAAATGGTTTTTTTAAAGAAAAATGTTTACAAAATTACCCAGGAAATATTGAGGTAATAGGAGAAAATGGTGATCAAAATCATTTTCTTCTTTCGCCTTAATGTTTTTCAAAGCTTTTCAGTTTAGAAACGACAAAACCCGGTTTTGTTTGTGAAAGGTTTAATTAGATGTCTTCAGTTTTTTTTGTTCAAGCTCAGCTCACTATACTAGATCTACTAGTTAGTGAAATGGGAATGACCTTTCCCAACCCGATCCAATTTTACACTGTTCTTGTTTGGAAGTTGCTAGAGATGAAACAAATAGATATTGGTAAAGATGTAATGATATTATATACCGGTATTGTATAGGTTGAAATGCAAAAGAGCTATCTAGGAAAGAAAATCCAAGGACCTCATTAATCATGATTCTTGAACAAATTGGGTTAATTGGCTGAGATTTGAGACTTCAATGTGCCAATTACAGGCGACAACAATACTCTATAGGTTCTGTGTTCACAATGAACGACTGTAATATTTCCTTGGTGAAAAGAAAACTTGCATGAAAGTCACTAATTATTGTGAAAATGAATTATAGTGCTTTGTATGCTTTGTCTTTACTGGTTTTATTAAGTTGGCTTAGTGTTGAATAAGTATCCTCATCCGCATTCACTTGTACGACTGATCACATGACACTTTGTACATGTCAAAACGTTAGGTAAAATCTATAGCGACAATCCTGTCATAAAAGCCCAACGTGCATTCACCAAGTTTAGTGAATTTCGAAATTAAAGTCCTGGGCAGCGGCGTTTTCCATACCTGAATGGTAGAAGAAAATTGTTTTTTCTCTGTACATTTTATGACTGACATTATCGGATACTGTCATCTAGTAATGACAATCTGTCAGACACGTATATCTCAGTATTCACACAGTTTATGACAACATTCATGGTCTGTGGGAGAAATTGCCTGGATTAAGGAAATATTGATTTTTCAAGATTGACTTGTTAAGTTTTTAAAATCCCAGTATAGAGATTTTCAAAGTGTTTGTTGCACTTTTAAACATTGTTAAGGACGGATTTCTATATATCAGTTTTGAATCACATACCTTATCTACTGTTTTGTAAGGTTTTCAATATTTCTGTTTTCGCACCCTCTATTTTATGCAGAGAAAAGTAGTCTCTACCTTAAGACCCTTCGTGTATTTTAGAATTTTTCTTTTAATTCTAGGTCACATCTAACCGTCATATATAGTTTCGCCTTTGATATAAAATCAAAAGCATTGTTTCCAAATAATTAATGTATTTTGTCCATCATTAGATAGCAAACACTTCGTGCCATTTCACCTCCAACTGTCATGAATCCACGTAATCTCGTTAATCTCCGTTGTCATGAATGACGCTTAAGTTGCACGAATGATGTGCGTAATGCCCAATAGCTTGCAGATGTATTTTTTTAAATGCTGCACTTGAACTTGTAACATAACGAGACAGATACAAAGTACGTTTAATGAACCACCGCTGCCAGTCAAATGCCGTGTATACCATGCTTAAAAGCACTGATGTTTAAAAAGTCTACATGTGCTATTTTATGAGAAAGTATTTGACTACGAAAAAAAAAAACTGTTAAAGCGTTATTCATGTATATGTTTGTTCCCGCATTTGTTTCGATATGCTTTATTGTTATGATGGTGATCATGGTAACAACTAACAGATATCTCAAAGGAATTAATGAACACAAACAGTATTGATAGTTATACACTGATAACCATCACTAACGAAACAAGGTGATTTTGCATTTTTTATTCTTTGTCCCAACAAATTATTGTAAAATAACATGATAATGATATCAAGTTCATTATGTATTTGTGAAGTATTTCCGAGATACAATCGTTTGAACATGACGCGGTAGTTACTATGCTGTAAGTCTGGGGTTTTCCACATACTTTATCCGTCTTATTCCACAATTTCGAGACTTATCTCGAGACAATTCGGATGTTCTCTGACCGGAACTAAGCCGTAAATGTGTATATAGATGGGTCTTTTAGAATAAGCATGTACACAAGGGATTGTATCACTTTAATCGGACATAGAGACTTTATTATCTATTTATCACCATAGAGGCACAAAAACTCGACTAAGAACGGATCTGACCAAAACACAAACAGAGTTAATGTTTCTATTACATTTAGCTGTCAGAGTAAAAAATAATAACTTCCGTACGATATGGGGTAAAAATAAACTGACCCAGACTACGACACCGTAGGGCTTAATAAGAATGTATCTAGTTGACTATGGTTATAAGCTTTTCCAGTTACAGTTACCCAATGAAACGGTGATAATAGAGAACAATATAGGGTAATACGAGAGAAGACGTAACATCAGAATGGAACATCACTATAATAGTATAATAATTATAGCCTGTTAAAGTGACGTTATAGTTTTTAAATGTGTCAGAAAAAAGATATTCGTCTTATCATAAGCTAGAATGTATGCTACTCTATCAATTTACCTACAAGCTTATGAGATATAGACAAAAATTATTATGTCCCCGTATCGAGAGATCGGGGGGCATATTGTTTTACTCGTGTCCGTCTGTCTGTCTGTCCGTCCTGTCTGTCCGTCTGTCTGTCCGTCCCTCGACTTTTGACTTTCCTCAAGTTCACCCGTTAATCCTTATTAACCATTTACTATATGAAAACTTAACCTTTTACTCCGAAAACTTAACCTTTGCCTTTTCTCCAAAAGTATTTGACATACAAAGCTCTAACTTAGTATGCAACTTCCTTTAAATGATATCTATCTGTTCCATGCAATTTAACCTTCCTCAAGGTCATCACTTAACCCTTAATAACCCTTTACTCCACGAAAACTTAACACTTTAGAAAAATGGCCATTTCGGGGGTATTTGTGTTTCACAAACACATCTTGTTTAAATTAAATTAACTTCTGAAAACTGGGCTGTTCTTCAAATTCCGTGAAGTATTGTAACTATGTGATTATAGAAATTCTTTCGAGGCCAGTATTATTAACGTCTGGTAAAGGACCAATCAAGATATCTATTGCACACATTTTTTCTGTCAGCAGACGATCTAACTATTCGTTTTGTCTACAGGATTCACCAGTACATCACAGTGTATAGTAACAAACGAAAAAAGAAATCGTTGATCAATTGTCATTGTTACTTTTAGTAATACTATAAACATAATAACTTTTTTAAGTTATATCAAATTTGACGTATGTCAATGCATCTAAATTGCTAAAGATTGTTTCATACTTGTATGATAAACTTAAATGAAATATTATAAAAGTTTTTGAATCATAGACGAACAAATACTGCTCGACCAATAAGAATTAACGTTAAAGTTAAATAAACAGTAAAACATGAAATAAGTGGGTACGTGTCATTGACATGGAGTACGTCCGGATAAGACATTTCCTAATTGGCTAAACCATTACCAGCAATATACAGGCAAAATATTTAGATGGTTATTCAGTTTCTCTTACTTTGAAATTGGGTCTTATTTTATCCCATTATCCACATCAACCCCTTGTTAAGCAAGATGTACCGGTATTTTCTAACTGATTCAATCATAAATTTACAATTTAAATACATTGACATAATTACGCATGTAATTTTGTTGTCTTCTAAAACTACATGTAGAATGAATGTGTTTACATCTAATAAGGCTTTAAGTCTAAGTTTTTGTCAGACAAAATTTTAAACACGAGTACGTGACAGGAAAAGCAACAAAAGACCGCATCTGATCTCTTTTTGTGTATCTTGTGGGATGGGCATTTTCAGTTTAGGACGATCTCCTTTTTAATACAGACTAATCTAGGATCTCATTCAAGTAACAAAGCTAAGATTTAATCAAGGAAACATTCCTATAACTTATTTATCATTCACAATAATTTGCAGTACAAATTCAAATTGCGATCAAACGCATATGTATCTTTGAATACCTTTGGAAAGTGGAAGATAGAAAATCCAACATTGAGTGCTTCAAGTATTTTAGATTTTGTAACAAGAGCGTTTAAGTAAGTATTCAGAAATATTTTCCTGCAAGATACAAGGTATAGAAAACCACCAAGCCGATATCGGAATTTCTTGTTGCCGGATGACAACAATCGTGACGAGGTTCAATAAGTTTCTGCTGCTTCCTGGCTTAATCAATCAAGGTGTAAATATATTCAGACGATTCTCGGTACAAACTTAGTGTGATGTGTAAGGTGACTTTTTGTGGACAAGCAATGTACATACAGGTTAGGCTTTTGGAAAATAGCCCTTACTAAAATTGAGATCAACATAAAGTCTTGTGTAATGTACATGCAGGGTTGACTTTAGAAAAGTGACCTTTACTTTGAATGAGGTAAACATAAACTCAGAACATCCACACAGTCTTATTAAGATCAATGGTGATCCCTTAACATTTATTCTTTGTCTAAACAAACTGTAAAAAGAACAGTATATACCATGATTAGACTGTATTTTAGAGTAAGTTTTTTTTTCTGATTCGATGTAGTCTCAAATTTTATTCATAATTTCTTCTTCGGATTTCTTGAAGATTCATCCATCAAGTTTATTTTGCGACTTCCTCTTTTCTTTAACCCTTTCCCAAACAAGACCTGTTTTTGACGTCCCTAATAGAAAAGGCTTGGGAAAACATTGAAACAAAAGAAGAAACTGCTGATAACCAGCAGTTTCTCCTTTTGTCTCAATATTTTCTGTGTCATATTGTACACATATCCTGTCTTTACGTACATTTTGTCATTTGTGGCAGTTTTTGAAGTGGACAACCCTAAAATTTTGACGTTTGGGAAAGGGTTAAAGGGTCTACATATGTTATGAAAGGATTTATGATCGTTTTTGTGTGTCACTATTTACAGTGTCGTCAGATTGTTTCTTGTTGTAAGTTGTCTCCTAATTCTAATACCCATTGTCACACATTGCTCAGACTTTGAAGATCATATAGCTGAACTCTTTGAGAGTAAAGAAAATCCTTACAGGTCGAAGAGTATGACAAAAATTCAATGACACAATGAAAGATATAGTTATTGTGTGGTTGTAGACTACACAGCATAATGGGATTCTTTAGCATCTTTATCTTCGACTTCTCCAAAATAGCATTTAAACTATAATTTGAAAGAATCATATGTTTAATGAAAACTGAATTTGTGTCAAATTAGAGTAAACTCATGCATCATGGTAACTTATCTTCAAAAGTAACTCTGTTTTGAAATTAATTTAGTTAAACATGATAGATTTAATGTTTTAATGAGTCATGTTTGTTTTTTTAACAAATATAAAAAACTTAAATACTATTATTACGCAACAAATCCCATATTTAAAGTGTTCTGTGTACATCTGTTTTGGCATTTCAACCCATTAGTAAGTTTTAAAAGATATATTACCTAGGCTACATCGCGGACACATTTGTTCCAATTATTGTCAACTGCAAAGTTTTACTGGTGTCATTGAAATGGGATTTAACGATCTGGAACCATAATAGACACTTTTGAAAATACAAAAAGTATTGTTATATATTATTTCTATGATATAAGACGGAGGTAAAATGAAACTTAAAACAATTTTTACCGATATGTTGGAATTTTATATATTTTTTTAGTTATTGACCCCCTTTTACAAAAAAGGCGGGAAAAGGGGAAACACCAACTCCGTAAATCTCATGTTTTTTTCCCAGAAGATGATAATATCTGACATTTTTCAGCGTGTATGCTACAACGGATTTGTATGTAACATAAATTAGCTAAATACAAAACTATGACAACAAAATTGAGAAAAAACAACACTTGATTATACATAAGGTTTATGATTTTGCGACTGAATTTTTTCCATGTTTAAGAAAAATGAACATTTTTCTTTGATCTGTAATTTTTGTAATATTGACTGGCAGGGTATGAGACCTACAACAAAATTATCTCTAATTTATACTCGTACAAATAAAACAAGAATGGGAAAAAGTTACCGTTACATTTTGGTTTTTTATGAATTCAAACTTAGTAGGGGCGCCTAAAACAAGGAGAAAATTATCCAAAATAGGTCATTCAATTCCATCAAATATTCATTGTAAGGTCAAATGTAACAACACATTTTTATACGCCCGTCGAAGACGGGACGTATTATGGGATCACCCGTGATGTCCGGCGTCCGGCGTCCGGGCGTCCGGGCGTCCGGCGGCGTCCACTTCTTTGTCCGGAGCATAACTCTGTCACCTTAAGTCCGATTGACTTTAAACTTGGCAGTTATATTCTTCTCATCATTACGGAGTGCAGTGCACAAGAACCATAACTCTACCTGGCTTATTTTTTGAGTTATTGCCCTTTGTTGTTTTTCAAACTTGAATCTTGTCCGGAGTATATCTCTAAAGGTATAATAGCTAGGATCATGAAACTTCATGGGTGTATAGATCTCACCAAGGGGGAGTGCAGTGCATAAGAACCATAACTCTACCTGGCTTATTTTTTGAGTTATTGCCCTTTGTTGTTTTTCATACTTGAATCTTGTCCGGAGTATATCTCTAAAAGTATAATAGCTAGGATCATGAAACTTCATGGGTGTATAGTTCTCACCAAGGGGGAGTGCAGTGTACAAGAACCATAACTCTACCTGGCTTATTTTTTGAGTTATTGCCCTTTCTTGTTTTTCATACTTGAATCTTGTCCGGAGTATATCTCTAAAAGTATAATAGCTAGGATCATGAAACTTCATGGGTGTATAGATCTCACCAAGGGGGAGTGCAGTGCACAAGAACCATAACTCTACCTAACTTATTTTATGAGTTATTGCCCTTTGTTGTTTTTCATACTTGAATCTTGTCCGGAGTATATCTCTAAAAGTATAATAGCTAGGATCATGAAACTTCATGGGTGTATAGATCTCACCAAGGGGGAGTGCAGTGTATAAGAACCATAACTCTACCTGACTTATTTTTTGAGTTATTGCCCTTTGTTGTTTTCATACTTAAATCTTGTCCGGAGTATATCTCTAAAAGTATTATAGCTAGGATCATGAAACTTCATGGGTGTATAGATCTCACCAAGGGGGAGTGCAGTGCACAAGAACCATAACTCTATCTGGCTTATTTTTTTGAGTTATTGCCCTTTCTTGTTTTTCATACTTGAATCTTGTCCGGAGTATATCTCTAAAAGTATAATAGCTAGGATCATGAAACTTCATGGGTGTATAGATCTCACCAAGGGGGAGTGCAGTGCACAAGAACCATAACTCTACCTAGCTTATTTTTTTAGTTATTGCCCTTTGTTGATTTTCATACTTGAATCTTGTCCGGAGTATATCTCTAAAAGTATTATAGCTAGGATCATAAAACTTCATGGGTGTATAGATCTCACTAAGGAGGAGTGCAGTGCACAAGAATTTTAACTCTACCTAGCCTATATTTTGGGTTATTGTCCTTTGTTGTTTTCATATTTGAATCGTCCAGGGCATATCTCGAAAAGTATAATAGCTAGGACCATGAAACTTTTACCAACCCGCTCCCCATGTTGACATAAAGCAGTGTTACGGGCGTATCTTGTGACAGTTTGACACCTTGTTTATAGTAACTTATATAAAGAACTTATTTTTATCAAATATTCATTGCCAGATTTCCCTGTAGTTACTACATAAACTATTGTTAACAAAACAGGGGCATTATATACATCGGTGGGGAATCATGTGACACTAAATTTCAGAAAATCGTCAATTATTTTGTAAATACTTGACCAATTTGAAATCGGTTTGAAACAGAAAAAGTGCAAAACGCCCGATATCAGATGGGTGGTAACTCTTTTACAAATCAAGTGATAAAAACGTTATTGACGACCAGATTAAGTTTTGGCTGGTCGTCAATAACTTTCATATCAGCTGTTTTTTCAAAGATTATCCTTGGCATTCAGCAAAGTCATGGAGTGTTCCCGCTGTCTCTGCTTAAATTCTTCTTTTCAAATCGGTCATCTTTTGACAGAATTGTTGGAAAATATCGAAAATATTATGTCAGGTGATTCCCCGCCGTGATATAAGATTTGTGGGGTGGAAGAGGGTTGAAATTGGTGTCATGTACTACTGTATAAGAACGCCTTTTTTAATCAAATTAAGCTAATCTTACACGAACATGTATCTTTGATTACCGGGTCTTTACATATAGTCCTTTAATTAACGATATTATGGCACATGTTTACTAAATTTACCCTTGCAAAAACGCAATAGCAAAGTCATAACTACTGTAAATTTGCATGTGATGGTTCGAATCTTGCAGGTCCCTTACACCTTCAAGATTTGAACCAAGACATGCAACGTTGAACTGAAAATTAACAAGGATTACCTTTTGTTTATTACTGTAACATTTGTAAACATGTGTCATTATATTGTGACTTGACTATCATCGAAAAAAAAATCAAGGCAGAAGACGCAATATTGATACTATATCAAATCCTGGTCTTAAGCATTTATTCGTATAGATCTTGAATCAATCAAGTGTATTGGTGCATACATAACCCATCCCCCCCAAAAAAAACAAAAAAAAAAAAACAAAAAAAAAAACCTGTACCAGTCCAAAAGAACAGAAAACACTGAGGAAAAGGGACACATTAATGATAACGCGTCATTGATGATAATCAACAACCTCTTCTTTTCTCTCAATGTTTTCTCAAATTATTTCTACAATGGACGTCAAAACCAGACTTGTTAAGAGAAGGATATATCAGTGCTTTGCTCTTTATAACCAAATCAGTAAATTCATAACAATTGTAGGCCTATTGAAACAGTTATTTCTTCATTTCTCTTAGTGTTTTTCTGTTATTTCTACCAGTGATCTGGGCCCCGTTTTATCAACGAAATTACGCACATTATTTTCGTAGATTTGAACGGAAGTTCAATTTTTTTGCGTAAGTGCGTTTTACAAAACATGTTCGCAGCTAAGATTAGAATTTCCTAAGTTTTTTCCGTAACTTTACGATGAAAAATAGTTGACGTAAATCTGTTCGTCACCACTGTCGATGCCTAAATTTACCGTTTAAAGCCTTGATAACCCCAAAATTACTGAAAATATCAAAATATCTATGAAAGGAAATGTTGAAATTGAACAAACCACGGAAAATTCATGTGAATAGCAATGGATTTTGTGCTAACAATAGACTGGGTTTAAAGTTATGTTTTGATAAACCGTCAGTGTTGTCATAAAATATCGTAACTACGGCCTGATTTAAGGTAGAACCGGATACTTTTAAAACTTTAAGCTACGGTCATAAATTTGATATCCTTGGAAACTAGAAGCTATTTCTGGTTCAAATCCGAAATTCATTTCCTCGTTCATGTCGTGACGACGTTACCACGACGACGTCAACATTATTATATTGCACGCTCATATTGTAAGCATTTGGCAAGAAATCAGAAAAATTCCCCGTACCGATTTTTAATAAAACATATTCAAATATTGTTGGTATGCGTCAAAGTTATTCAGTCGGGCGTCGGTAAATTTCGACTAAAAATCACTTTACGACGGATTTTCGTAAATTGACTAGAAGGACTTTACATTATTTCATTTTACATCCATATTGTAGGTGTTATGCAAAAAATCAGAAAAGTTCACTGTATCGATTTTTAATAAAACGTGTTTGAATATATTAGGTATCAATCAAAATTTGCACAGTCGGACGTCGACGTCGATTTTGAAACCCCGGCGCGTCTACATCCTTGTTGCTCATCAACGTACGTAGTTTCGACGTCGACGCCCGACTGTGTAAATTTTGATTTATACCTAACACATTCAAACACGTTGTATTAAAAAACTATACAATGAACTTTTCTGAGTTTTTGCATTTCACCTGCAATATGGATGCAAAATGAAATAACAAAAAATCACGGTGGCCAATTTCACAAAATTCCTTCATAAAGTGATTTTTAGTCGAAATTTGCCGACGCTCGACTGCATAACTTTGACGCATACCAACAATATTTAAATATGTTTTATTAAAAATCGGTACGGGGAATTTTTCTGATTTCTTGCCGAATGCTTACAGTATGAGCGTGCAATATAATAATGAAAAATGGCAAAAATCGTTCTGGCCAATTTTACGAAATTCTGCTCTAAAGTTAGTTTTTCCTTGAAATCTGACGTGGAAAAAAGATGAAAGTTCGTCGTTTTTTTCTGCTTCGTCAGTCCGAAATAATTTATTCTTATATCATTTTATTAGGCTTGAAAAGATCTTTCCATCGGTGTAATTTTCATTGTTGTGACGTTGAAATTGCCCGACCAAAACGCCATTTTGTGCATTTCCGGGCTATAGAAATTCGACGTAAAAAACGTGCGAGGTACCTATGTTGACGTCGTCGTGGTAACGTCGTCACGGCATGAACGAGGAAATGAATTTCGGATTTGAACCAGAAATAGCTTCTAGTTTCCACAGATATCAAATTTATGACCGTAGCTTAAAGTTTTAAAAGTATCCGGTTCTACCTTAAGCCGTAGCTACGAGATTTCATAACAGCTCCAACGAATTACTACTGAATGTCCGAAATAACGTCACTATTAACTGGATAAAATCGTTCCCTATTTCGCTGTACTTTCACTTTCTTTTTTGTTGCTATTTATAGTATAAATACAACATGAAAAAGTATTTTTCATGTATTTCCTATTCTAATGGAATGAATGTACGTTTAATATACGTATCGCCAGAGTGTTCAGAACGTTAATATTTAAGCATTTTTTATGCTACTAACAACGAGAAATACGAGAATAATCTCTATCTATGCAGAAAAATACACTTTAAATAGCTTACACGGCCGATATATATTAACATTTACGAGAAAGTAAACCGAGGTGAGAACAAAATCGAATCTTTCCGAAGTGCGTTTCACGGAATTAACCGAGTGCCGTAAATACCCGATCATCGGCGATAATAACCGAAATCCATTATGGTTCCAGATCGGTAAACACAGTTAGCAGTTATGTGCGCAGACAGCAAAATATATGTGTTTAACGTCACCGAGCTATTTTTCTGGTATAAACGCAACTTTTCAATAATTCAAAGTCTTTTGAAAACATTGGAGCATTTGAAAAAATATCGGCAACCACCATTAAATTTACACATTTTTCTCCCTCCCATGATTCTCCTGTTGTAGCATTTTAATCCGATATTTAAAATGTCTTCGGACCAGTCTACAGTAATGTCGTCGTGTGGGACACAGTTCTGCAAGGAACGACTTAAGAGATGAATTACATTATCTAAGCATTTGACGAGAAATTATATAGTTTTTTTTTTTCTCAAAGGCTATGTGTAGGGTGCGTGACTAAAGTTCGGATTCAAAATTCGTTTATATCTTATACGCTCTAACGCGCGCATATTCGGTAAGATTGGATCCCAAGAATCGCAAGATTTCTGAAATTTAGTTAAGAAAAACTATACAAAAATATGTCACAATTCAATTTGCAAGCAAGATACACACATTTTGTATATTCCATATCAGGCTCTTAGAACAAGAAATATTGAAATAGAAATCTACGAACTAAACACGTTATGATCTTTGAACGTAATCACTGACGTTCATTACAAAGCAATTAAAATTCCCACAGGAAATTACTTGAAGCCTAAAAATAAGATTACTCAATGTTGACTGGAATTATGTTTCGTGTTGGCGTAGTATCATTTCTCTCTTCTCCCACTCTTAACAATCGAGTTCATTAACCCATTACCACACAGTGAGTCCTTTTGACTCCCCACAAGGTAATGACTTTGGAAAACATCATGGAAAATGAAAAAATTGCTTGTGACAAGCAATTTCTTCATTTCCCACAATGTTTTCTACCTAAAAAGATCAACAAATGCAAAATTTCATTCACTTGAAATTGTCGTCTGCAGGATCTTTCAATTTGGACCAGTCTAAAATTTAGCCGTTTGGTAATTGGTTAACAATCGAGTTCATTAAACTTCGCTGTGAAATTATTCAAATTTGGGCAAAAAGGGTTAATATCAAGGAAACTGATTCACTTGTGAACCTTTTGAATTACAATACCATGTACAGCTGATCATTTTGCGGGTGAAGAGAACGCTTGAATTATCGGTTGGTGAGACAAAATATGGGATGAACGAAAGAGAATGCTTTATTTGTACCAATCGTCCAGAACTCACTTTTATTTGAAGAACCAATCACATTCTTAGGACAGAATACGCGTAATGGGCCATTTTGAGATACGAAAGACGTCGACATTTTGGGGGCGACGTTGTAAAAGTTCGGCAGTACCCGTTCTATACGGATGATTTAAGAAGAGGAAAAATCCCCACTTTCTGCTGCCTTGTTAGGACGTCGCCCGAAATATATCGACGCAATGTGATTCTCTATTGTGACTGTTCTACATTAAGAAGCTATATAGATTGTGCCTAATCCACAGTAGTGAAACTTGTACGTTGTAGTGATTAACACACACGCGCTAGGATATTAGCAGGGTGCCATAATGACATAATTATTATAAGACTAAAAAGGATCCAGATACGTACGAGTGTAAATGCCCAGTCTGAGTAAAATCAATTTAGTTTTTTGCCCAGTATTCATTAATGGGAAAATCTGTAAGAAAACGATTCGGAATCCGATCTGTAAGGTTTTGGTATCAGAGATGCCATGGATAACCTGACCGAGTAAATAATTTCGTTGGTTAAACAGTATTTGGTTGTATCTTCGATTGGTTATTCAAGAATGCGTACATGTAGCAGAGAAACGCTTCCAATCTATTTCCCAGAAAATTTGTAAATTTGAACTTCCTAATTTGGTTTTATAAATACAGAGACCAATTACTGGCGTGATAATTTAACTTATTAAAATAAACTTAATCTAATAAGTTTCTATATTCTAAAATGTTTACAACATTATAAGCTAATTATCGTTTTCGTAAAATTTGTTAACCTGATTAGAAAAGACACAAGACATTGTCGATGCTAATTACTTATTATCTTTTGAACGTTTAAGACTAGTTATTATGTACTAGTATTTTGTGTTTCCGATCTTTTTTGCACGCAATTCATAGTAGTGTGCTCTTCGGTTTGACAGTCAATGTCGAAATATATCACATGTAACACACAGGAATACACCGTCACAAATTAAATCTTCGTTTTATTAATTTATTTTTTAATGTTGTATAATGATTATCTAAACGACGCGAACCCCGATTAAAACAAACACATGAACAAAAAGCAAAATCTCGAACTTCTAGGCTCTTCGTTATAATAATATATAGTTTACAATTTAAACGAGATATCCAGGAAAGAACATCCCGGGACCTCATTAATCATGATTCTTGTACAAATTGGGTTAATTGGCTGAGATTTGAGACTTCCATGTCCCAATTACAGGCGACAACAATATACGATATTCAATAGGTTCTGTGTTCAATACGAACGACTATATTTGATTGTGGAAATCATTTAACCCATTACTACACGTCAAAATTTTGGTTGAAGACAATTTCAAGTTGATTTCATATTTCGATTTTTTATTAAAAAACATTGTGGAAAATGAAGAAACAAGCAATTTCTTCATATTCCATAATATTTTGTAGACCTTTTCTTGTGAGGAAGTCAAAAGGCGCCATTGTGTAGTAATTGGTTAAAGTGACATTTCACATTTATTTTTTCATACTTTACTTTTATTTCTGTCTGAAAGAGCATATTTTCTTATGGAAATTCTGAATATTTCAAGCCAAAATATTGCACCGTTTACGAGAAATAAATATTTTGTGCTTAAATTAAATTGTTGTGGACAACAGTTCCGATTTATATTGAATTTGTCATTTCTGTCTGAATTTTAAAGGCATATTTTTCGCTTATAAATAACAACTTCAAAAAACTGATAGCATATCTAGTCATTAGAATAACCAATCTTTGCATCAAGGCATACTTTGAAAAATGAAATCGGAATGTAATGTCCCTTTAAGGAAAGACACTCAATGTTTTGAAAATGTATAGTAATACTTCGTCTTTTCTGAAACGACATAAATGGACTTGTTCAAATGAAATGCTGATAGATATTTTTAGTTGACAAATGTTTTATTTGTTGTCTTAGTGTTTGTTAAACATAACCATTGCGGTTTATCTAACGACTGGTCATGTTAGATAAGCTACAACTATGACAGTTTGAACATGTTAAATATAAATGCAGTATTTTCACAATTTAGTACTGACTGGCATACATGTATACCGAGTATACATGCAGTGACTTCAGACCATCTTTCGTGGCCATCGATTTCTTTCACAATACTGACTGGTAGAAAGGAATTGTTTTTTCTCTGTACATTTTATGACTGACATTATCGGATACTGTCATCTAGTAATGACAATCTGTCAGACACGTATATCTCAGTATTCACACAGTTTATGACAACATTTATTGTCTACGGGAGAAATTGCCTGGATCAAATAGACGATTGATTACAATGAAATTACTTTGAACTATTCTTATTCACTAGAGATAAGATTTGCTTATACAGTAAACTGCATATTGAATGCGCATTTCTCTCGAAGTACCCCCATTGGGCAGTGGATCAGCGTCGGTGAAATGTTTTTATTTCAGTTTAAGTGCAAATTCCCTCATCATCACAGCACATGAGTACAGCCCAAGTACCATATTTTTAACAATCGTTTAAACAGAATAGTGTACCCTTTGAAACCTAGGTACATAGCATATAAGGGTCGTATTCCTCTTCCTAGACGGAAAGGACGGAAAGCTGTTGAAACTGGAGTTCACATTGAAGCCGATGTACTTTTTAAAATTTCTCAAATAACTCTTGATTTTTAAGTCCCCAGTAGGGAATAATCTCGAAAGCATTGAAATCAAAGGAGAATATACTACCTATCACATTTAATCCGTTTCTCTTGGAACTGTGTGTGATGTAAGACACAAAACATTTTTAAAATAAAATAGTATCTGAATTGTGTGGTTTGCAGTTACATAGTACTTTCATGTTGGACTGTGTATTTGGTTGGATCATTTGGGTGCTTTCTTCGTCTGGCAATGAATAAATAGATATATTTGGAGCACATTTTCAGGCTGTCAGAAAATAGAGCAAACGTTGTATAACATTTTAATGTTATCTCATTTTTTGTTTCATCAGTAACTATTGTAATGGCAAATACGCTAACAAGTACCAGATGTCTCCCCGGAATTCACGAAAGTTTTCAGTATTGATAGTTATCCTCTCTAAACCACCACAAATAATCGTTATTCAGAGCCTTCTGTGTAAATTCTAACGGTCAGATACATAATCTTGCACAGGCCCTTCTGCTTTTCTTGTCTTTTTATGCTTGAAAGTACACTATATTCTGCATTAATCGGCTGCGCACCCGATTAAAGCCTGTGTAACCGACCGATTGGTGTGTGAATCTTTCTTAATCTGTAAGTTCGTCCATTTGTTAGTATTTTTGGCCAATCTAAATTTAAAAGAAATATTTTATTTTAAATGATATTTTTCTGTAAATACGTAATTGTATTTGACATCAATGTCATGCAGATTTTTTCTGAGAGATTGTACATTCCAAAAGTTTTCCAAACATTCTTTTAAAAATATGCTTTGTCAAGTATAAAGTAACCATTCAGAAGACGTTTAACTTTCTTCTGAGAGTAATTTCAGATCTTACTACATACGGTTGTTGCGTATAGGGAAATTTCAAGACAAAAAATTAAGATACCATACAAATTCTAAGAAAAATCTCGATATTGAGGTGCCATTTGCCTTTAGTTTCCTTTATCTGGGCTGACAGAATACAATATGAGCCTTCTAAAATGAGATTATTGTCAGAAAATAACACCTGCGTAATCCCCTAAACAGTTATAAAAATGTACTCAAGTAGTACAATTTTCCGAGCTTCACAGATATAATGACACTTTGTTGCAATCATAGCTTTTGAAAATCGATTCCTTGCAAGGAAAGATAGTAAACGTAGAAATATTTGAAATATATGTTCATAAGTCCTTTTCCAGACAAATCGTTTGACTTGCTGAAACAGAAATAAGTTATAGACGATTGAATAGACGTTTGAAAACACAATAGTTTGTATATATCTAGAGAATATAAAAACTGATATAAAAGGAAACGCCTTACTTTATTTTCATCAAAGTTTAAAATGTTATATACTTTGTATGAGGAGGTGTCAAAACCAGCGTTTGTTTGTAAATGATTTATAATTCGAGCTTTTATGTAGACATCTTTCAACTTATCATGCACAAAGGATGGACAGATGCTTATTGCGTTCTTACACATTCAAGTTGACTTTTTATGCAAAGTCCTTACTATAATAGTTATTATAGTTATAAATGTTAGTACTTGTCATAAAATTATTCCAAAACAAATTTTCATAGCAAAGGTTTGACCCTGTGATCTAATTGTCTTTTGAAATCAGATAGAAATGAGCCAGGATCTGGAAAAACGTCCCTTAAGGCTTTTGAGCCCAACATAGATCCAGATCAGCCTGTGCATACGCACAGTCTGATCAGGATCCACGTTGTTCTCTAGTAGCTTCTTCGTGACCTGTAATAACTTAAAGAGAGCAGCATGGATGCATATTGGATTGCATTTGACAACAGGCTGATCTTCAAACTCAATTTTTGAAAATGCTATAATTACTTAATGACTTCATGTCGTCCGCCGAGACAGAAAAATGGCTTTACCCTTTCCCAAACGACAAGATTTAAGGGTGATCCATTTCAAAAACTGTCACAAATGACAAAATGGATGTTATTAAAGCTATGATTTGTGTAAAATATGGCATAGAAAATATTGAGACAAAAGGAGAAACTGCTGGTTATCAGCAGTTTCTTCTTTTGTTTCAATGTTTTCTCAAGCCTTTTCTACTATGGACGTCAAAACCAGGTCTTGTTTGGGAAAGGGTTAAATACCCTTGTCATGTCGACCCTTGAAGAGTTCGGTCGCGCATTCGTTGGCAATATGAGTAAGATTCTGAATGAACTGGGGTATAATAGTCAAAAGACAAGATAGTGTATATCCATTCATTTGTAGGCCTAATTTGTCAGAAGAGAAATACGTATCACTTTCAACAAGAGAGGGGTTGTAATAAGACCTAATTACGACATTAGAGTAACTGAATAACCAACTCTTGTGCCTGTAAATTGCTTGTAATGGTTTAACCAATTAGGAAATGTCTTATCCAGACATACGCCATGCCAATGACACCCACTTATTTCATGTTTACTGTTTAAGGTAGAATACCCGTAATATGATCATTTTGAGATTTATATATTCATATTTGTATGGTGCCCCCCCCCCCCCCCAAAAAAAAAATGAAATAAAATAAAAAATAAAAAAAATAAAATAAAAAAAACCTCTACAATGTATATTTCTCCTGAAAACTGCTCAAAAAGCAGTATCTGTCATTCAATTAAGTCTAAATGTGAGTACTTGTCATAAAATTATCCCAAACCAATTTTTCTTAGCAAAGGTTTGACCCTGTGATCTAATTGTCTTTTGAAATCAGATAGAAATGAGCCAGGATCTGGAAAAACGTCCCTTAAGGCTTTTGAGCCCAACATAGATCCAGATCAGCCTGTGCATACGCACAGTCTGATCAGGATCCACGTTGTTCTCTAGTAGCTTCTTCGTGACCTGTAATAACTTAAAGAGAGTAGCATGGATGCATATTGGACTGCATTTGACAACAGGCTGATCTTCAAACTCAATTTTGAAAATGCTATAAGGGACGTTTTTCCAGATCCCGGCTCAAATGACTTCATGTCGTCCGTCGAGACAGAAAAACGGCTTTACCCTTGTCATGTTGACCCTTGAAGAGTTCGGTCGCGCATTCGTTGGCAATAAGAGTAAGATTCTGAATGAACTGGGGTTTAACCCGTTACCACACAGTGACGCCTTTTGACGCCCAACAAGATAAAGGCTTACAAAAATATCGTGGAAAATGAAGAAATTGCTTGTCACAAGCAATTTCTTCATTTTCCATGATGTTTTCTTCCCCAAATGTTGTAAAATTTTGAAATTTCAACACATTGAAATTGTCATCTGCAACACCTTTCAAATTGGATAAGTCCAAAATTTTGTCGTCTGGTAATGGGATAATAGTCAAAAGACAAGATAGTGTATATCCATTCATCTGTAGGGCTCGTTTGTCAGAAGAGAAATACGTCTCACTTTCAACAAGAGAGGATTCTATAATAAGACTTAGGCCTAATTACGACGTAAGAGTAACTGAATAATCAACCCTTGTGCCTGTAAATTGCTTGTAATGGTTTAACCAATTAGGAAATGTCTTATCCAGACATACTCCATGCCAATGACACTTACCCACTTATCTCATGTTTTACTGTTTAAGAAAGAATACCCGTAATATGGCAATTTTGAGATTCATATATTCATATATGTATGGTGCCCCCCCCCCCCATGAAAAAAAAAAGAAAAAAAACTCCACTATGTTTATTTGTTTTGAAAACTGATCAAAAGCAGTGTCTGTCATTTATTTAAGTCTCAGTGTACTATGTCTGACAATAGATACCCAAAACAATGCTACAAAATGCTACGTAAACTTGATGAAGCCGGACGAAATACTTGGGCAACTAAAGTTAAAACATTGTTATTTGAGAACGGATTTGGCTACGCATGGATCGCAGATGAAATTGGCAACGCAGATTTTTTCATTAAATCATTTAAACAAAGACTAACTGATATTTACATTCAAAAATGGAGATCAAATTTACTTGAAAGCCCAAAAGCTAATTACTATAGAGATTTTAAGACAATTCTAGAAGTAGAAACTTATTTAACTATTGTTATGCCCTTTTTGTATAAACGCAAATTAGCAAATTTTAGATGCTCAAATCATAGTTTAGCAATAGAGACTGGGAGACACGAACAAATTGATAGACAATTTAGATTTTGCAAATATTGTCTCAAAAATAATACATATACTGTAGAAGATGAGCTCCATTTCCTTTTAATTTGTCCATTATATAATGATATCAGAAAAGTGTGTTTTCCCAATAGATGGAGCAAAGGATTACCAACTAAATTCTTATTTTTTGAAATAATGCAATGTAAAAGAAACGACTTGATTTTTGCCTTAGCTAAATTCATATCTATTGCATTTGCAGAACGACAAAATTTCCAGGAAAACTTAATGTGTTCTTAATAATGTTCAGTGTTTAACATCCATCTTTTACTTTCATAAAACAATTTAAATTGTTTGGGACTGTGAAGACATAGATAAGACTACTCATAAGAGTAATTTGATCCTGTCTACACTGTGTCAAATTAATATGATTCCTTTAAAGATAGTGTTTTAAAGTGTATGCATTTTTGGGTGACGCATACGGAGATCAGTCAACCATACAAAGATGGTTGATCTCTGTCTGCACCACATACATGTATGTGTGTACTTCTACATTTAGCCCTGAAATCTGCACATAAAATCTTTCTGCATATTTATTCATTTTGTACATGTCTTTGTAATTACCTTAGGGATTGTTACCGTAAAAATATATTGTAAATAGTTTTGTATAAGTATTATGGGCCGGTGGCCTCATATTACTCAATAAAGAATTGAATTGAATTGTACCTATCATATTTTTTTCCAAAACAATTTGTCATTGCAAAGGTTTGACCCAGTGATCTAATCTGTATGTGACTTTATATCGTCCGTCGAGACAAAAAACCCGGATTTACCCATGTCATGTTGACCCCTCAAAGAGTTCGGTCGCGTATTCGTTGGAAAAAAGAGTAAAATTCAGAATGAAAAGAGGTATAATATTCAAAAGACACGATAGTGTATCCATTTATTTGTAGGCCTCATTTATCAGAAGAGAAATACGTCTCACTTTCAACAAGAGAGGATTCTATAATAAGACCTAATTACGACGTAAGAGTAACTGAATAACCAACCCTTGTGCCTGTAAATTGCTTGTAATGGTTTAACCAATTAGGAATTGTCTTATCCAGACATACTCCATGTCGATGACACTTATCCACTTATCTCATGCTGTACTGTATAAAATTATCCCAAACAGTCACGTATTTTGATGAACCCCTGGAAAACATTGAAGAAGCATTAAAAGTTACAAAAAATATTGAAGAAAATGGACAAATATTGATTACCAGCATTTTTTTCATTTATATTTTCTTCTTATTGCATGTTTCCCTGTCAGGAATACCATGTACCTATGCTCCTACAGACATGACGAATTTCAGTAGTTCGCGTATGCATTGACACACTATTCGTATTATCCATAAAAAAGATTGAGTATGAATATGAAATGATATATTTGAATTTTATTTAACTTTTTTTATTTGAAATTAAAATACATGTTACCTGTAAAAAAGGGTAAATACAAAATGGAAGAAGAAAGTTTTACAATTTCGCATTAAATTCAATTTCCTGTTCGTTGTTTCTCGATTTCTTTAATGGCTATATTTACACTGATTACAAAAGAGAAAGTATCAAATTACAGTTGAACAAATCGGCAATTGGAGAATTCGCAAATATTAGAGTCTAAAAATAATCTATAAGAATAGAAATTTTCTGATGGCATTCAAAAAAGTACCAAAACGGGATGCAGAAAATTGAAAATAGCAATTGGAATGACACTTCCCTTACCAAAATATTAGCCCTGCCGCAAACAGTTGCGGCAACTTCGCTGCAAATTTGCGGCGAATTCGCTACAAATATTTGCCGCAAATTTGCGGCCACTTCGTTTTTCGTATGCAAATTAGCTTTCTGGCAAACTATTTGCCGCGAAGTTGCTGCAAACTGTTGCTGCAAAGTTGCAGCGAACTGTTGCTGCAAAGTTGCCGCAAACTGGTCCAAATTCTTCTCGCAAACTTCCCGCAACTATTTGCCGCAAAGTTGCGGCCACTTCGTTTTTCGTATGCAAATTAGCTTTCTCGCAAACTATTTGCCGCAAAGTTGCTGCAAACTGTTGCTGCAAAGTTGCAGCGAACTGTTGCTGCAAAGTTGCCGCAAACTCATCCAAATTCTTCTTGCGAACTTCCCGCAACTATTTGCCGCAAAGTTGCGGCCACTTCGTTTTTCGTATGCAAATTAGTTTTCTCGCAAACTATTTGCCGCAAAGTTGCAGCAAACCGTTGCTGCAACTTTCCAGCAAACTGGTTTGTTTATATTTCTTCCAATCTTCCTGCAAACAAGAAAGCTATTTGATTGAATGCAGAGTAAAATAGGTCACCTTTTCGTCAATTTGGGATTTACATTCAACCAAATACTTCCTCACTAAAACCGGAAGAGGCTTTAAATGAAAGTAAGGCCTTGGAAAGCTTTTGATTACATTTGGTGACAGTGATCAGTTTCACATTTTCTTAAGAAACCTCGCTTTACCCTATCCCAAAGAAGACCTGGTTTTGACGTCCCTACTAAATAAGGCTGGGGAAAACATTGAGGCAAAAGAAGTAAATACTGATAATCAGCATTTTCTCCTTTTGCCTTAGTATTTTCTAAGCTATATACACAAATCCTTTCTTTTTCTATTTTGTTGTATGCCGCAACTTTCTAATTAATTAAATACCAATTCATTAAAATCTTATCCGAAACTTTTAATTTCTTAAATTAACAGAAGTTGATGTAGATAACAGTTTTTAAAGAAGGCATATTTCTCGGATAAAAGTTATCTTTCTCAGCTCATTTTCACAAGCAAAACAAATAACATTCCCCACCAGGAAGAACAAGATTCTCAATAAACACTTTTAAGGTAGTCCACCCCTAATAAGATTCGCGAGACATCGGCATTATTTGGGCTATGTCGAAAACATCTGGCGATGAAACTTTCCATCGCCGAATGTTCACGACCGAGTCTGAATAGCTTCGGATACGTAATGATGCCGCCAAAAAACCCTGATGTTTTGTGAATCCCAAAATGGCCACATTACGGGTATTCTACCTTAAATCAATATCGGTTGTTGATGCATCAAGTCTATTAGGCTGACATTATTTTGTGTTCATAAAGTCTGTTTATTTGATTTTCGATGCGGCATGTTGTTCATTTTGTGTATCAAATCTTCAATCAATTTGTAGAAACGAATTCGCAGTCTGTTGTCCAAGAATCTTTCGTAGTTTATATTGTGCAGGTCCTTCTTCTTCGAATTCTGTATCACTTATTTACACTGTAGATTTTTCTAACACTTTGATATTCATTCTATTGGGCAATAATATAGCCCATTCACTAAAACACTCCGGCAATACATTGCGGCCCTGTTACACTTTACACTTATAGGGCATTACTACAGCCCATATTTACACCAAGCTGTTTCACAAGTGGACACAGGCGGTCAACTGGTCTCTTCAGAGTTTTGTTGATTGGTATATATATAGATCTCGGTCCCCATGCAAGTTTCTTATCTGTGATAGGTCTACATGATCCAACCAATTTTCTGCTTGTTCAGGTCGTAAATTTAAATCAATCACCATTATGATGTCCCCAATAGCAAAGTTTTAGTAACAAGCATTTGATTGACCATTAGAAGTATATGAAGCTAAATTTTTTGTAACTTCTTACAAAACTTGTCTGTACATGTACATGTGATTAAAGGTAAATATTAGCCCAGACTGTCCATACTTTAGATGTACATTGATGTTCAACACTTCAGTTTAACTTTAAGTATTTTAGAAGAGCTGACGGACAGTTACTTGTCGAAGTTGTTTAATTTCAACGACGTTTTTCTTATCTTTCATGTCAAAATTGGACTTCTCTGTTGCTGTACGTAGTAGCCAACAGTCTTCATATCTCCAGCATTGTAAGGTTCTGTTTACACTGGAAATAAACAAAAACAGACTTGTAAGGTTTAAATTGTGAACAAAAACATTTTTCTCATAATGTGGGGCATTTGTAAACATTGATTTTAACAAGAGGACCATGATGGTCCTATATCGCTCTCCTGAACCTAAATGATATGAGCAACACTTTTGTTCAATTCAATTAATATTTATTACTTTAAGACTGAAAAAGAACTTATGGCCAATAAGGTTGTGAAAATCTAACTCATCCGAGATCTATATTATGGTGCCAAACATTGTACAGGGCTCCAGATAAGAGGGGGTGGTGACTTTTCAAACTGTAATTTGTAGGTACTCATTTGTATCGTCTCGTCGAGACGATTCAAATGAGTACCCACAACACAGGATTTGAATTTGAAAAAACAAGAGATGTTTGTAAAACATATATGCCCCCTCAAGGGCCTACATTTGATGTAGGTCAAAGTCCAAGGTCAAGTTAACAAGGTCAAAGGTCATGGTCAAATATGAAAGGTCTTGGTAGGAGGTGTCTATGTGTGAAATATCAAGGCTGTATATGTAAAAGTAAAATGAAACATAGGCCAGGTTAAAGTTTTTTAAAGTAGCCCAAATGCCAAGGTCAAGTTTATGGTCAAATGTGAAAGGTCTTGGTTGGAGGTGTCCATGTGTGAAATATCAAGGCTGTAGGTGTAAAAGGACATGATATATATGCCTGGTATCAGTCTTTTTAAAAGTAGGTCAAAGTCCAAGGTCAAGGTTGCAATATTCAAGGTCATGGTCAAATGTGGTAGGTCTTGGTAGGAGGTGTCTATGTGTGAAATATAAAGGATGTAGATGTAATAGGACATAAGATAAAGGCTAGGTTAAAAATTTCTAAAAGTATGTAATAATCAAAGGTCAAGGTCACACAGGCCAAGGTCATGGTCAAATGTGAAAGGTCTTGGTAGGAGGTGTCCATGTGTAAAATATCGAGACTGTATTGGTAACAGGACATGAGAAATATGCCTAGTTAAAACTGTTTAACACCCCAGTTACACATACGATGAGACTTAAATCGGTCCTTAATCGGTGAATTATTTCTCTCCTGTGATCGGTTGTCATCGGTGTCAGCATTTCAGACTTTATGTGTAACAGGGTATCGGCGATAAATGGCTTATTGATCGGTAAAATACAAAGTAGATCGGTTGTCCGTAAGCGACAAATAGCTGGCCAGTAGGAGCTTGGTCGGTGATGATCGCTTATTTGCTTAATTTATCATCGGCTGTCGTCGCTTTTACAACGGTTGTCAATCGGGCGGTCGGTGATTGATCGGTGATTGATCGGTGTTCGACCAGAGGTCTATCGCTTTCCATCGGATACAACCGGTGATCCGTATGTGTTCACCGGTCAAAGATCGGTGATGTCGGCGATGAATAGCTGGCAAATCTTTGTTCAGCAGACTGCCGTCGGTTTTTTCATTAAAATGATACATAAGCGATGAAAACCGATAAATTTACGTTCAGTGTATGATATAATGAATGTTGGAAGGGCAATCCAGCAGTTTGGTCTATTGCTGCAACAGCAAGCTTTCTTAAACCTCGGACATGGCATTCACTTGGGCCCCCGAGGCGGAAATGGTCGCCGCCACAGGAGACAAAGAAGATGGTGGACGAAGCAATGGCTAACACCAGAAAGAAGACTTCAGTTTGGGCAATACAACACTATACTAGCCGAACTCAGAGAGTGTGACATCAGTGCGTTCCAAAACTATCTGAGGTAGAATCCCCATAATGCGCCATTTTGAAATCTAAGACACCAAACGGACATGTAGGCCTAATATTTTTTCAGTTAAAATTTTTATATATTCGTTGTCTTGTACTGCAGCATAAACTCAGTTTGCAGAACAAGGGCGAAAAGCATTTCATTCTATAAGACAGCTCCAAAAGTCATTCGGTTATTTTTCGCATTCTGATGCTTTTAAACTGTTTGACAGCGTGATTGCTCCTATTCTAACTTTCGGGGCTGAAATTTGGGGTACAACCTATAGCGAAGCTACGGAAAAAGCGCAAATAGAATTTTTGCAGATATTTTATAGGTATTAATTCTACAAGTAATAATACATTGTAGTATGATTCTTGGCGACTGTGGGCGTCTTCCGATGTATGTTATGTATTATATAACATGAAATGTATTTTTTGGTGTCATTTACTGCGTATGCCGAACAATAGAAATGCTTTAAATTGTTATAAAATGATTAAGTCATTTGATGAAACAAATAGATATACATGGGCAACCAAAGTAAAAAATATTTTGTATAGGTATGGCTTTGGATCGCACAAGATATAGGGGACGAAAACCAATTTTTACGTATGTTTAAACAACGAGTGACGGACTGCGCGAGACAAGACTGGCACAACGACATTAACAATTCTACACGATGTGACACCTGCAAGCATTTTAAATCTGTTTTAGAGCCTGAAAAATATTTAATGTTTGACATACTGTTTAAGCACAGAAAAGCATTAGCGCGTTTCCGTAGTTCTAATCATAAATTAAACATTGAACTGGAAAGACATTTTGGTTTAAATAGAGAGGATTGAGTTAGCATGCATTGTTCCGTATCAAGCGACATTAATAAAACAGAAGATGAATATCATGCATTCTTTGAGTGTGAACAATTTAAAGACACGAAGCTTAATTATTTACATGTATACATAGTTGGTATAATGGACGTAGGGATCGAGCAGCTTTCAACAGCGTATTGGGAATTACTAATCCTACAACTGTTAAAATTACAGCAATTTATATAATGAAACTGACAGAGAAGATTGATTGTCGTTAAGGGGCAGCTGATTATAATGTCTCTTTTTGTTGTACTGTTGTACAAAATGTTGTATTTTGGGCCGGTGGCCTTTTTCTACAATAAAATGTATTGTATTCATAAAGAATGGATACTCGGCTGGAAAATACCTCATCTTTTCCCATCGCTAATAGATATTTGTTCATCGGTTGCTTATCACTGACCGATCGGTGATATCGGTTATAAATAGCTTGTCAATCGCTTATTCGTTTGAAATTTTCACCGATCGAGAATTTTAAACAGTTTAAAAATCTCGATCGGTTAGTTTTCACCGATGAAACTCATCTTTTCCAAATAGTTTGTGGTGAGTGACAAATCGTCTGCCAATCGGAGACGTCGGTTGTATATCGGTTTTGATCGGTTCCGTACTTACCTGGATAAAACAAACAACCGATCTATCACCGATTGTCATGTGTAACTGCCCCATAAGTTTTTTAAAAGTAGGTCAAACTCCAAGGTCAAGGTCAAAGGTCATGGTCAAAAGTGAAATGTCTTGGGTGGAAGTGACGATGTGTGAAATATCAAGGCTGTATAGTGTAAAATGACATGAAATATAGGTCAGGTTAATGTATTGTAAAAGTAGGTCAAACACCAAGGTCAAGGTCACAAGGTTCAAGGTCATGGTCAAATGTGAAAGGTCTTGGTCGTAAGTGTCCATGTGTCAAATATCAAGGCTGTATGTGTAAAAGGACATGAAAAATATAGGCCCAGTTTATTTTTTTAAAAGTAGGTCAAACTCCAAGGTCAAGGTCACAAGGTCCATGGTCAAATGTGAAAGATCTTGGTAGGATGTGTCCATGAGTGAAATATCAAAGCTGTATGTGTAATAGCACATGAGATATAGGCCAAGTTTATTTTTTTTAAAAGTAGGTCAAACTCCAAGGTCAAAGTCCAAGGTCATGGTCAATTGTGAAAGGTCTTGGTAGGAGGTGTCCATGTGTGAAATATCAAGGCTGTATGTGTAATAGGTCATGAGATATAAGCCCAGTTTAATTTTTTTAAAGTAGGTCAAACTCCAAGGTCAAGGTCACAAGGTCCAAGGTCATGGTCAAATGTGAACGATGTTGATAGGAGGTATCTATGTGTGAGATATCAAGGCTGTATGTGTAAAAAGACATGAGATATAGGCAAGGTTAAGAATTAAGTGTAAAAATCAACAAAGGGCAATAACTCCCAAGAATTTGATCGGCAAGGTTATGATTCTTGTGCACTGCACCTCTCCATAATAAAATCTATCCACCTGTAAAGTTTCATGATTCTACCTTACATACTTTTTGAGTTGTGCTCTAGACAAGAATCAAGCTTGAAAATCAACAAAGGACAATAACTCAAAAATTTGATCGGCAGAGTTACGGTTCTTGTGCACTGCACCTCTCCATAATGAGATCTATCCACCTGTAAAGTTTCATGATTCTACCTAACATACTTTTTGAGTTATGCTCCGGACAAGAATCAAGCTTGAAAATCAACAAACGGCAATAACTCAAAAAATTTGATCGGCAGAGTTACAGTTCTTGTGCACTGCACCTCTCCATAATGAGATCTATCCACCTGTAAAGTTTCATGATTCTACCTTACATACTTTTTGAGTTATGCTCCGGACAAGAATCACGTTTGAAAATCAACAAAGGGCAATAACTCAAAAAATTTGATCGGCAGAGTTACGGTTCTTATGCACTGCACCTCTCCATAATGAGATCTATCCACCTGTAAAGTTTCCCGATTCTACCTTACATACTTTTCGAGTTATGCTCCGGACAAGGTTTGGTCTACGGACAGACCGACCAACGGACCGACCTACCGACCGACACTTGCAAAACAATATACCCCCTGGGTAGGTTCCAGTTTAGTGGTCCCCAGACAAAATGGCCGCCACTCTGTTACCGTACATTAAGAAGTAAAGGGATGAAATAGCGTATTTCTTCATCAATAAAAGGGAAAATAAGCGGGGGTGTGGGGGCGGCAGCCCCCATAAATGATTTTAAAATGAAATGATTATGAAGCGGGGGTGTGGGGGCGGCAGCCCCCATAAATATAGTCGTTTATGCAAACCTCGCGGTACTTTAAACCTCGCGGTAATCACAAAATTTACCATGGGGCAAAACTATGCTATCGACGAGAATTATCCTCGTGAGCGTTGATTAGCCTGATCTCAATCTTGACAGCTGGCACCAACTAGATGAAAAAAAAACTAAATTGGTTAGAAAAACACATTTTCAGCGACGATGCAAAGAAACTGACCTTTTCCAAAATTTGCTGATCCCCTGATATGAAACAGCTGGTGCAATAAATGCGCAAAGTACAGGATTTTTGCTGAATTTTGTGAATAATTTCTGCCTTTTCTGCTTCTGTCAATAATGGTTTCAAAATGGCAGATGGTGCGTCATTGATGACGTCATAGCTCTTCCAAATAAGGGAAGGAAATAAGGAGGCCCAGGCAGGAGTTCAGAATGTGTGTCTAAGGTAGACTAAACTTAATAACTTCAAAACAGTTTTTGTCAGACCTCCAAAGTAAAAAATTCTAATTACAAATTTTAGCTGATTCATTTTTTAAATATTTGTAAGTACACATATTTTTTTTAGTTTGTTGAAGAGGCCCAGAAAGGGTTTTTCTTACTGAGAACTATCTAAATATTCTAAAGGTTCGGCGCTCAAAGCAATTTTTCCTGGGATCCATTTTAAACATTTTTTTTTTCTTTTTCACATTCATTGGATGTTGGAAAAATATTAACATAAATTAGATTTTCTATATTCTAATCTATATCTGACAAAAATATTCCTGCTGATATTCTGTGGTACACATTGCAGGGCCTCATATGAATACCGCGAGGTTTCCAAAATACCTATTTTTAGTAACTAGGTCAACATGCCTAAAGTCACGTGGCACAGATATCAATATTATGCAGAACACGAAAAAAATCTCTGTGTAAACTCAAGAGATGTTGATTAAACCATAGAGTAACAGAAATATTTAAAGTAAGGAGTTGTTCTGAAAAAAATCATTCTGAGATGTTAGTACCGCGAGGTTCACAAGGCCAATCCTACATTCAAGTGGACAAGGTAAATGGACGCCATTTTTGTAGGGACGGCTAAACTGGAAGTGTTCCTACCCCCTTTTTCTTCAAAAGCATAACAATTACATGACTAGAATATTGATAAAAGACTAGATGCTTGATTGCCGGAACACATCTAGTATACTAATCCGAGTCTTCTCTGATGTAAATACACTCTTTGATTTTTCGCTATTTACATCAGAGAGCGTTGCTCTTTGAAAACAGCGGAAAGTTCAGTAACGTTACAAGTAGTGAATCTTTGTTTTTGTGTATCATATCGAATCACTCGATAAAACACTGTAGGGTATAGATAAATTAATCATTTTTGTCATACCTGACCTAAAATTTCATTTCAAATCGGCCTGCTGGATGAGTATAACCTTTGGTTTTGAATGGAAGGTCAAGGTAAACAAAGGCTGCTCAGGTGAGGGTTGTTGCAAAACATTGCCTATAAACCTTTTAGAAATACTTTTTGGTCGTAAATTTTTCAACATGTATGACAATAAATGGTTCATTGATCGATATCATCAGGGGTTTTAACGATAGCGTTTAAGATCGGACGGTGAACGATGCGCAACAATTTGTTGAGAACTTCTTGATTTTTTCAAAGGGCAACGCTCTCTGATGTAAATAGCGAAAAATCAAAATATCAAAGAGCGTATTTACATCAGAGAAGACTCGGATTACTAGTATACCAGTCCCTATTTTCTAGGAAGTCTTTTTGGGGGCTGACGCCCCCAAACCCCCGCTTTATTTTATTTTGAAATTATTTATGTGGGCTGCTGCCCCCACACACCCGCTTATTTCTTCTTTATTGACGAAAAATTACTCTATTTTGTCACTTTACTGGCGACCATTTAGTTTGGGGACCGGCTAACTAGAAACTACCCTAAAAATAGAATTCCTTTGTGTAGGATTGGCCTTGTGAACCTCGCGGTACTAACATCTCAGAATGATTTTTTTTCAGAACAACTCCTTACTTTCAATATTTCTATTACTCTATGGTTGCATCAACATCTCTTGAGTTTATTTACACATAGATTTTTTTCGTGTACTGCATAATATTGATATCTGTGCCACGTGACTTTAGGCATGTTGACCTAGTTACTAAAAATAGGTATTTTGGAAACCTCGCGGTATTCATATCATGAGGCCCTGCAAAGTGTACCACAGATCAGGAATATTTTTGTCAGATATAGATTAGAATATAGAAAATTTAATTTATGTTAATATTTTTCCATAATCCAATGAATGTGAAAACGAAAAAAAATGTTTAAAATGGATCCCAGGAAAAATAGCTTTGAGCGCCGTTCGAACCTTTAGAATATTTAGATAGTTCTCAGTAAGAAAAACCCTTTCTGGGCCTCTTCAACAAACTAAAAAAATATGTGTACTTACAAATATTTAAAAAATGAATAAGCTAAAATTTGTGATAAGAATTTTTTACTTTGGTGGTCTGACAAAAACTGTTTTGAAATTATTAAGTTTAGTCTACCTTAGACACACATTCTGAACTCCTGCCTGGGCCTCCTTATTTCACTCCCTTATTTGGAAGAGCTGTGACGTCATCAATGACGCACCATCTGCCATTTTGAAACCATTATTGACAGAAGCAGAAAAGGCAGAAATTATTCACAAAATTCAGCAAAAATCCTGCACTTTGCGCATTTATTGCACCAGCTGTTTCATATCAGGGGATCAGCAAATTTTGGAAAAGGTCAGTTTTTTTGTATCGTCGCTGAAAATGTGTTTTGCTAACCAATTTAGTTAATTTTTTTCATCTAGATGGTGTCAGCTGTCAAGATTGAGATCAGGCTAATCAACGCTCACGAGGATAATTCTCGTCGATAGCATAGTTTTGCCCCATGGTAAATTTTGTGATTACCGCGAGGTTTAAAGTACCAGCGTGGTCTCGATTCAACTGCGAATATCTTCGCCTATACCAAATGTCATGCCGTCAGACTAAATATGCATAAACAACAATGTTTTATACCTCGATTCTCGACCAAGCTGCTGAAAATAACACGTTATTTGATGAATTAAATTGACTTTTCGTTCTTCTTTACCAGTTCGTTGAAATCTTTGTTTGAAAATATTCGTTTGCGCATGCTCAGTTTACACTAGAAGCCTCTTTTGAACTTCCCGTTTAGACTAGAGTACCTGGAAGTTTGTCGATATTTCTTAACGCTAACAAACGAAGCGAAGAAATATAAACAAGCTACAAGGTGAATACAACTTGGAAAGATCCAATAATAAAATTTATGAAACAACAAAATTGGGGACATTTACATAGCTTCTAAAAGGGGCGGCTAGAATGGGCTAAGCCCCTCCCCAAAGTTGCCCAAAAAATGCCAAAAGTTTCTTTTTGAATACACTGAAAATTTTGGATCAATCTAATTTTACCCCTCCGATATCTAGTAACTGGCTCTGACAGGGGCCAGATTCTCATTCCTTATGAAAATCGCTTCCTATGGACTTGACAGGCCCGTAGGAACAGGGGTGCCGGGGGGGGGGGGAGGGGCTAAGCCCCCAATGTTGGCCAAAAATGCCGAATTTTCCTTATTTCACACTGAAAATTCAGGGAAAATCCAAATCAGCCCGCCTACGAATATTCAGACACTTGGGCTTTAGCCCACCACCCAATATTAAATTGCTTCCTACGGGCCTGGGGCCTGTGTAACATTATGCCATTTGGGAAGGGTACAAAGGCTTTGCACAAATATATGCATGCATGTTTGTGTAAAAAATGTGCACACATGTACATGTAACATGTACATGTGTGCACATTATGATGTACACTGATTAAAGGGACATTTCATCCTCATTTTGATTTTTTAAAGTAAGTCTTGATGCCAAGATTGATTTTTATAATGGGTATCTAAATGGTATCAGTTTTTTTAAGTTGTTGATGATAGGCGATAAACACTTCAAAGTTGAGACAGAAACGACAAATTCTATATACATCTGAACTGTTGTGGACAACAATTTGTTTAATTTTAACACAAAAATATATATTTCTCGTAAACGGCGCAATATTTTGGCTTGAAATTTTTAGAATTTTCATAAGAAAATATGCTCTTTATAATAAAAATGAAAGTGAAATTTATGAGAAAAAATTCTGAAATGTCACTTTAAAAAACAGTTAAATGACTGACTCTGTAGATGAGTTATTTGGCAACTATAATAATTATTGGATAAATTCAGAAATTGGAAACCGATTTGATTTATTGGGGTTTTACGCCGTTTTCAACTTCTATGGTCATATCGCGGCGGCTGGAGCACCTAACCGTGGGTTCCTGGTATTTCTCGCACCAGTACAACCACATTATCCAAACCGAGCCTCCAGCTGCTCTCTCACATAAATGATTCACACCCATTGGTGAGAGACAAATGACTTTTGTCAAATGTCAGAATGGATACTGGCCGAGCCGGAGTTCGAACTCGCGACACCTGAGTTGACAGACTACGACGTAACCGACTGATTTATCAGGGCTCGGCAAATTGGAAACCGAACTCTTAGTACCTTACTTATCTAGTTTGCTCTGTCGTATCATGAATTTGTTAGATTATCATCCATTCTAAATAACAAACTTGTCAACGTGAAATTTAAGCATGGACATTCTACACTTATATTTGGCAGTGTACACATACCCCGGACTAAATGAAGATAATTTATAGATATACACTGAAAACAAATTAAGTCAGTCTTTATGTATTGGTTCAGAATTTTGAGTCTATCCATGCTTCAATATGTATATCGTCATAGTAAATTCAAAACCTCGTATCTCATTTTTGGAAAATTTTAAAGGGGAGGGAAAAAGTGTAATAACTTTTCCCAAACTGAAATGTTTTACTTGAAATTTGGACATATTGTTCATAATTAAAGTATTATTGATACTGATCGGTAAAATTATCTCAAAACCTGCGAGAATTGTCTAAATGGACACACGAGTTTGTACTTTGAAAATCGCAAGAATCGACGCACGAGGTTTTGCATTTACACCGACGATATGCAAGAATTTTACAGATATTTAAAGCTCCTTGAATGAGCACTGGACAAGTTTAATTTCCTGCAAATTTCTTGCAAACTGCATGATATTCAATAATGTTCAAGATAGGCTTCTTGCAAAGTTCCGGCAAACTACATGTAAGATATTTGATGGATGACTTTCCTGCGAAGTTCCGACAAACTTTCTTATTTCTGGCAAACTTGTCGCAAAGTGAAACGTGTTTGCCAGAAGATTGCAGGAAGGTTGCAGCTAGCGGCAAACATCGGCGAAGTTCCGGCAAACCCTTCTAGCGAACTAATTTGTTTGCAGCAAATTCGCGGCGAATTTGCTGCAAATTTGCAGCAAAGTTTTCATTTCTGTAAGGGTTGATGTACCTTAGCCTGTATCAGTCAAAATCTTATGTTGGCCTCTCAAGGCATCCTCAAAACCTTCTGTAATTGCAAGTCAGTAGAACCACTTAGAGGAATCACATGACAACCCTTTTTTCGATGTTTTTATTCTATATTTTTGTTAAAATATACGACCGATTTAAAGTAGACAAAAAACCAGGAATTTACTGAATTGAAGAACCTTTTAAAATCTGTAGATAAAGTTATTGACGCCCATTCAAAATTTTGGTTGGGCGTCAATAACTTTTTATCATCTCATTTGAAAGGAAAAAAGACAAACCACACACAGCTAAGTCGTTACCTTTTTCTCACCTTATCTGCTTCAAACCAAATTAAAATTGGTCAAGTATGAATTTACAAAATTGATTCTTCTGAAATTGTTGTGTCACGCGATTCCTCGCCTCGAGAACGGCTCCTGATCTAGTAGTGCACGTGTACAGGTTGATCTGATTCAAAGTTGGTTTAAAATGTGAAGTATCCATTTTTCTTCACCCGGCTCAAAAACAGTCTGTAAGAGATTCCGGGAAGGCATACAAAAAAGAACTTGTCCGATATCGGAATTTCTTGTTGCAAGCTGACAGAAGTCGTGAGTACATTCAATAAGTTTCTGTCGCTTCCTAGCTTAATCAATCAATGTGTCTTTAGATCTATCCAAGGTGCGATAAGTGTGAAGATAACTGGATATATACATACAGATTTAGTGCATTTAAAGTGATTTAAAGTGATTTAAATATTTTTCTTTTTTGTAAAATGGTCAATTATTTTTCAGTCCTACGGCTACATGTCATCTGTCATTTCTGCCAAATAATGTCGAACAGTTGCTAGACAGCTAGTGCGATGTTTTGCTGAATAACAATTAGGATTTTTCAAGAATTTGTATCAAGAATTTTTTGGATTCGTATCCGTAAAAAAGTTCGATCACTGCATGCTTAATACAGGTAAGTTAACCCTTTCCCAAACGGCACAATTTTAGGGTGATACACGTCAAGAACTGCCACAAATGACAAAATGGAAGTTATTAAAGGTAGAATTTGTGTAAAATTAGGCAGAAAAAATATTGAGACAAAATGAGAAACTGCTGGTTATCAGCAGTTTCTTCTTTTGTTTCAATGTTTTCCCAAGCCTTTTCTATTAGGGACGTCAAAACCAGGTCTTGTTTGGGAAAGGGTTAATTGTCATTGTACGATTAAAGTACATCTTACAACGGTATGGAAACTGCAGCTAAGTCCGATCATGTGGGACTCTGTGGCCATGTTTTTTTTTTTAAGTTTTTTTTTGTTATTCATTTCTGTTATTTTTGTGCTTAAAATCGAAAATAAAATGCCATGCTTCCCTACAAAATTTATTTGTCTTCCCTAATTATGTAGGCTTTAAACTCGTCTGGGTTTTCACAAGAGCGTTGTAGTCATAGTTTTGTGTACATTTTAACGCTAAACAGCCATGTTCATCAAGGTATCCAAACCCTCAAAAGCACCAAAGACCCAGATGCGAAATTTGAAAAGTGACGGTAATTCCTAAACTGTGTTACAGTTCCATTCCAAATACAATCATAAGTATTTTGAACGGTTTAGAAATTTGAATAAATGCATACATATGGAAATATTTGACAAAAAAATTCAAAATTACCTCCCTTGCATATGAATATAGAGTAAAATGATATTTGTAAATTATTTTCTTCTTGAAACATAATCTTGAAATCTGACACGGTGAATCAACTTATTCAAAGTGTAGGCCTATACGATTGTGTGTAATTTGATGCATTTCGTACGGCTAGAAATTGGTGATATTTTCAGGGTCTGTAAACATTAAATGCCACGCTGGAATAGCGAAACCCGTAGCTTGTCACGGTCACCAAACCTGAAATAATGAGCAAAATCAAAATTTGAAGAATTTTAACAGCCCTCTCATTGTAGTCCGGTTATGTCTATGTGCTGGCTCTGTATCAGGCTCTGTCTCTGCGAGATAGCCTAAGAATTTAGTCTATTTTAGAATTCGCGTCTCTAAAATAAGTTATATGAAGTCACACATTTGATAAATCATATCACAAACGAATAATACATGTCAGTTTTTAACGCACCACCGTGCACTGTATTTGCATAGAATCAGAGTATTCCTAGATATAACCACGCAGTAACGGTTATCATTCGTTTGTGTTTCACTCATTGAGTGAACTATTCGTCATACGATCTATTTAATGTGTGATTTATTTGTAAGTCATGTACACCGTGATGTAGATTGTGCATCATGGGATGGGTAAATCTACAGACGAATTTGACTCGCATCAGGTAAGACATTCTGCTATAACTTTCTCATTTCTGTGTCAATTTTCAAATGGTTTGTTGCATGTACCCCGCCTTACTGAGGTCTTTCCTCTGATGTATGACTTCCTGAAATATCCTTGTACTTTTTGCAAATATTGATCTCAACCGACTAGAAAAACGACAAAAATAGGTTCTTTTTCTTGTCGATTGGGATCATTTTTGGGGGAAAGCATTGGGAGTTTTCAAATAAGTCATACAACTGAAGAAAGAGCTAAGTAAGACAGGGTACATGCGATTAACTGCTTAAAATTTGACTCGTGAATAAGGCAAGTTATTGCACAATTTCTTAACAGACCTTTTAAAAATTGAAAATAAAAAAGTTATTGCAAAATAACTGTTCAGAATCGAGATCATTTTGTCCGTAGTTGGTATCTATCCCATGATGCACAATCTCCACCATGTACACTTAAAGACACTTTCAACGCAACACTTACATTTTTCATCATAATTGAATAAATAATGCAGTATATTTTATGTTAGTTTCAGCAAATTCTGTAAATTTCATTAAAAATCAATTGACCCGAACATAAAAAAAATTAGGTCTTTCACTAATACTCAAATTTGAAAAGTCACAAAACTCAAAGCAATTGCAGAATTCAATAGCATCAAAGCAGCGTCACCAAAATCATCCTCATATCTCATACCACTGCTTCATAAGATTTGACAACATACTTTCACGTGCGAAGCAATACTAGAATTCAGTTATACCTATTTTGTTTAAGAAATAATTTTTTGTACGTGTCAGAATTGCACAAAATCATCGACTTTGTTACCAGACAGATTTTTCACCCTTTTGCTCCAAGAAATTTTCAATTACTGGAACAGGAACTTAAAAGGAACGAATTAAGAATGATCCCGCAAAGATTCCTCATCAATTATGCTTTATCAATGAGAAGATGGTGTCTTCGTGTCATTTAAGTCCATGACGGACACACAGAATGTTAGCAGAATGTCATATACTTTACTGCTGTTACATGAATAACATGAATTTACGTTATCAGCTCGCTCAGCTTTTTTTGCGACTTTTTGTTTTCTAGTCATATTATATGAACTGCAAATTTAATCATTTCTACCCAATATTTCTTTATGAAAATTACAGATATTATGCAATTGTGAATGAATTAAATTTGTTGAAAAATGGTTAATTAGATTTAAAGTTATTACTAAAAAGGTAAGTGTTGCGTTAGAAGTGTCTTTAAGTGTACATGTTGTGTCAGTATATTATTGGCTATATCTTTGAGAATGGTAGGTGAACCTGTGTTAATTTCCCCATGTAGCAGTTTTCACTTTCCATTTGAAAATATCTTGAAAACGATTGTATTGAATTCTCCTTACAACGTAATTTTTCAGCACAAAAAATAATTCAACATTTCTTCATATGACGCTCGCTGAATGTTTCGAAAACTCGCTGTACGAGTAAAAGAAATATTTTTTTTAGAAAAAGGTACTCGATACCTGCCTTTGTTGGCGGAGTTTCGCTCTTTGCAGCTACCTCGGAAGTACGATAATGTCATGAGGCAACATAATATTTTGACTTTTTGGAGCACGTTCCCTCGTTTACCACCCGTGAAAGATACGATTATGCGTGTAAAGATCAAGCCGATCTTCAGAATTTAGAAAAGTTGGTGGTTGACGGTTGTTATTGATGATAAAATAAATAAATGTCAATTCAAATGTAGTTCAAAACTTCAATATAGGGAAATTTCCATAAACAAGCTAAATTTTCTGCGACTGCAAATTACCGCAGTAGCACGTCAGTGTTGCTTAACAGGAATATGCTGAAATAAATCCTCTTGTTAAAGTTTAATGATGTAGTAGAATTTCACACATAGGCAATATTCAGACTTATTTTACTTAAAAACTTTGATTTGTGTGAGGTTTTTAGACAGTTTTAATGGTATAATTTATTTCTGCCATAAATCATTTCGACATTTTCTTGACGTTACGAAGATGCCATTATTTCTAAAACTGCCAACTCTTTGTGTTGCGATGCTGTGTCTAATTTAGTGTAGTGGAATTGTATGTATTATTTGACAAGTAAATTCATCCTTAAAGTTTTTCAATCATTTTCATCCCCTCCTTAAATTTATAAACGCTTAACTTTACGTTTTAGTCAAAATGTTTTTGTATAATTCTAATGCTTAAAATATAATGTTTGTTCAATCTCTGTTGAGGTCGCAAGATGATAATGCTTACTGCTTCAATTCTGCTTTTTTTTTCACTTGTCTAATATTTTCTGCCAATTTACAGAAGCAACTTAAACACGTTGATGGTCACCTGTTTCTACTTGACTTACGTATATCGGGATATTGGTCTAGTCCCTCATTAGTAAAACGTTATGGGTCGTTTATATTACTTTAAATATGTGGATGTTTTAGTTAATTTACTAAAATAATAGAACCCTAACCATTGTGCACTTGTTATTTAAGTATAAAAGCTATGGTTAAGTAAACTTCGTATCATTCTTTGATATGGATCTATTCTGGGTAAAGCTATTTCTCAGGAGAATTCTGCTCTAAATGCATTATAGGCTATACAGCGCTTTAATTATTGTATTACATTTATATTCGTATATTCAAAAGTGGTTTTATAAGGTCTAGTTGAAAAATGTGTATGTAGCACATTTTTGGTATTAGAACTGTAGAAAGTGAGAATAGAAATAATGATACGTCACTAGGGTGGTTTTCAACAACCAGTCTAATTCTAAATTAACATTTTAAGATTACACAACAACCCATCCGATTGGCCGAGACATATCAATTAAATGTTTTGTTCTGCACTTTTGGTTAAGACAATTGATTTAGAAATATTGATGATTACGACACCTGGTTTATAGCCTACGATATATACAGTTCCCAAGTCATGGATTCTGGCTCCCCAAATATTTTCTATATCGCATCTTGGGTATTGATAGAAAGTAATTTGTTGCAAACACAGAGAACTAAAATAGATCTGATACCTCTGTACAGATATTGCTAATGTCGCAGTTTCTACCTCTAAATACATGCAGGCCCATAGGAACGGAAGGGGCTAGGGGGCTCGGGGGCTTAGCCCCCCCAATGTTGGCCAAAAATGCCGAATTTTCTTATTTTCACATTGAAAATTTAGGGAAATTCCAATTTAGCCCCCCCCCCCCAATTTTCAGACACTGGGGCTTTATTCCACCCAATATGAAATTGCTTCCTACGGGCCTGATATATGCTTTATTCCGATAACAACATTACAGACTATATTTGCAACATTGTCCTTTGTAAACAGTGCAATATCTTACTCCAATCTAACTATGTATTCTTGCATATTCCAGGTGTGAGACACCTGCAAGATTTAAACCAACGCATGCTAAATAGTATGAACAATTAAAACGCTTTACTAGTTTACATAAAATCATGTAGAATTTCTAAACATGTACCATAATATCGTGAATAGACCATAGTATTGTTTGACCAAATTTACCTGAGACTCATCGTTTTCCGTAAGCGTATTCCGGCATTCATCGGCGTATTCGGTAGTTTCCGCGTGTTTATACACTGCGCTGTGAAAAATGTTAACTTTATTTCTGCATGATCTCATTGAACAAAGAACTAGCGTAGTGGAAAGACGCTGGGCTTTCATTTACAGAGACTCAAGATCGAACCCAGCATTTTACTGATTAAAGTTTTGTTAAGCTTTTTTTCTTTCTTTTTTCCTATGAAATGGAATACTTAATCAATGAATTAATTATTGATTGTTGAAATACTTAATTTTCACAATAATTATAGTTCACTAAATATCTTTTCCCTTTTTATCATAATCTTTATTCGTTCATTTATCATTTATAATCTTCCCTTGAACGTTGCTGATGTGTTGGTCTCTCGCAGCTTCTCTGGAATCAAAAAGACATTGACCCTGCTTACTCCAATTGTACTGATGATTAAGCGAGGAAAAAGGTTCTGGGTCCCCCAGTTGTTTAAGAAAGTTGCAACATCAGCAAACAAGTTTTTATAATACCTGTATCTAAACGGTTTCGACATTTTTTTTAATAACAAGTTAAAGTGAATGGATTCAAGTGAACTGATTGAGGTTTACAAAATGTATGCATGCATTCGAAAAAAAAAGAAATAAATATTGAAAGTAAAAATATTTAAACAAAAGCTCTACTGGGATTCGAACCATGGACATATGGTTTATAGAAGAGTCACCTTACACACTAGGCCACTATTATTCGGTGAGTATTGCGAAGTGTATAACAGTACTTATACAGATTATAGTCCCTTTGTAGAAAATAATGAAAGACCCGAATATTAACGGAATATGCAAGGAGTCTCAGTTCAATCTGGTCAAACAATATAAATTTTGCTTCTTGTCAAGACAAATTCTACATAATAACATGTACATGCAATAGACAGATTTTTTGTGATTTTTACACAATTTGAATGTTATGAATATTTCATTTGTCCTCATTTTTGAAAAGGATGACGAAGAATACCATGTCATTATTGTTGACATGGTACTGACCATTATGCAAAACACGTTCATGTTCTGCAAAAAGCCTAACATAAAATAATGAGGCTTTAAACATAATACGCGGATATGAAAGGCATAGAAGGGAGTACACTCACCCGAGCTTCTAAACGGCCACTTTTATTTTTTGAATAAATAATTCATATCAATTCATTTTGATTGTGTGTTTGGCTTTTAAAATTAACAAAGTCTCCGGCTATCTTTCCGATCAAGTTAACGTCACGTCGAAAACGAAGCACGTGACGTCATTTTGGTCGAAACGTTATAATTGAACGCGTGTATTTTTAATTACGTGGTAAATATTAATTCTATTTTGATAATTTATCCATGTGGATAGCCCAGTCATAAAAAAAAACGTTTAGCATGACAAGAATTATCATTGAAACGCAAGAAATGACCTTTGGAATGTTTGATGTTTGGACTTTAGTCAGAAAGGTCAATTTGATAATTTCCTTTTCTAACAAAAGCTCAATGCAATCATTCGATTTCTTTTGTTTCTGGGGTAAACAAGTCGTTTTTATTGTTTGTCGAAGGATCGAATCTGATATTTGCCACTTTTTGATAAATAAGAAAATTAAGGATGAGTGCATGCGTACCGGAGGCGTTAATTAAACACGACGACGGCCACACTTAAGGGCTACTATTCGTCAAATAGATGGAAAGCTTTATTAAGCAATTTCTAGAAATATACTCAGTTCCAAAAGAAAGTGTGCACTTTTGTGTTTTACCTTTACCTTAATTTTCACAGTGTATGGCAATTTATGGAGTACAAGTGATATCATACTTCAGATTAGACCTTAAAGAAAATTTGCATCAAAACAGATGTCGATAGAATTGCTCATATTGCATACACAGAGTCAGATCATTATGGTGTTGATGGTGTTGAGATTTGCACTCCTTACAGTTTTTCCTGTGGATAGAGTTACAAGCTAACATGCCATTGTAGGGTTTGGCCAGGGCCATCCAAGCCATTTTCACGTTAAACATTGAGCTTTCTTCTAGACGTTACGTGTACGCCAACGTTATCAATCGCTACGTAAGTAGTCACGCGAATTGCCGTCGAACGGTGCAATAACGTTCTAAAGCGAATTTTTGTTTGCATTTAAGGACAGATCCTCCATTTATTTCCTACGGTAAGATTTTTCTTATTTTTTCTGTGCTGATATTTAAATATATGAGAAGTAAAAAAATGACTTAAAAACTATAGGTCGCCAAGCGAATTAAAAAGTTATTGGATTTCAAGGGAGACTACTCTTGTGTAAAATTGCAAAAATGAGGTGTTACTTAAATACCCACAAAAAGGTGTTCGAAATGACTAGGATTACATAAATAAGTATTTATTGTGTTCAATATGTTTTATTCTGTCTAAATATGAGTATCAATTTGGGAAATTTAGTGATGATTTTGAAATTTTTAGTAAAACATTCTTTCAAAAGTAGCTGAAATTGCTCTTTTTTCGCAACGTTTCCGATGATAAAAAATATTCCAGCGGTAAGAATTTTTTCTTTTTTGGTATAGACATAGTGCTTGGTCATACCTACAAAAGCAAAAAAAGAAAAATATATCAAACCAAGCGTTTTTCTTAGTTATAAGTAAATTTTGGTTTACTTTTTGCAGTTCTGTCCGAAATTGTTTCACTACTTTTATCCATTTTCTTCCTTATTACCAGCTTCAGATAATAAAAAGTGTCGTCTTTTGTGTCCATCAGAAGCGGACTAGCTCATAAAGACGCCACTTTGCTTTTGTTGCTCCGTTTTCTGATCTCTAACGCCACATGTTGAACGTGTAACAGAAAGCGAAATGTACCATCCGAGTACTATTACACTTTAATTGACCAAACAGCGAAAATGGAAATAACCGAAAAGGGTCTTGTCATTTATCAACCAAACAACAACTTAATGTAATAAATACATTTGCTGAAAAGGCCAATTACTGAAACAGCCGTTTTTTCGTTATTTAGGATATGCGCAGTAAGTTGCGCAGTAACAACTGGAGGATCTGTCCTTAAGATGACATACAAATGACCAATTACTATTAGAACATAAATACCGTACAAATTCAAATTTTCGGAAGGTTTTTGTTTTCACCAGGTTCGGTCTTGCTCACCAACGTTAACTGTAATTTGTTTCACGCTATGCACTATGTACAAATGTAATGATTATGTGATTTTATGCTACCATATGCCAAAAGGAGTGCAGCGAGTGTAATTTCCGATCGATAACTCATACAGCACGTGAGGCATACGTAAAACACTAAAAATACAAAATCGCAATCCAGCCGAAAATTCGTCCGTGCTATGGGATTTCGTCATCAATATATCGTTTGTCAATAGTCTTGAGATGTGTCGTACATAATTTCCTTGCGGTAGACGGTATACTTTTTGAGATATTCAAAATTTAAAAGTGCACACTTTCTTTTGGAACTGAGTATAATTTCATGAATGTACAAACAAACGCTAGACGAAATTTTGGTATTCCTAGCCACCCAATCCACTACAAACGGCTAAAAAGCGCTTAAATGAATGCGATCCTAGGCCACATCGGCAACGAAATGCCCAAGCCGAAGCATCGTGACAATTATTTTGAAGCCTAAAGTGTATTAGACATCCCCTATGTTATCGGAAAACGGAATGGACAGAAAACGCGTTTCGTAATTAATCAAGAATAACATCTTGGACTTGTTAAACAGGTGGAATGAAGCTTTGCCATGTTTATGATTTCGAAGACCTGACTCCTCGGGAAATCCAGCAAACCTGGTATTTCCGCACTTTACCCTACCCTACCCTATCTTCAAGAATGCGTATTATCCACGAGAATAGAATTCTTAGCCATATGATAAATGCAGTCAGAGATCGCATAGGATATTAAGTTGTGATATGTGACTTTTTATTTATGGGGTAGTGCACTTCTAAACGTCACCACTTCATTAATCACGAACACAGCTTTGTGAAACTTCGTCACATTTTTCAAATATGGATGTATTTTACAAAGAAACAAAACAACATGAGTTTTCATCAGATAGTTCGATTTATAGGTGAAAGAATGAAGTGGTCGTTTAGAAGTTCGGGTGAGTGTTATATGTGAACTGATTTTTAGAAAAAGCTGAAGTGTGTAATTCTTGATGAATTAAGACTAAAGCTGCGCCATACTAAAAGAAATCAGTATTACCTTTTGTAATTTTACGCACTGTGTATTACGGAAACACGATTTATTTTGTAAACGGAATCCTTTATGAAGCCAAATCAGATCTTTCTAAATATGCTTTTTCTGTGCCGTCTCTTGGGAATTTTATAGCAGAAAATAATTTGTCGCTGATTCTGAGAAAACCAAAAATATCGAAATGGTGCAGATTTTTAGCATGGTTATTTATGTACAGATATTATCAGTCTAGTTGCCATATTGGCAACATTGTGAATAACCTGAGGCGCACCACCATGACATTTTTGTTTAACCCATTACTGCACAATGACGTATTTTGACTCCCTCACAAAAAGGCTTGGGAAACATTGTGAAAAATGAAGAAATTGCTTGTGACAAGCAATTTCTTCATTAACCACAATGTTTTCTAACCAAAAATAGAAAGATTTCCAAAATTTCATAAACTTGATATTGTCGTCTGCAACACCTTTCAAATCGAACAATCCAAATTATTGTCGTTTGGTAATGGGGCCTTTCCCATACGGAACATGTTTTGGCGTCCCATACAGAAATCGCTTTGGAAAAACAATTTAAATTAACTCATGTTTCCTTCCTAAAAACGCCCATGTACGTGCATGTCACATACATCAGTTTCAGCAATATTGAGAAAAGGGGGAAAACATAATTGCTAACTTTTCTATTTCCTTCCACTCAATATTTTATCTGCTAAAACATACAAATTAAGAAATACTGATTTTGTTTTCTTCAAATTTATTCGATTAAAACAGCCAGAAATAGTATTCTCTTGATGTTTTGACACCAATTCGAATAAATACACCCTTCCCATTTATGCTTCGTTGCATAACAAGAGATTTTAACATTTTCATAAACAAGTCATTATTGTTAGTGTCCATGCCAGAAAGATGTTTGCAAAACATTTATAACAGGTTTTGATTCAATGTTGATCTACAGTTCCTTCAGCATATCACAATGTTGAAATTAAGTGCAAAACAAGATTTTTTTGAGTTTTATTGGGGTTTTACGCCGTTTTCAACTACCAGGGTCATATCGCGGCGGCTGGAGCACCTGCCCATGGATTCCTGTTGTTTCTTAAACCAGTACTACCACAATACCCTTACCGAGCCTCCAGCTGCTCGCCCACTTAGGGCAAAACAAGAAGGTCGTCGCTTTTCAACGAAAACCTCGTAACTGTAGCTTGTTTTAAGCTGCAGTTGCGAGGTTTTCGTTGAAAAGCAGGGATGTTCTCCCTTCCAGTTGCCGATTTTAAAATACATCATCACAATAGTTACATTTATAAACATGAAATGTTTGAGCCAGGATCTGGAAAAACGTCCCTTAAGGCTTTTGAGCCCAACATAGATCCAGATCAGCCTGTGCATACGCACAGTCTGATCAGGATCCATGTTGTTCTCTTATAGCTTCTTTGTGACCTGAAGTAACCTAAAGATGGCAGCATGGATGCATATTGGACTGCATTTGACAACAGACTGATCTTGAAACTCAAATATTTAGAAAAGCTATAAGGGACGTTTTTTCAGATCCAGGTTCATTTTTTAAAAATGAAACGAACATACAGATTTATCTTTTGAAACAAAAGTATTTCACTAGCCTGTAAAACTGCATGTCCTTTTTGGACACATTTCGACAATTTTCAACACGTTGTCAAAGTCGTTACATTTGCAAGAAGGTTCTCCCTTGCAGTTGCCGATTTTAAAATACATCGTCACAATAGTTACATTTGTAAACATGAAATGTTTGATTGATAGATCAAGCGAAACGATCAAATTCAGCGCCCCCGCGATTCTGTCTGGAGATTTGCATATTGATTTACGACGAACGTGAATTGTAATTCTGCCTAGCCGAGAAGTCTATGCATATTTTTCTGTTTCTCGTAAAAGTGACACATTCTTCAGACTATCTATAAATGGCGATTTCCATGGATTGAATCTGATTTCCATGGATTCCGTCTTTTTTTTCTTTTGGAAACTTCAATGTGTGACCTGTCACGCTATAACACACCTTCTGGGATTTGGGGAAATAATTGCAACAACGTTGTCATCTGCGTGAAACTAGAGCTACATGTGATTAACCCATTACCACACAGTAGAGAGGTTTCGATTCCGAACTTGTACGCCTACTTCTACGTGTACGAGTAATTTTTGTGCGAAACGTCACTATGACGTCATCACTTTGTGATTATTTATCACTCTCGCTACACGTCGAAAACTTGTAGAGGCCGGTTTACACGTAATTAAAAACTTGTAGCTTTTTATCCTTAATTGGTACAGTTTCTAGGTGTTTAAATGAATGCATGAGGTAATTCATGCATTTTTTTAATGAGAATATACTTGTGAGTGGTATCCTAACAAGAATAGTTTGAAAGTTACAGCGTGTTTAATACAGGTCGTATCAACGACCTTTCCTAACCCAATTTATGCCAGTACATAGAGTCAGTACCGCAAGTATTTACCCACTAACCCTGCATAGGATTTATGCAGTTGACGCCTTTTCAAACTTAGTAGATATAGATCAAGTTTATTAAACTGAAATTTATAGATCTACTGTCATTTTCAGATAAGTTTCCGAAGGAATGTCTGACCATTTTTAATATTTTTTGCTGAAGTTTTTCAATAAGGGTAGATCTGGAATTAGGGGGAAAATGCTGGAATTTTCTTCTTTTCCGCTGGTGCTTTCCAAAAACACTTCTAGTTTTGAAACGGGTACAGTTTTTTTTAACCCTTTTAACCCTTTTCCAAATCACCTTGTGTAGCTACAAGTACACGTACGCGTACAAGTTGGAAATCGAAACCTTCCCTAGATAGAAACGTGTACGTGTAGTTACAAGTACACGTACACGTATAAGTTTGAAATCGAAACCTCTCTAGTGACTCCTTTTGACTCCCCACAAGATAAAAGCTTTGGAAAACATTGTGGGAAATGAAGAAATTGCTTGTGACAAGCAATTTCTTCATTTTCCACATTGTTTTCTATGCAGAATGACCACAATGTGTAAAATTTATTTCACTTTGAATTGTCGTCTGCAGCATCTTTGAATTTGGACATGTCCAAAATTGTGTCGTTTGGTAATGGGTTAAGGGTTGTTTTTAAAGTAAGACATGATCTGATGTCTTTCCCCCTCTTATACATGTATATTGCGCTGTGTAATAAACGGTGAAAGGGCAAGCTTTCTTTTGCGTGTCAGTGTCGTTTAATTATATAAATTTACACACCAACTTGTTATCATTAACACGTGCTCATTGATTCTCATTTACAAATCTGACTTTCAAACGACTCCTTTCTGTTGAGGGTTTGTTTCTCCCTTATATTTACGTTATAAGAATAATATTTTCTTCAAGTTGTACTGGTATTCCACTTTAAGTACAGACAGTTCACAGATACAATGACACTGTGCTTCAATAACTGCCTTTCTTGTCTGGGTATATTTCTATAGGCTTGTGTCACATGAATAGATCTATTGTGTCTTTTAGAAAGAAGTAGTTTGAGAAAGTGAAACACGAAAAGGGTTTATCTGTGATCTTCCCTTTATCAGGGTACGAAGAAAGAGTCTACAAGTGTGAAAGATTGTGACAAAGAGTTAATTATCTTGTAAGTTAGATCTTGTCCTTCATTAATTGTCCAGTCATATTACGCAGCTGGTACAAGGTATTTCTTGAACAACAAACACATTATCCAATCCGAATCACCAGCTTTTCGTCCTTTGCTGATTCATGAAAAATCATTCATTTGGGAGAGACAACTGACTTTTGTCAAATATCGAACCCTAGGTCACGTGTATTGATAGAATCTGACGTTTCCGACTGAGCTATCCTCGTTCGGCAAGGTGCTCATAAAAGGTTGCCTATTATGTGCGATGTCGAGAATATTTATGCCTTGTTCAAAGAGAATGAAAATGATAACCAAATGTTAGTACAGTTCATGAATACGGAGACGCCGGTCTGCAATAAACATGAACATTATCTGAGTACATTTCTATAGAACATTGGTATGTACGTAGAACCATTGTACACGAACCTCTATAAATACATACATAACTCAAGCTATATCAGTATTCCACCTTAAGTACATTGGCGTCATACAGCAATAAAAGAGGATAATGTCTAAGAACACTTCTGAGAACGTTTTATGATTGATAAGAAAGGACAAAAAAGACACACATATATTCGTAAAAGACATTATCACTGTAGATCTGCAGAATACTGGTCATCTATCCATGTGCGACGTATCAGTCCAAATGTTTCTTTCTAGTGCCAGTAATCCGCTGTCAGAGCAGATCAAGTAAAATAACGTCGTACTGTCATAAATGTGGACACTGTATGAGAACAGCTCTATAGACTTTTTTTCTGATTTCTGAATTTTTATCTGATAATTAGTTGTCAGGTTACTTTAAGAATAAAGTGTCACACTGCTCCATAAAGGGTCGTCCCTGTCCCAGCAAACTTCTATATATTTGTGATATGAAAGATAGCATTGTGTCTGTGTACGGATTTACTGACAGAATGGTCTTCCTATTGTGAAATATGTCTGGAACGTTTATATTCTCTTCACAGTGAATAATAATGAACTATATATCGTTGCTTTTCAACATAAACCTCGTATCTACAGCTTTTTCAAAGCTGTAGATACGAGGTTCTGTTGGAAAGCGACGATATATGTATGCATCTAGACAGACCGATATTCTCCAGGCAAATGCACTCCATGAATAAGACGGCGCTTTACTGCAATAATATTGGGTCTCGCAGACTCTTTGAAATAAATAAACGAAATTTCTTTTTTTATATTTGCATAAAAAATATTTTTGTGAAAAAAATATACGGTACGCAAACAAATGAGTACATTGTTATCGTGACATATTTTGTCTAGATACAATGTTAGCTTGTATTACCTTAACTTCAAATCGAACTAGGCCAGGAAAGGGGCAGTAAATGAAAAAAAATGCAATTCGACGAAAAGTTATTTTTCCACCTTGTACAATAAAGTTCAAACAAAAACTTTATTTAGAAGTTAAACTACATTATATGGTGTGCTTTTTTTCAATTCAGGTATATGAGTTTTATTTTAACTCCAAGCGTCTTCAAGATGTTTCACAATTTCCTAAATAAACATACATGTATAATAAATTATTCTACAGTTTTTTTCAATGTTCTAATCTTAAAATTAAGGTAGAAAGTTTTCTTTCTTAAGTGCGACTTATCATATTTATTTTCGTTTTGGAAAAAGAAGGAGAAGATGTAATAAGAAGGAGAATGTGTAAGTTTCGGGCATTCCGTTAAGAGAAATGTCTTTGCCGCGACATTTTATGTCTGCGTAGAATTCTAACATTCAGATCTTGTATGACCTACAATTTATATTGATATAGGTCATGACAGGGTGGTGAACGATGTAGGAAAACAATTAGCTGAGAAATTAACTTTCCACCTAGTATAAAAAGATCCTCACTAAACATAGCACTTTATTTCGAGGTCAAAACACCTTAGATGTGGGTGGTGTATAGGTCTACACTCACCCGAACTTCTAAACGGCCACCTCATTCTTTCACCTACAAATCAACATTTCTGATAAAAACTCATGTTGTTTGATTTCTTTGTAACATACATCCATTTTTGAAAAATATGACAAAGTTTCACGAAGCTGGGTTAGAAATTTATGAAATGGTTACGCTTAAAAGTGCACTACCCCATAAATAAAAATTCGCATATCACAACTAAATATCCCATGTGATCTCTGTGTGCATTTATCAAGGCTAAGAATCTTATTCTCGTGGATAATATGCATTCTTGAAGATGCTGTAGGGTATGGTACAGTGCGGAAATACCAGGTTTGCCGAGTCAGGTCTTCTAAATCGTTTGCTTTGGCAGTGCTCGAATCCGTCTGTTTAACAAGTCCAAGACGTGATTCTTGATTAATCACGAAACGTGTTTTGTGTCCAATTCGTTTTCCGATAACATAGGGGATGTTCAGTACAGTTTAGGTTTCAAAACATGTTTCACAGTGCTAAGGCTTTGACATTTCGTTGACGATGCTGCCTAGGATCGCTTTTATTAAAGCACCTCATAGCCGTTTGTAGTGGATTTGGTGGCTAGGACTACCCAAATTTCGTCTATCGTTATTTGTACATGCATGAAATTATTTCTAAAAATTGCTTTATAAAGCTACCCATCTTGTTGACGAATAGTAGTCCTTCAGCGTGGCCGTCGCCGTGTTTTATGAACACTTCCGGTACGCATGCACTCATCCTAAACTTGCTTATTTGTGAAAAAGCCGCAAATATCAGATTCGATCCATCGACAAACAATAAAAACGATATGTTTACCCCAGAAACAAAAGAAATCGAATGATTGCATTAAGATTTTGTAAGAAAAGAAAATTATTAAAATGACCTTTCTGACTGGAGCCCAAACATCAAACATTCCGAAGGTCATTTCCCGCGTTTTAATAATAATTCTTGTCATGTTAAATGTTTTTCTGGCTGGGCTATCCATGTGGATAAATCATCAAACCAGAATTGACATTTATCACGTAATTCAAAATACACACGAGCATATTTTAACGTTTCGATCAAAATGACGTCACGAGCTTCTTTTTTGACGTGACACTACTGTTCTTTGTTCGAAAAGATAGAATGTGACTTCGTTAAGTATAAAAAGCAAACACCCAATCCAAGTAAATTGGTATGATTTATTTATTCGAAAAATAAAAGTGGCCGTTTAGAAGTTCGGGTGAGTGTATAGGCATAATGGAGATAAATTTATTTGGGAATAAGTTTATTTTGATTCATAAGGTCGATTAAGTCATTTGAAAATAAGAATTTAATCTCGTGGGTCTTGTAGGTTGTTGTGTTGGCTGGTTCCAATTTTGGACTAAATCAAATTCAAAGATTTTTTTTCCAAATGACAAAGTAAACGTCATCGAAAAAAAGAAAAAGTCTCGGTTATATCTTTGAAATGAATAACCAATTTCTGGTTATTATCATTTTTGTCCTTTCTCTTAGAAGTATTTTAAAAATAAAATTAGTTTAACATTACAACGGATGTAAATACAGTATGAAATAAAACAAAAAATAAGTTCGTAATATAGGTCCCGATAAATGACCTGACAGAGCATCTCTAGCTAGAAGCTGATGTGTCGAGGCCTATAGATATCTCCACCAAGTAAGAAGGAAACAGTTTCAGTACGATATTCTATGTCCTCTTCATAACTTCCCTTTTCCCGAGACGGCTGAAATTATTTCTATTTAAACAATGCCATTAGAGAACCATTATTCGTATAATTCATTTCCGTCTAAGTCTTATACTACTAAATGATAAATTACGACCATGGATTAATTCAAGAAACAACTTAGAGAATTGTTTCGCACGCTACTTTCTATTACTTATAAACCCTTAACATAACATTTCTCAGAAACTTGAGGACCGTTTTCTTAAATCAAGGACAATTCTTTACTACAATTTTAGACAATGATCGCCGTTTCAAGATAGATACAGACTGATTTCATGTTAAATTGTGGTCTACCTTAATCAAGATGATAAAAGAGGGGTGTTAACTTAGTCCTGTGCCATTCAATTTCAAGTAAAATACAGAAATCCTTTGTTATTGAAAACACACCAGTGTAACTCAAAGATGGTATAATCGGAGGTATTCAGACGATGTCCATTCCGTTGTTTCTTTTTTTTTTTTTTAATCTTTCAGTTTAAGAGTTGAACTGTTATGGTAGTTAGACAGAATACACAAATGAGCCAGAATCTGGAAAAATGTCCCTTAAAGCATTTTTAAAAAATTGAGTTTCAAGATCAGCCAGTTGTCAAATGCAGTCCAATATGCATCAATGCTGCTCTCTATAAGTTACTAAAGTTCACGAAGAAGCTATTGGAGAACAACATGGTTCCTGGTCAGACTGATCTGGAACCATGTTGTTCTCAAATGCTATAAGGGACGTTTTTCCAGATCCTGGCTCTCATGTTTAGTAATAATCTACAAACACAATCAAAGGTAGACATTTCTCAAAACTGCTAGACACACTTTCTGCATATTTAAACTCTTTTTATCTGGGTTCATTATTGCCCTTGAAGTATTTTAGGATTAATCGTTCCGCGATATCTCTTTTATCTGTAAGGAAAAGGTGAAAAGAAAATACACAGAACAGTGTTGTTTTTAAAACACACTTTCAAATACTTTTACAGTCATATAAAAAATGTAATAAACCCTGTTTTCATTATTTGTTCGTGACATTTTAAATTTCCCAAAGTTACACAAAACTACAACAAGGTCACTACAATTTCCCGCGTCCTGCACGCTGCAGCTAGAATGATTGACGTTTTCAGGAAATTAATTTCATAACTCTTCTCTATAACAAGAATTCATTGATCCGGCTTCATGTCATGTGAAGAAATAACGAGTGCTAGTTTATTGTCTGGGATGATAATATACGACCGAAATATCACCGAAAATGATAGAATCGAACTTTACGTATAGAAATATAACAAAAACAGGCCCTTTTCAGAGGATGCATTTTCCTTGCATATGGTTAGTTTTTGACCCATGACAAGATAAATAAATTCTAAGATGCAGCAGACGTCGATTTCAAGTAAATTCAATATAAATTATTTCGGCCATCTTAACGTAAAAGGTTGTAGTTACGTCTTTTTTAAACCATAGATCAATGTCCCATACAAAATTGCATTACCAAAAAGTTATACGGCATACTGTGTTGGTGGTACCATCTTGGTCCAAGGCAAATGTATAATTGGTTTCAGATCACGTGACAGCATTGACACGTGATTTAAGACTATCATAGTACTCCACACCTCACCTCGCCTATGCCGTGGCGGTTGCCGTTAGGGCACTGTTGATGATCTGCCAACCATTTTTCTCCATCCCTCCTTGTCCTTTGCAAGCATGACCGCCTCGCCCATCTTCATTCCTGTTCATTATGTGATAATGTTTTCTCAACGCTTTCTCTGTCTTCCTCTCTCCCGTTGCCCTCTCACTGTTCCCTGGAGAACTATCTTGGCAAGTCCATTCCCTCTTGTAACATGACCAAACCATTTTAACTTTTGTTTCCTGATACAGATAGTAGTGAGTAGTTATTCATATTGACCGAAAGATATCTTCACTCTGTTCTAAACCTCCTCATTGGTGATATGGTCTTTATATAAAATGTCCAGCAGCCTTCTGAAACTTCTCATTTCTGTGGCTTGAATTCTCTTCTCTAATTATGCAGTCAGTGTCCATGTTTCACAGGCGTAAATGAAGATTGAGTGGACAAGAGAATGCATCAGTCTTAGATTGGAGTTAAGCTAGATTGCATTGTCTTTCCAAATGGTGTTTAACCTGGACAATGTAGATGATGTCATAGCTATTCTTGCGAGTATTTCAGGCATGGACCCCTGATCTGAGACTATTGTTACACGGTACTTGAAATTCATTACAGTTTCAAATTTCTCACCATTTGCCGTCGTGTCAGATTTGATTGTTAACTCCATCAATATTATTTGTCAACAATTTTGTTTTGTTGGTCAACCGAAGCCGCTAACCGAACAAAAAGCAGCAGCAAAATCGTTTGAGACAAGAAATAAAAATGTGTTTAATCCACCAATTTACAAGCACCAAGTCGTTTTCATGGACTCTTGTCTTTTCCTCCTCACATTACACTCCAAAATGGTGAGTAAAATACACAATTATTTAATAATTTATCGAATGCATTAAAGTAATCACCAAATACATTTTTCATTGATTATGAGATTTTCACCAGAAATATAACCATCAAAACTTTCGATGTTTAGCAAACTTTGAGTAGCATATTTGCACTAATAAGATAAAAGTTGCGTCAAACTCTCTTAACTATGTGTGATTTAATGGCATTTCACATTCAGGTGCTAGACGAGAAGGAATCACGTGACAAAACATTCTCGATATTTTTCAATAATTCTGTTAACATGTTATCGATTTGAAAAAGGTCTGAAGCAGAGAAGGCGAAATAACACCATGGATTTGCTATATGCGAAGGATATGATCTTTTACACAGCACATGGGAACAAAGTTATTTACGACAAACAAAATTTTGGTTGGTCGCCAATAACTTTTTTATCAGTTGTTGTTGTTGTTTAAAAGAAAATTCCGTGGATGTGCATTTATCACAATGAAAAAAAGTTATTATATGTAGAGGATAACATATACTTGCGTATACGAAGAAAAAATCCAATCAAAATGTCATGACGATTTATTTGAATGGACGAGCCTAAAGTCTGAATACTTTAGTTCGGGATCATAATATTTGAATTAACAAATTGGATTTTGATACTACTGGTCGTAAAGTACCTTTCGTTAGATTGAACCTCAAAGTTCGGTACAGATGAATTAGAAAAAAACGTGGAAATGAAAACGGATAAAAGACGTTCAATATAAAATGCCATTTATCATATTTAGTCTCAGCAATTTATCATTGCCCGTCAGAGATTGAATCGATATTGTTTCAGCAAGATCTGCATGGGATAGATTTTGTTATAATTGAATGAAAAAACTATTTATCAAACAAGCACATGCAACGGGCATATTCAATAGAACAATCACGCACATATTGCCCAGTACAAGTGGGGTCAATCATGTTGAAACATAGAATTTCACATAAAAGACTTGAATGTTGACAAAATGCATTAACGCTATACATGTATTGAAAGTAAATATTACATTTATTATATATAAAATACTATCTTTTTTAAAATCCGAACCTTGGTATGGATTTCGATAAACAACCCGGCAGAGCATCTCTAGCTAATAGCTAGAGATGCTCTGTCAGGTCTTTTTTCTTGATCTGTATGTGATTAAAATATTACCAGCCATAGCTTTTTGAGAGTTGTATCGCATTTATTTGTATCATATTTTTATAATGATGCCTCAGTTATTGTTGGTTTTCAGTGTTAACGAAGTTTTCATTTATTTTCAGTCATAAAATGGTACTTATGTAGACTATTTCATTTTCATGGTTTCGTGACTATAAACGAAAGCATGAGCGGTTTTTGAATCTGTGTTTGTGTTCTCTCTAATCATCGGACGAGAACAAGAGCTCCGAATTAGTTAAATGCCATAAGCATGTGCCGCCTCTTGTCCGATCAATTCGTTTTGACATGACATAAATAGCAGTTGTCTTGGCTTTTCACAGCAGCATTTCATGACTGGATTCCTGAGGAAAAGCCAAAAAGTCGGACCGATCAAAATGAAATTATTTGGTTCGGAATATACAGGCTTAAGCTCGGTCCACATCCGTGCAAGTCCATCTTTGGGTTACATGTTGTTATTTGCCAACTTTTTCCTTAAACAGGTCTGCTGAAAAGGAAACATTTTTTTAAACAAAACAAAACAATAGATAAATAAAGCACACAGACGATGAATTTGTCACTTGAAATCTAGTGAGTATGACAGCAATGTGTCATTTTATCTTAAAAACCGATTCTGTGTGATATCCAAGCCAAAAACTCCTTGCAAAAATGCGAAGACACTGCTACTATTTCCTCTACAAGGATTATACAAGTTCTGGTACCAATTACAAAATTATTATTGCTTCTTTTCAGGCAGACATAAGTCATAATGTTTGACATATCCCTTTTGACAAAAAAACGTGAGTAAAGATATGTTTGCGGGGGCGTATAAAAAGTTTTGTGTCTCGCATAGAAAGAACCAGATATTAGTTTTTAAACTGCTTTATATTTCAACATGGACCCATGCCCACACCGTAAAATTGGTCCATCTAGTTTGTCATACACTTATGTAGCCAACACATTTGTATTGTAACAAACCGTCTTCAGAACTAGTCATCTTTGTCATCTTCTTAACCCTCTCTGTCTCACGAGAATTCCGTCCCCAAACATTCGATACTTGTAAAAGAAAAGAAAGACTTCCAGTTAAACTGCAGGTAATCGCTCCTCAACTTTTTGGAAGATTGAGCGTCCACTATTAGAAACCTTATTACACCACCTTCTTAGTATACGTTGTTTTATTCGTCAACTTTTCGGGGACAGGTTATATCCATTCACCATCTTCGGTGTGACTGAATTATAACATCTAGCAAAATGATTCTACATTCAATCTGTATTTGAAAAATTCGTGTAGAGACTATCGGAATGGAATAAATATCCGAACCTCAAACCCCTTTGATGTCCCCTCGTATATATTTATGTAGATATGTCTCATTGGGAAGGAGTAACAAATCCGCGCTAGACAATGAGACCACTAATCAAATTCAAGTGTCTGAGATCTATCTAAACGTTTGGTAATGTCAGATTTAATTACCTACTTAATCCCTCATGTAAATGACATTCCCACCGAATTATGTCGTCAGAATTTCTGCTCTCATTTGTACGTTCATAACATGTACATGAAAGTACAGATTTTGTGGAAGGACTAAGAGGAAAGAGAAGTGTGCTCTCAGCCTGTCCATATTTTTTCGCGATTTTAAACTGCTTTTTAAAGATCGTTATAAATGGAGATTGTTTTGATTGAAATGTGAATTATGAAATGAGAATTCCTCTACATTATTTAGTACCAAATCACCGCTAGACATTAAAACGACTAATCTAATACAAATGTCTGTGAGATATCTAAACGTTTGGTTATGTCAGATTTAATTATGTGTTTAATCCCTCATTTAAATGATATCCAGGCTAAACGCGGTCGTCACACCGTTTTTCTCGGAGCTCTTCATTCGTGACAAATCGTCGGCTCCATGGAGAAACATTGCAACTACTTCGTTTAAAGCTACAATTACACTGTTCTCCTTTAAAAAGAAGAGCCGAGATTTTTTCGTAGCATAGTTATTTTGAGGTACTTCTAGGACGTCTATAGCCTTGCTATTGTAACCGATTCATGTCAAGATGAATTATGCCTTGGTGGGATCCCGTCGTTGACTAAAGCCGTAGTTACGAGATTTTATAACATTCTGGGGGTTTAACAAAACGGTAAAACGGTTTTAAAAAAGTGGTATCCGTCTGATAAAAAGACAAAAGGTTAGACAAATTAAGTATGGACTAGTGTCCTTTGGCTGATACAATTATCTTTTTTAAAAAAAATATAAAATTGGGTATACCTTAGTCAAATTAACATTTGGAAAGGGTATCATGTTCTTAATACTAGATCTTTTACTCAAAACGCACCAGAATTACAAGTAGACACACCTACTTTATATATGACAAGAACAGCTGAATGCAAATTCCAACAATCCAGTCTAATTGCTATGTATCATCCTACATCCAATTTCTATAAAAGCATTTACTTGTATTCTTAAGTTCACAGAATGTAGGTGCGTGTTTCTGTAAAACCATTGATCACCCTCGCCATCGCACGTCAGGGATAAAGTGTAATCTCTTACCTCGAAAACTCTACCATATCAAAACTGTCGTTGTTAAGATTTTTAAATCTAATACCAAGTAATGAGATGACCATGTATTAATTCATGGAAAGACTGTTCCTTTATTAAAATTGCATTTTGTATATCATGTTGTATAAATTATAGATGAGCAAGTGCATTATTATGAAAATTTCAGCTGTTTTTATGATTTGTGGAAATGCCTTTAATTCTTATTACTCAACACGGCCGTGTGTCCACAGTTTGAGCAAAGCAAAATTCCCTGACTTTTCCCAGACTAAAATCAAATTTTCTTGACTTATGTTTACCGTATTTTGCACGTTAATTTATGAAAATGTTGGCCTCCTCCACCCCTACAGCCAACCATTTCCACCTCTAATTTTACTATCTGTAACTGTATTACTATTTGTATGATTTTTCTTTTTTTCTCTTTTTCTTCATACATACATAATGCATGCTTTATGAGCTTATCCTATACTGCTGGGTGTGGGTTTTGAAATAAGATGCATGCCAAAATGAACAAAAACACAAACTAAACTCATAGAAGCGGACTATTTTTGATGTGCATTTCAAAATATAAACTTTCTTTTAGGCACTTCAACATGAATTAAATGGTACATTATTTGGTATCATGTATAAAATTCTTAAAAACTCTCATTCTGAAGTACATTTATGAAGAAATATAAATACATATAAATACATATAAACCGTATTAGTTTATCCTGTTTTGTGTCTTTTTGGCATGCTAATCTACAATATGCTTATCAACATAGTTAACTGAGCTACAGATCATAAAATTAATTTGCAATCATACAATTTCAATGGATAGAACTGAATCATATGCAAAGAAAATACTTGTTAATGTTGTAGAGTAAGTTTCTAAACACACCTAAAACTTAACAATGTATATAGTCCTACACTTAGTCAGTTAGAAAGGTAAAGTTACTCCAAGTGGAAAGAAGAATAAACAAAACAATTGTGCCAACCGACAGCCAACGGTATATCAAACTTGGAAAATACATTTAACGGATATAATTATAACTAGATTTTAGCACATGTAAAACAACTATTAGAACTAGCGTATAATATACCTTAAGCATAGGCCCAGCATTTAATGCAATTTGAAACTGTCATGTGTCAAGGTGCTGGGTGTTTAACCTGACTGTCATGAATAAACTTGATACTGAGCCTTGTTTTGAGAGCTTTAATAGGACAGGTTTAAAAAAAATGTGATCAAAGTGTGACATTTAAATGTTAAGAATAACAGCTAATTTTACAGAATATCATCCAGATTTCTTAATTAGGGTGGCCAAAAACTATTCTAAATGCTTAAGCAGTGCCCAAATTACATTTTAAATTCATGTTCACTACTGTTTAGCTAAATTTGTGTGCACAATCTTGCGAAATGACAACAAAAAAGTGTTTCACTCCTGACAGCATATATATTGCACAATATGAGAAATTGTAACCCACGAATCACTAAAAAGTAGAGTGCAGAATGCCCACAAGGTTGATGGCTTCCTAAAAACATTTGAGTGGTAGATTTCTGGCTGAATAGACAAAAAATGAGAACACATTTTGAAAAATAAAAGTGTTTCACTCCTGACATAAAATTTAGAGGGGTATTGTATAAAACAGGCTCCACATCCTAAACCAATGAAGATAAGATAAAAAAGTAATTTTAAGATGATGATACACATGTTGTTTTATGAATTACAAGTGCTTATTGTAGTATCCTGTCACTGTCTTTTATTTACCATAGCTTAGAAAGTTGGTAAAAATGTTAAGTGTCACACAAAAACGTTTCACTCCTGACATTTTGACATGTATTAGTGACATATTTTTTTTGTTTGTGAAGCGATTTTCTTTAAACTTGGCACCCAGTATATAGACACAATAACACATCTTTTTAGCCTTGATTGGGTTGAATATGTTTCTCTGTAAAAGCTGTGGCATGTAAAAAGTGAATGGTCACATTTTTTTTAATTTTGCCCAATACAATTTACAGTGCACATAGGATTTACATTTCCTTCAGTTTCTTCTCTAGTGACTGTATCTTTCTGTCCAGCTTGTTCACTTTGCATTCTTTTCTCCTTGGCCTTTTCTCTAAATTCAATTGACTTTGTCACCAGGCCCCGGTTTCTCGAAAAAACTTAAGTGTATTCTCATGAGTTCATGCTCAACTTCTATTTAATACCAATCAACGTTGATTGGTATTCAATTGAAGTTCACGTGGATTTCGTGCGATTTGATCACGATGCTCAGATTTGAGCATGAGAACATACTTAAGTTTTTTCGAGAAACCGGGGCCAGATCCCACTTCATTTTCTTTTCTGCCTCCTGAGCCACCAGGTAGGTCATCTGCTTCCTTCAAAAGACCCTCTGCACTGGATTCAAATTTCCGTTTCTTTCCTTTCAAAGATGTCAGTTGTTCATGAACAGCTTTTTCCTTGTATCTTCTGCATTAGCTACTTTCTTCCTTTTCTCTGCATCTTATTAGGCATCATACTTTTTCCTGGCATTTCTGCATGCTTCCATGCTTCATCTTTTTTGTTACTGGTATTTGTGACACATCAAACTGATTCCCTTTCTCTGCACCACTTAGTTGATTGTCTTCACTAGACACTTTAAGTGCATTAACAAGTCCATCATAAACTATTCTGTAGGATTTCAATGTCTCCTTTCCCATGTTAGTGTTCAATATGTCCTTATTTGTGGAAAAACCCCTCTCTACTGTTTCCTGTCCATGAGACATCACTAACACCATCTTTACAACTTTCCACAAAGTTTTGAACTTGTCATTCACTCCTATCAGAATATGATACAGCTTATCTAGTCTATCCTTGGTCTTATCAAATGAGGACAGTTTCAGACTTTCCTCCTTTGCTACCTCTCTTATCCATTGTTTAAATTGTTGGAGGCATTTGTCATACTTGCTGGCTGTTAGCCATTGAGTATTGAGCAGTTTCTGCAAAGCATTGCTCATCTTTTCTGTAGCTTTTTCTGGGTCACTACAAATGAGAGCAGGGTCAAGGCAGTACATTGACTTAACGGTGGCATATTTCAAGGGACATCCTTCCTGAAGCTTTTCGATCATTTGCTGGAGAAATATTATGCATTCTTTCTGGAACTCCAGTACCCGAAGAGGGCTAGTTTTCTTCTCCTTTAGAGCCGAGTCCACTGCCTGCTTTGCTGCAAATCTACCTTATCTGGCATGACCAGATTGTCTTTCGTAAAAACATTTATTTTTGACACATTTGTTGTACCTTCTAGAATTTGCTTCTTTATGGATCTTTGAAGCAAGTTTGTCATGATATTCTCCAGTCCACAAGAGAAGAATGGCACCATAGGCTTGTCTGTTTGAAAGAGTTCTAAGAAAGGTATCAATATCTTGGCAACAGTTATGAAGAAATATAGCTTTGCTCGAACAAGCTGGTGGTCCTGAGAGTATTCTATCAAGTATATGTATGATTGACATTTGGGTTGCTGACTCTTGGTTAACTTCTGTTCAGCTGAAATATATGACTTGTCTTTGGGCCAAATCTTGATTGCCCTCTCAGCAACTTGAACATCTTCCAACTAACCATCTGGTACTACAAAACTGCAAGGAAAAGAGTGCACTATCCTTGTTTGCGTTCTGGTAATCCTCCCTTCTGGCAGGTGAGTCTTTGAAGCAGTGGTATAGTGCTCTCATGATACCATCCAATTTCCATCCGGTTTTACTAGCTCCATATTTGAATGCTCCATTAAACTACATGAAGACAGCAAGATCCAATGTTGATTAACATTTCGCCTCTGGCTCTTTTGTGCTTTTGAGGGTTTGGATACCTTTAATGATATTTATTATTTTTTGTTGGTCATCAAGTACTAATAAGTTTACATTTAAAATATACTAGGAAAATGGAAAATTTCTCTCCTTTTCCGTCTATATTTCAAAGGCTATATTTACTTCAAACTATTTTTTAACATATCTGATATCCATTGATGGATACGGGATCATATGTCAACTCGACTTAACCCATTACCAGATGGCAAAAATTTAGATTCTTTTAAATTCAAAGATGTTGCACATGACAATTAAAACTGAATGAAATGTTACATTTTTCGACTTTGTGTGTAGAAAATATTGTGGAAAATGAAGAAATTGCTTGTCACAAGCAATTTCTTCATTTTCCACAATGTTTTCCAAAACCATTATTTTGCGTGGAGTCAAAGAAAGACACTGTGTGGTAATGGGTTAAACAAAATAATCGACTCATCCGATGTAGAAATTACGGTTAAAGATTATTACATTCCGGTTTTATTACAAAAGCAATTGTCTTCAAAATGTTTTGAAAAAAATATTGCGCACCAACCAGTTTATTAAAGTTCCGGTTTTATTACAAATAAGGTTGTAACAGAGGCTACATTAAAATAAAAAAAAAGATCTTGAATGAAGGTAAATCGTATTTCCTTCTTTATTTCCAATATAATCTCTTCTTATTAAGACCATAGTCATATTGTAATACTACTTGTTCACTAAAAAACATTGGAATGTCCGGATCGGAGTTTTGTTGTTTCTGGACAAAAGTTTCATAGAACTTCCAGCTGGTGTTTGGTCCATCCATGGAGATTTGCACATGTTCAGCTTTGAGAGTGCCTCATTAAATTTCACCCGAAGATATCCTGATCTTGTGTGACCCAGGAATATAGAGTCAAAGTGACGTGTAACCACCTTATTCAGTTCAGTGTCCCAAAACCTAATATGCAAGTCCATTTATTCTTTCTGAAGAACTTTATTAAGAGATTCATCAAAGCACACAACAAATATTGCTCCCGGTTTAAGATATTTTGAACTAAGGTCCTCCTTGGAGTAGTTGGCAAAGCCAAACTGGATGAAATAACCACATTTTGTTTTACCATATTGGAACTTCTGTGCAATTTTACTGTTTGGAAACATTTTCTGGAAGAGATTACTTGTCTTTTCACTAGAATTGATAGAGTAGTAGCTTATATTTGTCTTTATAGACCACAAAATTTCTGCTGCCAAAACTTGATCCCTTATAACGTAGTTTGACATCACTCCAGATGTTGATGACTTCTGTGGTCGTGTTGGTGGCAGAGGGGGTGGAGGTGGCACCACCATAATCAATTATCTGTAGTATCTACAGACTTATTTTTCTCCTCAACAATTCTTGGAGATACAATCTTGCAAAAGAGTAAATCATTGGTTTTGTTTCCTGTTTAACTTTGCCCGACAATTGAGCTTTCAATTTGTGTTTTTACCACCTGCATGGCTGACAAGAGATTGTCTTCCCATGTTTCCTAATTCAAAGCTGTATCCACATAACATACAGCGGGCTTTGGTGTCTGATTTTGGGTCTACTCCAACCCAGCTAGTGAATGCTGGCTCCTTAATCCAGTCTTTTTTTAACCTTGTCTGTTTGCTGTTACTCATTATTACAAGTCTATATCATTCATAAGTGTTCTACACACAGGTAAGTGACAAGAGTCCAAAAGCAGGGAAAGAAAAACTCCAAAGCACCAGGTTAGTAATAGTATGTGATAGCAAAGCAGAAGAATCCTCTTTCACATCATTATCTGTAAAAGACAAGAAAATGTGTTATATTTCCATCCCTCATCATGAAAAAGAAGTGTTAGCTGAGGAGGCAAAGGGCGCTAGTCCCTTCATATTTCCATCCCTCATCATGAAAAAGAAGTGTTAGCTGAGGAGGCAAGGGGCGCTAGTCCCTTCATTTTCTTCCCAAAGAACAATTTGGAATAATGAATACTACTTATCACATTATTATTGATGTTATTGTTATTATAAGCATTATCATTATAGCCAATCATGAAGAAACTGTCTTAGCCTTTATTTTCTTTTATCTTTTTATCATTCATACACCAGTTATTTCAAAATTCCTTGACTTTTCCCTGCATGACTTTTGCTTAAATTGTAACATTGAAAAAATATTTTCCCTGACTTTTTCCCTGACCGTGGACACCCTGTTGAAGCAGTCACCTTTATTCCAAACAAGAAACACATATAATATATAACATTTCTATAATTCAAATAAAATATGTTGATATGTATTGTTTAACTTATGATTATGTTTCCTTTCTTTTGATACGCCCGAAGGGTCGTATTATGTTATGGCCCCGCTCTTCCGTTGTAAATAAGGAACCCCCTATTTGTACATATGCTTGAACCCGCATCACAGAAATCCTGGATCTGCCGCTGAAGGTTTTCGGATTTTTTTATTCTCGTATAAAAGAAGGGAATGATGTGGCTCAAACTATTAAGCTCTGTGTTTAAGTCAAGCGAAGTGATTATGCTAGGGCAGATCTCGCGGGAGTCGGTGGTGGGTGGGTTGGTGGTGGTCGGGACACTTCGGCATTAGTAGGAAAATAAATTGTCTTTATGAAATTAGGATAACGTTACATATTTAACACATTCAAAAATCATAATTTGGCCCACGCCCACCTGGAAAATGGTCCTAGAATCGGCATTGGTGCGTACATTCATATGTAAATGGACATTGTTGAAGAAAAGGGAAAATCTATCGCCATTTGTTCTCTCTCTCTATATATATGTTTTCTAATGATTTATAGGACATTAACAATTAACAGTAGGTTTAGTTTTGGGAAAGGGTTTACATGATATGATTATGATGCTAAGTTTTAATATGTCTATTGTAATCATCAACTATAGATATCAACTTGTAAAAGCTATCGTAATGATATGATTTGATAACTTAAGATTCTTAAACTGTAATTAGAACAAACACTTCTAGCTTATAGATCTCTATGAAAGTTGGGTATGCTGTAGACATGGATAAATAAAAAAACATTTTACCATCTTACTTTATACATATTTTGAATTCGGGGGGGGGGGGGGGGGAGAGGGTGGTAACTGTCTTCAGAGTTTGCATTGAAATATTTAAAAGGTAGAAAGCTGTCAATTATTATTTCCCTCCATGACATATCGTACACTGCCCTGTTTCGGTGACTGACCCATTCTTTTTGTGTGCGATTTTCAAAATGAAGAGTTTCATCATGTCAACAGGTTTTGTAGTTGTCCATGAAAACAAAAATATGATCATTTCCGTTGACAGAATTGGAGAAATTCCATTCAAAGCCTCTTTTACATGCTTAATTTCTTTTTCCGTATTATTTTTGCTGTGGCTTTGTAAATGCCTCTTTCTAACATCCATAGAAATGCCCCTCTAATGTCATATTTTCAATTCTGAAACTAAATTCGCCACAGCCTGCATTTTTGAAATAAAATTTAGTGTAGATATTGATTGAAAATGGTCACTGATTCTGGTCATACTTATTTCATGTGCTATAAATGTATGGGTCAACAAAATGCAAGCTCTTTTGCTAATTTTGTGATTTTGAAAGTAGTATTTTTAGGATAAAGGGAAAATAAGTCATAGATGTATATTATTCTTAAGCCGTATGTAAGACAGTTAGTGATGATGTAAGGAGAAGTTCTTAGGGTCACCAAAACTGGTCAGTCAACGATACAATAAGATAGTATTTTTATCACTCACATTTTGAAAATTGAAGGGTTTATTTTGCAGTTCAAGATGATTCACTAAAATTTAAATTACAGACGGGATCATGCATTATTTCCAAATCAGAAACATCTACCGATTATCTACTATTCACACCATAACATGTTTTAGAGAATGCAAGTAATTGATTTAAAATGTTAAATACTTTCAGGCATATTTGTATTGTAGCCAGTTTTGATTGAATGGAACCCTAAGAGGTTACAGACAGCACCCGTAATCAATGTACGAGCGATAGCTTGCTCAAAGTATTCCATCCGTTAAAAGATAGCAAACACGTCGTACAATTTCGTCTTCTACTTCACTGTTTTCCGTGAGGGTATCCGGGTTTTTTTTTAAATACGCCTACCTTCGCCAATCTTCGTTGCCACGGACCACGCCAAAGTTGCACCAAGTGTGTCGCAGGCGTTCAAATAGAAGAACACTTAACCGAAAATAAATCACATGAACTCCAAACGTCACTCTTTAAAAATCTAACTGAACGGCTCCGCTTAAAGTTCAAAATGATAAATTGAAATCGCTAGATATTGACAATATCACTATCATTGTACTGTTTGATATTTCGGAAGCGTTTGATACATTAGATCATGCCATTCTTCTTCGTCGTTTAGGACATGACTTTCATATCTCTGGTGAGCCGTTTCGTTTGCCTGGGAGAAGTCAAATTTAAAGATCAATCTGTGTTGATGAATGGTGTTTTATCAAATTATTATCAATATTAATGAAAAAAGTGTTCCTTATGGTTCCGTGCTCGGGCCTAAGAATTGTGTCATGTATACAAAGCCAGTTGTAATAATCTACAGAAAGCACGACATTGAACGGTGCGTGCAGCACGACGTACAACAAGTATTTCATTCCTCGCTGACTGACAGTACTTTCAGTATTTTGATTTGCTGTCGTTACGGTAGTCAATACCGCACATTTTCAAGAGCATCAAGCCTAGCCGAGTCAGCAAGTCTACCTTAAACAACCTCTTGCACTCTTTATATTTTAAACAAAATATATCGGTCTGGCTGTCAAGCACAAAGTAATTATTCGCTCCAAAAGTGGCTATAAACGGTTTTATTAACTCTTTTATCGTGAAATATAGACTTTTGTCGTCCACAGACACGTAACATAGTTAAGGATATGTCTCTGAATATCTTCTGAGAAAAGGGCGAACGTTTTGTTGTTTTTTCTTCTATGCGGAATACTTTAGACTGTATACATTTTTGCAACAGATCTTACCGTTTAAAACTATATTTTTCCTGTTTTAGAAAAAGCTTGTATAAAAAAAAACAAATGGACCCCATAATCGCAATGAATATTGAACCAGTAAAAATCCTTCACCAAAATTACAAAAGTCGAGATCGTTTAGACATTCTGACACAATGTAAACTATCAAGGGAAATATATTTCACATTCATCATTCTCTCGTCACAGAATATTCAGAAGTTTACGTGTAAAAATGTCTTTCGTGTAGAGCCATTTTTGATATTAAACAAAATTGTGCGGATAAAGGCTACTGGAAATTGCCAGATAGTTGTTTTGATGCCAAGTTATTTACCATTTATAGAATGATCCATTCAGTCATGTGCGCCTTCGACATGGATCTTTGCTTGTTAACCCATTACCACACATTGACTCTTTTTAACTCCCCTAAAGCAAATGGCTTGGGAGACATGTCGATTTCGACAATTTATCACCACCAGGACTTTACAAAACCCCTTCCTGGTTTTAAAGGGACATTTCATTCCAATTTCATTTTTTTAAAGTATGTCTTGATGCCAAGATTGGTTATTCTAATGAGTATGAATACTATTGGTTTTTTGAAGTTGTTGCCAATAAGCGAGAAACACGCATTTAAAGTTGAGACATAATCGATAAATTGCATATAAATTCGAACTGTTGTCCACAACAATTTGTTCAATTTTAACACAAAAATATAAATTTCTCGTAAACGGCGCCATATTTTGGCTCGAAATTTTCAGAATTTTCATAAGGAAATATGCTCTTTCAGATAAAAATAAAAGTAAAATTCATGTCAAAAAATTCTGAAATGTCACTTTAACGGATTTTAGCGAGATCTTTAAAAACATTGTTGTATGATAGACAGCATTTTCTTTTTTATCCCCAAGGTTTCCCATGCTAGAATTTGCAGATTTTCTAATGTAGCTACCATGTATTTAATCATCTGCAATACCTTTCAATTTTGACAGTTCTACAATGTGTTTCGTCTGGGATAGGGTGTCAACTCATGACCTAACATTGACTCCTTTTGACCCCCCCCCCCCCAGATAAAAGCTCCAGGAAACAATGTTGCAAGTGAAGAAATTTCTCGTGACAAGCAGTTTCTTCATTTCCACAAGGTTTTTACCCAAAAAGACAAAAATACAAAATATTCATATATAATATACTTGAAATTGTAACCTGCAACATCTTTTAATTTTGAACGGTCCAAAATTTTGTCGTCTGAGATAGTGTTAAAGAGACAACAATTCATCACCGGTTGTCTACAATAGGAGTCCCTGACAAACACCTAGGGTACATATTATGAGATGAGAAGTTTGAATCATTATGACAAGGCATGGTGTTATATCACTGACCTTGAATTTTAAAATAAATGATATTGAGTCAGGATCTGGAAAAACGTCCCTTAAGGCTTTTGAGCCCAACATAGATCCAGATAAGCCTGCATACGCACAATCTGATCAGGATCCATATTGTTCTCCAAGTGCTTCTTCGTGACCTGTAGTAACTTATAGAGAGCAGCATTGGTGCATATTGGACTCTATTTGACAACAGGCCGATCTTGAGCCTCAATTTTGAAAAAATGCTATAAGGGACGTTTTTCAAGATAAATTTTCTTGCATGTAAGACCATGCGGGATATCGTCTTCTTCAAACATTTTATCTTTTTGTTTGATATATTTTGTGTAAATACGTTTGACCATCCGCCTTCGTATCACATCAGGCTCCAAAGGGAAAAGTGGCTTGGCTAAAAACCTGCAAATTTGTTGGTTGATTAAGTAATCGATTGTCTAGCAATTCACTTACTGACTTTGTTTATTGATTAATTAAAATTAGAAGGCCCGTTGCCGTATTTTCTTCGTAGCCAAAACGTTTTGATTATTCAAAGAACATTTTACGTATGTAAATAGCAAAGGTGTCAAAGAATAATGATATATGAATATGAAAGACTGTATAGCGCCTAATCGAGATGTCCGGGGATTTGGACATTGCGTGAGTAACGCCTTTGTCCGGAATTATTTATAAGTCGGTGTTTTATATCCTGGCTGTAATATAAAAGCTGATGATCTATATCAACACCTCGTTTTTCATAACGCGTGCTAAAATATTGTCTATATCTGCAACCTTATGAAATATAAACATACTTCTATGTCACTGATGATTCCCCTCTCGCGCTTTGTGGTATTTTCATATTTTGTAAGTTTCTGCTGTGTTTGTTTATTTATCAAAAGAAGTTGTGCTTCCATTTCCATTCTCGGTTGTTTTATTAGCTCACTGGCTCATGGTGAGCCATTGTGGTCACTCACCGTCCGTCTGTCTGTCTGTCCGGGCAGACCTCATGGTATTTATGTGGTTCAATCCGTCCATAATTTATATGAAATAAAGAACAAAACCACTTAAACCTTGCCATTTTATGTGGCACTTTTCTACATAAAGATCAAAGAAAAAAAAACACTTAATCCTGAAATGTTGGAATTTTCGTCTGTCCGTCCGTCCGTCAACAATTTCTTCAAACATCATCTTCTCCTAAACCATTGGCCAATTTTGAACAAACTTGACAGGAATGTATCGTGAGTGACCTTTCTAAAAACTTGTTCACGGATTTTTGATTCGTCAAAAAATATGGGCGTGGCAGGGCGGGGATTATCGGACTTAGAGAATCATAAGAACATTCTTTAAAAATCAACCATTGGGCAAATTGGAACCAACATTTGTTCATAAAAAATAGTTTCGTAAAAAAAATGTGAGCGTGGCAGGGCGGGGCCTATCCGATCAAGAGAAATCATTAAAAATTCTTCAAAAACCTTCTTCTCCTTAACCATCGGGCCAAATAGAACCAAACTTGGCAGGAATTTCCTTGGGTGACCCTTCTTTAAACTTGTTCGCAGATTTTTGATTCGACAAAAAATGTGGGCGTGGCAGGGCGGCGCTTATCGGACTTTGAGAAATCATAAGAAAATTCTTTAAAAATTAACCATTGGCCCAATTTGAACTAAAATTGGCAGAAATGTTCCTTGGGTGATTCTTTCCAAAAAAATGCGAATTTCTGTTTCGTCAGAAAAAGTGGGCATGACAGGGCGTGGCTTTTCGGTCTTAGAAAAATTCTAAGTAAATTCATTTAAAATCAAACATTGGCCCAATTTGAACCAAACTTGACATAAATGTTCCCTGGGTGACTCTTTTCAAAATTGTTAGCAAATTTTTGATTCGTCAGAAAAAGTGGGCGTGGCAGGGCGTGGCTTATCGGACTTAGAAAAATCCTAAGAGAATTCTTTGAAAATCAACCATTGGCCCAATTTGAAGCAAACTTTAAAGAAATGTTCTTTGGGTGACTCTTTTCAAAATTTGTCTGCATTTTTTTTATTTGTCAAAATGGATGTGGATGTGGCAGGGCGTGGCTTATCGGATTTAGAGAAACCCTAAGAAAATTCTTTAAAAATCACACATTGGGCCAGTTCTAAGTGAACTTGGCAACACTGTTCCTTGAGTAACTCTTTTAAAAATGTGTACACAAATTTTCATGTTCGTCTGAAAATGTGGGTGTGGCAGGGCGTGGCTTATCAGACTTGGAGAAACTCTAAGAAAATTCTTTAAAAATCACACAATGGGCCAATTTGAACCAAACTTTGCAGCAACATTCCTTTTGTGACCCTTTTCAAAATTTATTAGCAAATTTTGTATTCGACAAAAAAGTGGGCGTGGCATGGCGTGCTTTATCAGACTTCATAGGAAATCATAAGAAAATTCTTTAAGAATCAACCATTTGGCCAATTTGAACCAAATTTGGCAACGATGTTCCTTGTTTGCGAATTTTTGATTCGTCAACATAAGTAGGTGTGTCTTAAACGTCTCTCAGGTGAGCGATATAAGGCCATTCAGGTCCTCTTGATATCCTTTAGTTAGGTTTTGTACAAAGGTGTTTACATTGAAATGCCGGAATCAACCTATGATTCTAAGGCAATATCAGGTTACATGTGATATAAAGCGTCATTCGTATGATATGTGCACTTCCGAGCAGTATGATCTTCTGGAGTTCCTCGATCACTGGTTCACTAGGGAATTGTTTGAATCTTTTGTCAAGTCCCTTCTTGATGAGGTCAAGTGCACCTACAAACACTGGTGCAGGTGTCGTCTTCATACCCCACATTCTGGTTACTTCTATCTCAAGGTCTTTATTTTTTGGATTGTTTCTCAAGTTCCTTGATGGAGACATTTCTTTCAGAAGAAACCGCCATTTCAATCATGATGCACGTCTTGTCTAATTTGTTTTTGATGATTATGTCTGGTCTGTTGGCCTTGATCTCTCTATCAGTGTTCACTGGCATGTGCTACAGTACTGTAACATCATTGTCCTCTACGACAGTTTGTGGTTGATGTTCATACTATTTTTCGCTTGCTTTGAGAACAAAGGTTTTGCAGATTTTCCAATGAATGTACCCTGCTGCCTTGTCAAGTCTTTGAATGTACTCTGTTGTCGCTAATATTGGACAGGCTGAGACAATGTGATTTATGGTCTCATCATATTGGTTGAACATTCTGCACTTAATTTGGATCTGTACCATCTTTGATGCTATTGCTGTGATATGATCTTGTAGCCAAGCTCTGGTCTTGTGCTGCTTGCACCATTGCATCTGTCTCTGCCCTGAGACCTGGACTAGTGAGCCACTTGTGTGTTTGATCTTGCTCAACATCGGGTTTGTCCACCCTTAAGGGGAATTGCCCATGCATTGGTTTGGCTTTCCATGATTGTGTCATCATCTTTGGGGCGTTTGTCTTTGCTTCCCGTTTTGTTCTTTTGGCAAACTCTGTGAGTAGTTCTTCTTCCCTTCTTGTCATTTGTGCAATGTTCAGTTCTAAGGTGAATTTTCTGGCTTGCTTTGAGATTGAGTATAGCTTCTTGTTAAGTTCATGCTCACGGACCAGCAGAAGCAGATTGTCTTGTGTGGCCTCCAAATGTGTCTTCAGGCCAACCGTAGTTGTTTTGAAAGCCATCTCGATCTCTGTGAGGCCCCTTCCACCGACCTTTCGTGGTAGATAAATCTTTCAACGTCAGCCTTTGGATGGTGCATTCGTTCTGTTGTTAATACCTTTCTAGTCTTTGTGTAAAGTTTTCTGTTTACTTGCATTTACCAATTAATGATGTTGAAACTGTGTGTGACAACTGGGACTGTCAGGGTGTTTATGGCTTCGATCTTATTTGCAGCATTTACTTCACTCTTGATGACAAGCCTAACTCTTCTGTAATATTCTTTTTCTGATCTTTTCCTTCATTGCTGCGTGCTGAATTCCGTCACCTTGATTAACACCAAGGTATTTGTATGTATCTTCTTGGTCTAGTTCCTTGATGATGTTGTTTATTTCTAGCTGTATGTCAGATGTTGATGTCAGTTTTCCTTTTTTGAAAATGGCTTTTGCACACTTGCCCAGTCCAAATTGCAATGTCATCACTAAAGACCTTTACTACCGCTAGCAGTTGGTTTTGCTGGTGATCGTTCTTGGCAAAGGTCTTAAGGTCATCCATGTAGAAAAGATTGCTGATTTTCTAGCCTTGGATGTCATATCCTGTCCCCTGTCATTCAGCATGGTGCTAAGAGAGCCAAGACGCAGACATAAACACAACCATTGATCATTTGAACCAAACTTGGCAGATCTGTTTATTGGGTGACTGTTTTCAAATGTGTGTTCGTGAATTTTTTATTTATGAAAAAATGTAGGCGTGGCAGGAAGGGGCTTATAAGACTTGGAGAAATTATTAAACAATTCTTAACTGTTGAACCAAATTATACCAAATTATCCAGGAATGTTCCTTGGGCACCCCTTTTTATTATTTTTTACAAATTTCTGAGTCGTCAAAAATGTGGGCATGGCAGGGTGGGACTTATTCGACTAGGAGAAATGATAAGAAAATTGATTTGTGAATTTTTGATTTGTCAGTCTTCAAAAATCATAAAACATCTTCAACAATCAACAATGGGGCCAATTTAAACCAAGTATAGCAAAATGCCCATTGAGTTACTCTTTGCAAACACTTGGTTGTAAAGTTTTTGATATGTTAATAGATGTTGATGAGGCAAGGGGGCTTATCATATTAAGCTTATTAATGCCTGTAATGTATCATTCTGGTGTTTCAAAAAAAATCAAACTGGAACAGCACGTGATATTCAATATCAAAGATGTATGCAAATGCTACTACATGCAATATGATTGAATACTAATGTGACTTCATAGCATTCATTGGAAATTATGAAACTTTATTTACAATAATTTGATACAAAATATATATTTGTTTACAACAAATTTCATATCGTATTGTCCAGCAAGATTAACCCGGGACATCTGCATATGTAATGACCCCACTTCGGCTTTGTTTTGTTAAGACGCTCCACTAACGGACTTTGCGCACGAAAATTAAGTTGTCCCGGGTTAACCTTGTTGGACAATACACAATCAAACACACGAAGAACTCAGGTGGGCGATATCGGTGCCTTTCAGGCTCTCTTGTTTTTAGCTCACCTGAGCACGAAGTGCTCAAGGTGAGCTATTGTGGTCGCTTTTTGTCCGTTGGCGTCTGTCCGTCCGTCCGTCCGTCTGTCCACATTTTGGTGTTACCACTCTAGCACCCACAAATATTGACCAATCTTAATCAAACATGGTCAAAACATGTATGACCATAATTTTTCAGATGAGTTCGATTTTGGGTCAGATCGGACAAGGAAGTCCAAAGTTATGTGCCCTTGAAAGTCAAAAATGGCTAGTTTTGACTTTGTTACCACTCTAGTATCTACAAATATTGACCAATCTTGATCAAACTTAGTCAAAACATGTATGACTATACGTTCTCGGATGAGTTCGATTTTGAGTCAGATTGGATTAGGAAGTCCAGAGTTATGTGCCCTTGAACGTCAAAAATGGCTAGGTTGGACTTTGTTACCTCTCTAGTATCTACAAATATTGACCAATCATAAGCAAACTTGGTCAAAACATGTATGACTATAAGTTCTCGGATGAGTTCGATTTTGAGTCAGATCGGACTAGGTAGTTCGGAGTTATGTGCCATTGAACGTCAAAAATGGCTAGTTTTGACTTTGTTACCACTCTAGTATCTACAAATATTGACCAATCTTAACCAAACTTAGTCAAAACATGTATGACCATAAGTTCTTGGATGAGATGAGTTCGATTTTGAGTCAGATTGGACAAGGAAGTCCAGAGTTATGTGCCCTTGAACGTCAAAAATGGCTAGTTTTGACTTTGTTACCACTCTAGTATCTACAAATATTGACCAATCTTAATCGGAGCAGGAAGTCTTGGGTTATGTGCTCTTGAATATGACAAAATTGCTGTTTTCGACTTTGTTTACACTGTAGCATCTACATTTATTGACCAATCAAGACAAAACTTGGCCGCAATGTTGGTGACCATAAGATCCTGGATGAGTTAAATTTTCAGCTTGATTTGACCAGAACAACAAGAGTAATTGGCCCTTGAATTTCACAAAATTACTGTTTTCGACTTTATTTTCACTCTAACAAACACAAATATGAACCGATCAAGACCGAACTTGGCCGCAATGTTGGTGACAATAAGATCTTAAATGTTTTAATTTGTCAGATTGATCGGAGTAAAAAACAGAGTTGTGTGCCCTTGAGGTGACAAAATTTCCGTTTTTGATTTTGTTTTCTCTCAAACAGCAATAAATATTAACCAATCAAAAAAATTTGGACATAATGTTGATGAGAATATCTTTATCAGAACAGAGTTATGTGCCTTTGACTGTGACAAAATTGTTGTTTTCTTCCACTTTGTTTTTACTGTAACAGCTACAAATATTGATCATTCAAGATTATGAAAACAGTTTTCAGCTGGATTATAATCTCGCATCTTGAAATATGTGCTCTTGCACTTGACAACATTGTGACTTTCATTCTATCTAAGGGCAGATGAGTGATTAAGGACCATCATGGTCCTCTTGTTTTTTTTTTTTATTGTTAACCCATGCGGTTTCCAAAACGCGTGTGAAATGCTGCAAATAATGGTATCATCATAAATAGAAAACAAAACGCATGATCTTTTGATCCTAGACAGGGTTGCAAATATATTGTAAATTTATTGTCAATTTGGGTTGATTGCAAGGTAGACTGAATACAAAACTCTTTACAGACGGAAGTTAATGCTGGTTTACGGACAAGTCTGGGTGTCTTTGGCAGCTATAAAACTACTTATGGCTACTTCACTGTGAATTATCTCCTCTAGACTAGTCTGGTAGAATCATGCTTCGTCTATTAACATACTACATAGCATAAATAGATCTAGTAAATGTTATGTTGGCATTGTCTAGTCACATTTGACCAAAATAAGCAAATGACAGTGTCTCGCGTACTTGTCTCTCTTGAATATTTCACTCTAGATAGCGCAAATACATCATTTAACCTGACAATCCTCATTAAAATTTGAATAGCAGTCTGTTTAGTCACATAGACAAAATTAATTTTTTGATGTCTTTTCATTCTATTTTTTTGTGTGCATGTATATATACTCAGTTCCAAAAGAAAGTGTGCACTCTCGCCTTTTGCTTTTACCTTAATTTTCACAAAGTTTATGGCAATCTAGGGTGTAGAAGTGATATCATACTTCAGATTAGACCTTAACGAAAAATGTCATCACAACAGATTTCGACAGAATTGATCATACTGCATACACACAGCCAGATCATTTTGGTGTTGATGGTGTTGAGATTTGCACTGCTTACAGCTTCTTCTTTGGAAAGACTTACACGCTTATATACCTTTGTATGGTTTGACCATGCCTCCAAAGCCATTTCCATGCTAAAACGTGAACTTTCATGTAGACGTTACGTGAGCGTCAACGTTAGTAATTGCTACGTTAGCAGTCTAGTAAATTGTCGTCGAAGGGTGCAACAACGTTCTACAACAATTTTTTATGCCATTAAGGTGTTATACAAACGGGCATTTGTTATTAGAACATGAATTCCGTCCAATTTCAATTTTTTGATGGTGAAATGTTTTCACCAGGTTTGGCCTTGCTCACCGACGTAACGTGTAATTCGTTACCCGCTAATGCACCATATACAAATGTGATGAAAATGTGACTTTTTGCTAAGCTATGCCAAAAGGATTGCAGTTAGTTTAATTTCAGATCGATAACTCATCCAGCACATTAGGCATACGTGAAACACTAAAAAAAATGCAAAGTCGCAACTAAGCCGGAAATGAGTTCGTGCTATGTGATTTCTTCATCAATATATCGTCGTTGTAAATGCAAAACCTCGTATCTCGGTTTTGGAAAATTTTAAAGGGGAGGGAAAAAAGTGTGGTAACTTTTCCCAAACTGAAATGTCTTACTTGAAATTTGGATATATTGTTCACAAATATTGTGTCAATAATACTGATCAGTCAAAATATTTCAAAACCTGCGAGAATTGTCTACACACGGCACGCAAGTTTGTTCTTTGAAAATCGCACCAAACGACATACGAGGTTTTGCATTTACACCGACGATATGGTTTGTCAATAGTCTTGAGATGTATCGTACGAAATTTCCCGACGGTAGACGGTATACATTTTGAGATATTCAAAATTCAAAAGTGCACACTTTCTTTTGGAGCTGAGTATATGTATCTTCATAAACGATGATGAAACGTTGCCATGCTGTTTATTACATGTGTAGATATTGTCAAACTAAACATAGATGTATACTCAGTGCATTTAATTCCGCAGAGAAATTTCATTCGCTGATATGATGGAAATAACAAGCAAAGGTTATGTTATGCGAATTCATTTTCGTTGATTCATCTAACTCCATCACATTCAAAAGTTAGAAAATGTTTTAAATACACATCGGAGTAAAATTTGATTATTGTAAATTGAGAGGGACCAAATTACTAACAAGTGTGCACACCTAAAGTCTGAATGAAAGCCTGGCATCTTCGTCGCATGGAAAGAACTTTTTCCACAATGTGACCTCCTGTGACGTTTTGTTTCACTCTTGAATAAGAGCAATACGAGGTTGTTGCAACATTTTGGGTGGTGGGGTACGTGAATATACGCGTCTCTTCATGCCATTCCAAGCATGTTCTATAGGATGCTTATCAAAAGACAACGCCGGCCAGTAGTATGTAACCACAGTATGTGGCCTAGCCATCGTGACACTAGTCATAATGGCATCCTACTCGCCGTGAAATGTCCGAGTTTGACAAAACAAGCGAATACGTTCACATACCTTGGTTCCTCACGTTTTCAAGAAGACGCGGCATACTGATAGACTTAAGAATCTTTCGATAAGACTTGTTTTATAGTGTCCCTATAGACAAACTTTAAAACATGTTAAATTTTAACTCGAGTTTCACGTGCATCAACTTTGCGCAACGACAACGTGTTCGACGCTTTGGCTATGGCGTCGTTAATTCTTCCATAATTACTAACTCTAATCTTTTCTATTCAAGTTTTAAAACTTGTGGGAGATTCATAACAAATATTTCCATTTTTAACGTCTTATAACATATTGATTTCAAGGCTTTGAAAACTCAGCGTTTTAAAATGTACCAATTATATGTAGGCTATACGCAATATAATTATGTTACACACAAAAGCGACGTGTCAAATACTGGAATGATAGGACAAAGTGTTAATATCAGAAACAAACGTTCAAACAAAGCAAATACGTGGTTGTAAAAATAAATATACGTATTTGGGTTGATAGTAAGGCTCGTTGAGTAAGAAACGCCCAAGCAGACAAACACTAATGCTAGTTTATGGGGAAATCTAGATGTCTTAGACACCCATAAAACTACTTACGGCCATTTCACGATGAATTATTTACCGAACCCCAAGATTGTACTACAATTCTGTCTGGAGACATTTCTTGTAAACGAATAAATGATTACATGTTTTCAAACGTCAGTATTTGTAAAGTAGATGAGATTCTTTTCAAAGGATAAATAAGCAAAAGATTATTGGAATGAAACATTCCTACTTTTAAATAGGAATTAACACAACTGATTGTTGTAAAATGCATTTACCATCATAAGACCTCAAATGACAAAGAATACCTTGTCACAAACACGATAGGCCTACAGAATAAAAATACCGGTATATTTGCAAAGGACTGCACGCGCGTAATATGAATTCCAAATCACTTAAAACAGGTAAATTGCTATCGACAATAGAACTTTTTTTATTGTTTGGAAGATGTGGCATTTAAGCGTGGTCTTCTCTATGACGGAAAACCAAATGTCTTGCCAAATGTATATTATATAATTATGAAAACCATAACAGTTATGGTCCAAATATTAGCATTCGATGTTTGTTTGTTTGTTTTTCATTAAATACATTGTACATGTATATGATTGAAATACAGGTATGACGTCGACCTTGACAGACGACCTTGACTTGAAATCAGACGAACAATATAGTATCCCTCTAACGAACAATAATTCACCCCTTCAAGATGTATTTGTATTGGTTTCGAAATCTTTGATGAAATAAGAACAAAATTGTATTTTTTTCATGTTTCGCCATTTAAATTAGCTTTCAGTTGCAAACTCTTTTATTCTAATGTGATTTTCTCCTATAGACGTAGTAATTTTTAATTTAGACAAATCGCATATTCCATTCTTAGGTAAAGGTATAAGGCAACTTGCTCGTTTTTTTTTTTTTTTTTTTTTTTTTTTTTTTTTTTTTTTTTTTTTTTTTTTTTCCTGAAGGTAACAAACGTGCGCAGCATCCACAAAATACAAGGACGGCCTTACTATACAAACAACTACGGAAATAAATCTCTTTTGTGCTCTTAAATCATCGTCTATTTAGGTTAATAGTACGGTTTCTGGAGTAGAAAGCCGATGCAGACAGACGTAAATGTTAGTTTACGGCCATATCTGAACGTCTTTGACACGTACTGACTATTTTCCGTACAACATTTTGTTTCGCTTTTCTATTGGAGAAAGAATTCAACAACATCTCACGGAAGTACATTATATCAATATTGGTGCTATTCACTTTTTGTTAGTTTCAGAAGGATTCATTTACATTGTCCGGGAAAGGGTTAAATTACATACGATCGTTTGATGAACAATAACCATGGTACTTGTATAATTCTACTGGAATTTTGTCTGCTATAATCTCATGACAGCAGCATTTCAGCTTTAGAAAATAGATATGAATTAAAATTCTTCATCAGCCGATTTATAGTACAAAATGCAAAATGTGTTGTGAAACTAAACAGCAGTTGCACATGCGACAATCACGTAAATTTGTTATTATATGTTTTCATAGCTCTTGTAAACAGAAACACTCGGTAAGTACACATTTTTCTCAAATTTTGAATCAAATACTTAACACTCAATATTGAGATACGTGCCATTCGATACATTGTACTCTCCGGTCTACTTTGATACCAAGATCTTCCCTCATATCCCTTTCAAAGCTGATAACATTCGTGCAAAGTATTTTGAATGCTGTGATATATTTTTCTTAGGAAATGTTTGCACTTTGCACAAATGTTCTCAGCTTTGACAGGGATTTGAGGGAATATCTTGGTATCAAAATAAACCGGAGATTACGACGTATCGAATGGTACGTATCTCAATACTGAGAGTTAAGTATTTGATTTAAAATTTGAGAAAATGTGTACTTACCAAGTGTTTTTGTTTACATAAGTTAGGAAAGCATATCATAACAAAGTCACGTGATTACCGTCTGTGAATTTATACCGGGGTCAATGGAATTGACACCGGCTTACGGTATTGTGGGCGTATAGATTTGAGCGATTTGGTTACTTTGTGAGTTTGGCTTGAGCTGTCTTAGCCTCGTTCTGAGCTCCTTCCGGCAATCGGATTTCTCGGTAGTCTTTTTGCCGGCCTTTATCCAAGATGTTGAGATTAGGAATTGGTTTAGTGTAAATTGCATTCGTTATTTGAAGCTCCGTAACCAAAAAATATGCCAGTTCAGTGAACCAGTCAACTTTTTTACTTGTGACGTCATAAATCTAGGCGATTTGACGTCACGTAATTTTCCTGCGTTCTAGCGACGTTGACGTTCCCGCGCATTATCAGAACGTCAAGCGACGTTATTGTGCGGGTCCTTTTGCAAACAAATGGTAGTATTAAAAATATTTTAGAAGGAAATATTTAAAATGAGGGAAAATGTAAGCAAAATTCATTATTTTAAAATACTTGATGAAAGAGGGACATAACATTCCAATTCCATTTTTTATTATGTCTTTATGCAAAGATTGGTTATTCTAATTATTTGCGTAGAAGTGCTATCAGTTTTTTTGAAGTTGTTAGTGATAAGCGAAAAAATGCTTTTAAAGTTGAGACAGAAATGACATATTCCATATAAATCTGAACTGTTGTCTACAACAATTTGCTTAATTTTAGCATAGAAAATATATTTCTCGTAAACGGTGCAATATTTTGGCTTGAAATTTCCAAAATTTTCATAAGAAAATATGCTCTTTCAGATAAAAATTAAAGTAAAATTTGTGAAAAATAAATGTGAAATGTCATTTAAAAAAAGCAAGCTACACATAGAAGATTTTTTACACCTATAGTCTATAATAGATTACAAAGCAGAGCTCTGTTGATAAAGATAGGTCCTGTATAAATACTATAAAGAAAAGAAAAAGGGAGACGTAAGTTATTAGCAATTTCTTTTGTCTCCACATTTTCTTAAAGGGATATTTCATTCAAATTTTAATTTTTTAAAGTATGTCTTGATGCCAAGATTGGTTATTCTAATGAGTATAGATACTTTTAGTTTTTTTTCAGTTGTTGCCAATAAGCAAGAAACACGCATTCAAAGTTGAGACATAATCGATAAATTGCATATAAATCCGAACTGTTGTCCACAACAATTTGTTCAATTTTAACACAAAAATATAAATTTCTCGTAAACGGCGCAATATTTTGGCTTAAAATTTTCGGAATTTTCAAAAGGAAATATGCTCTTTCAGATAAAATAAAAGTAAAATTTATGACAAAAATTTTGAAATGTCACTTTAAGCTTTATCCGCTAGGATTTTCAAGATTCTAAGGGTAAGGGTTAAATCTTTGCAAAGTGGCAGAAGTATAGACTGGTCCAATTTGACCCTTTCCCGAACGACACAATTTTAGGATTGTCCAATTTAAAAGTTGCCGTTGATGACAAAATAATTGTTGATACAGATGTGATATGTGTATAGTGTGCGTTTTTCAACTTATATGGTAATGTCGCAGAGGCTGTCCAGAGTCACTGGTGTTAAATGGAGAATATAGCTCCAAAAAGAGTCAACGGTATTTTGTTGCCTCGTGATATACCGGTACTCTCGGGGGAGTTGTATCGATGGAAAATCGGTATACAAAAGTTGGTGTCGAGAACATTTTTCTTAAATTATTTCTTTTTCAGAGATTTTTGGAAAAAACCAGCGACGCTGTAATATGAGGAAATGGACAAAGTGTGTTGTGCACGAGAATATACGGTGTTAGTTAGCAGGGTTTTAATTTTATCATTGAAAAACATCATCAAATCGAAAGTAAAATTTCGATTTCAACTAACCTTTCGTCGAGGCAACTTGCACTCGCCCAATTTTCGCCAGAATTCAACATTTACGTATTAGAAAATACAAATTCTTATCATTTTAAGTATTTTGGGGAGTTGCAAGTCAATTACATGTTATATCGATATAGCATTGGCTATAGTTTGGGAGATTGGTAAACACGTGTGCTAAAATGATTGTTTTAAAACCCTGCTTACTAACACCGTATATTATTATTGTGCACAACAAACTTGAACCATATCTTCATATTACAGCATCGCCGTATTTTTCCCAAACTCGTCATAAATGAACTAATTTAAGAAACATGTGCTCGACACCTACCTTTGTTTACCGATTTTCCTTCGATATAACTACCCCGGAAGTACCGATATGTCACGAGGCAACGAAATACCGTTGACTCTTTTATGAGCTAGTTTCCCCGTTTACCACCTGTGAGAGCGCTTAACGGTAGATTAGGGCTGAAAGATTTAGGACTTTTTTCAGATGTCAGAGAGGATACTGGTCGAGCACTGAGCAGGGGTTCGAACTCGCGGCTCATGGATTGAAAGACTCTGTCGTCACTTACAGAGCTATCTTGGCTCGGCACTTCTACCATAGGACTTACTTAACTAAACGATTTCTTAAAAATTCGAAAGCTCAATTCTAATGCTTTGTTAATTGAATTAATAACAGCTGTTGACCCCGGTAAGAGGCTTTGCCTTTTTTCATATTACGATAGCAGTTCCTAGGTAACATTCCCGAGGTATGATACTTATATTTATATGTTATTCATACCGATTAATCAGCTTACTCCGCAGTCATATTTTGATTTTGTTTTACCAAATCGTTATAGCTAGAGATGGGCCAGTAAACCAATATCGCACGAGTGTGATAATGTAATGTGGTAATTTTAATTGTTCGACTTGATCACCAAAAATCCTTCATTTAAGGCATCACATTACTCGTCGAGTTAAGTAACACACAAGTAAAAAGTAAATGGTTTTATGAACAAATTCAGATGTCTTTGACACTTATAAAGCTATTTACGGTCACGTGACTATGGTTTATTTCCCAGGTCTAGACTTGACTCTTGGAATAGTTATATGGGTCAATTTCAAAAAGTGTGCAATTTTCTGTGCATTCTACATGGAAAAGTTACTTTTGAGTTTTGTGACTCGCCTTTTTTTGTATACATAGTAACTGTTAGTCTAAGAATATTTATCCATAGTAAAATAGCGTACTTTTTCAGATAAAGTGAAATTGGTGCTCATAAGTCTGTAAAAATCACCAAAATTGCCTGTGACTTCGCCGTACCTCTGACTTTCACAAGCAAATACAGAAAAACTATTAAACTTTCTCGTATGAAAATTACATGATTGAATTAAATGAGCCAAAAATTAGTAACAGCAGTATCCAATGAGACTAGACGGGAAGTAATATAAGATTTATGAGCTGAAAATATGTTGTATCACGACGCCGCGTCAGTGGCGTAACGGTAACATGTTTTGCCAGATTTTATTAAATTGAACAGACGAATTTGAAAAATAACTTCTGCTCCCTAAAACGACACTTTAATAAAAACATGCGACAGCAGCAGATCTAACGCTAGTAAATAAATGCTGTCTCCAGGAGCAAAACAGTAGATGAGATTGACGCCGTATTTTTTTTTATAGTGTCATTGGTGTAACGCCCTTTTACATAATACACGAATGTTGAATTTGAATGGGATTTTGAGGTTTTGAAAGTCATGTAAACTCCTGGTCTATGAAGTCATTAAATTAAGATAAATCTTTCATTACTATGAGTATCACTGGATTAAAGCCGAATACCATCAGTGGTGTAACGGTCAGTGGAGTAACGATAAACCGTAACATAAATGGTATTTTGGGACATTTGATACATGGGGAGTAAAGAAATTGTATGTGATTTTAAAGGCAACTATCTAAGGAATACAGTCAACAGAAAACATTTTGAAAATATACAAATTGCAGCATGAATTTAACATAAATAGCTAGTTTTGTTACACCACTGACTATATTTCGTTACACCATTGACATTATTGCTCAGAACAGTATTTTAAGAAAGCATTATTAGAAGGTACTTCCTTTGCGATGGCAATTTATCTCTATACCTTTATGAAGAAATGATATAATGCTTTTGAAGGATTAAATTGTACAAAATCATTACAAAACAAGGTTTTAGTTAAAACCGTTACACCACTGACATAGTTTAAAGATGTCAGTGGTGTAACTGCTGTAACTGTTGAAAACTATTTTTTATTAAGAGGTTAATTTTGGAAATTTTGTCATCCGGGGATTTCAATATTAAAAAAAATATTCTATAACTTAAATTCAACTTCTTGGTATGAATGAATATCATTTATGTGCACAGTATGGTCGTTTTGATCTTTCTATGATGCCTTTTTTTCTACGTTACTCCACTGACATGTGAAAGTTATCTTTTTTGTTCTATTTTTTAAAGAAAATGCTTGAATATCATCTGCTAATTATTTGAAACGTATTCTTAAAGGTTATACGCAACAAATAAAGTAGAGATAAAAATAAAAATAACTTGTTCATTTTTATCTTTACCGCCGTTGAAAAGTGCATATTTTTTTTAAAATGACCCATATAATCGTTGGTAATCGCTCGTAGCTACAGCTTGAATAAGACGTATCTACAGCGTTTTAAGCAATACATATAATATTGTATTTTTCAAAAGAAAATGTCTGGTCGATCGATGACGTCATTCAAAAAAAAAATATCAATCATGTTCCCTCTTAGTCTCCGAGAATGATTCCTTTATTTGTCACACCGAAATAATTTTAAAAATGCTTTTAGGCATTTTCTTGCAATCCGTTCATTGTGGACAAGACCGCAGTCAGCAAAGTCAGAATAAGTGCCATTCTGTGGCGAGTTTTAAGTTAACCTACTCTTGTTTAATGTTCTAATAGAATCGTCGTTTATAGTAAATACACAGTAGATGTAGACAAAAGTAGAGTAGACAGAAGTAGTTGTTCTTTCATGCGAAGAATCTAGTTTTCGTTGACACTTACAACGCTATTTGTGGTCACGTGACAATGAATTACTTCCCGTGTCTAGACATGTAAGATGAAACTGTAGCAGAAGGCACGCGTTTAGTAATGGGAAAAGGAATTACAATGACGAAAACAAAATGAACTATGTTTATGCATAATGGACATTTTCATTGGCTTTGTTTCATAAAAATATGGTTAAGGTTTTCCATCCAGCAATAGCACTGGTGGTGAACTCGGACAAAGCGAGGAACATTTTTCATGAACACAAGGTACAGATACTTCATTGCATATACGGATTTTTGTAAACAATACACGTGGCATTTTGTTTTACTTCTTTTTCCGTCTTTTTTTAAAGGATGCACTCAAATGGAAGTTACTAAGGTATGTAGATATGATTTATAATACGCACGAAAATATCAGTTTTATCGATCATTATTTTCAAATGGTATAAACGGATTGCAAGTGCACAAAGCGCATATTGAGATCATGTGGGTTGATCTTGATCGCCCGAACGAAATGGTATTAATCGTTCAAATTAACCCGAGATATTTGCATATTCGGGTCATATTGGGTCACGATTGTATTGAAATGAATATTTATTTAGCGTTAGATATTAGTCTTTCTCCATGCAAAGTCTGTGGTGTAATGGTAAGTATCTCTGACTTCAGACCTGACGGTCAAGGATCGAATCTCAGAAGGCGACTATTTTTTTTTATTATTAATAAATATTATTTTTTTTCTCCAGTTATTATCATCCTCGTGAATTTCGTTGCTGTTTATGAATTTCACTCGCAGAAAAAATCGTCAATTACACTTAGACTACTACATAAGGCACTGTTCATGTTGAAAGTAGCCATTTCATGTAATAATGCCGTCGCAATACATTAGCTCGGGAGAAAAGGAAAGGATACTGAGAGTTTTTGAGTATTTTAGGGACAGTGGAGAGCCGATTGGACACCAGTGCTACTGACACTGCTGACGAGATGTAACTTGGATGTTGAAATGCTATGTTTGAAATGAAATAATTTAATAATATAATGAAATATACAACTGAAATGAATAGAATTTTTATATAAATATAAGAATAAAAATAAACACAAAGAAAGTATATCAATAGTAAAAATTAAAAGATGTAAAGCACATATAGTAAAAAGAAGAAATAAAATATTCTGGTTGGTTTCGAACCTTGACCTTCCTATCATGAGCCTAACGCGCTATCCAATACGCCACGTAGCCAATGTAGAATTTAAGCGAAAATAGAATCTATATTTCAAATGTATCTTATCATGTAAATCGATAATACCTGAAGCGTGAAATCAGTATGCAAATATCTCAAGTTAAAATGAACAAGCAATACGATATCACTGTTTATGTTTATCTATTTGCACTGCAAGTATAAAAAAGACATATAAATGTACAAATAAAGGCTGTAAATGGCAGTTTTCGGTGTCATGTCATTGAAAATCATTGTGCGGTTTCTTCGTGACAACGTTACAGCATGTTTGCGATGTTATCTTTTCCAGCTACGGTGTTTTATGAGCACATGTTTGATAAATTAATCGATTGCACTGGACTTAACGGCACATTTAAACATTTATTCGGTAATATCGCATCATCATCATCATCATCATCATCATCATCATCATCATCATCATCATCATCATCATCATCATCATCATCATCATCATCATCATCATCATCATCATCATCATCATCATCATCATTATCATCATCATCATTTTTATCGTTACGTTGGAGTTTCACCGGTAAGATTTTCGTTATGCCTTCTTAAATTTGGTACAGGTGGAGAATAAGCTATTAAATGAGAACAAGATGGATCTTGATCAGACAGTGCACTTGCAAAGTCCGATCTGGATCCATGTTGGTCGCAAAAGCCTAAATGAACGTTTCCAGATCTATACTGTAATATTTGTCATTACCATTATCACCATTTATTCTAAGGAGGATCCACTGCTTCACACATCCCAGGTCCGTACGAACAGGGGGACTCTGGAGCCACCCCCCCCCTCATAGTTGGCAAAAATGCCGAATTTTCATCATTTCACATTTAAAACTTATGGCAAATCTAATTTAGTCCCCCCCCCCCCGAATATTAGACACTGGACTAGACAGGGCCCATATGGAATTGCTTTCTACGGGCATGCATTCTAAAGTATACTAACGGGAAAGGTTAACAGTGCGCATTTCCTTTTTAATTAACACCTTGATTGCATGCGGTACATGAATAAAATTTTACAAATGCACATTTGATCTTTTACTTTCAATAATTGTCAATTTATCACTATACTTGTTATTACCGTAACAATTCCTGAAAGTGGATAAGGATAAGATTCGCGTTTACAAGACATTTTCGAGTGTGAACACCGTTGGTATTAATACATGCTATGCAATTGTCCTTAGAAAACAATAGATGCTGTCTAAACCACTGAAGGTAATGTTGTCAATAACATCGTAGCAAGACTATGGGTATCGCATGACGTCTGAAACGGATGGTCTAATACGTTAATCAGTCTCTACTGCTGATAGAACTCAACCCAGGAAGCAATCTATCTGTAACGTTTGCCTTTTTCTGTCGATTTCACAGGTAGTAGTCCCGATAATGGTTGTCTTGTCGGAATGACGTCACGTGTAGACGTTGGATGTGTTGGAATCGTCTCAAAATTGTAGCATGGCAAGAAAATCGAAACAGTCTAATTAATGGGGTAATTCGACTGTTTTCTATTTACTTGCCATGCTTCAATATCTTGTATTTATTTCGGTACATTTATGAATAATTCTAAAATTGGCGACCATTTGCATTAGACAGTTGGCTACTTTCTTATGACGGGGAGTATATTTGTGCTAATATGATTAAATCCATTTGTTTCAATATTTTAGATTTCTGGATGATAAAATGTTAAAAAAGACGTTTCACTACATTTCTCCTGAAACAAAAGTTTACGTTCATGATCTGTTTTCATGACTTTATAACATCGCCGCCAAACAATACGACGTTGTTCCCGCGTTTTGTGTAATTGGCGTTGAAGAACGTATAGCTTATTGTCATACATCTTCTACTTTTTCAATTTTCAGTTTAACCTCTTAACAATACAATGTCCAATAGGATATACAAACTAAAATCAAAATTGAAATTAGCATATTTTTGTGTATATTATTATACGCATGTGGCATGTTTCCATGGTGATTTCTTTAATTTAGGACGGTGGAACTTTCCTATTTCTATATCGTCGGTGTAAATGCAAAACCTCGTATGTCGATTCGCGAGATTTTCAAAGTACAAACTTGTGTGTCCAGTTTAGACAATTCTCACATGTTTTGAGATATTTTTACTGATCAGTATCAATGATACATTATTTATGAACAATATGTCCAAATTTCAAGTAAAACATTTCAGTTTGGGAAAAGTTATTACACTTTTTCCCTCTCCTCCAAAATTTTCCAAAAACGAGATACGAGGTTTTGCATTTACAACGACGATATATTTAATTCTTATACCTATGTTTATATATTTTTTAAGTTCTGCTTCGAAAGGCCACACTAATACTTAATGTACAATGACTTTGTAAATATGACAGTCCAAAAAACTTTCAGACAGTTTTCAAGAGAATTTTCGTCGCTATGCATTCCGACTTTTGTATTTTCCCCAATATTATTGTTGACAGATTACGTCAAAATCATTGTTTGGGAAAGGGTTAAAATGTTTCACTCATCAATAGGAAGAACACATGAATAAGAGATATCGGTTATGGTAATCAATTGTGTGCTAAAATAGACTTGGTTACTGTTCTGTTTTTATAAACCGTTGGTATTGGTATGAAATGTCGTAACTACAGCTTCAAACAAGCTCTAGTTGCGACGTTTTACATTTACATTTACGGAATGCCATCGTAGTCCGAAATTAATCACTGCTTTCTTGATAAAATTGATCCATATTCAAAGACGAAGCAATGAAATACATTATGTATTTCCGAAACAGTTTCCCCCATTTAGAAAGGTTTGGAAAAACATTGAATCAAAAGAAGAATAGATCTATACTGAAAATAATTTGACTCTTTTTTTCTTAATATTTTCCTTTCATATTTTCTTATTTAGTACACACATTTTAACTCTCAACATAATAAATTAATGTATTTTGACACCAAGAGCAGTCAGCTAGAGAACTTGGCGGACGGGTAGAAAAACGGACGGACGGGCAAACGAAGCACTTTCTAAATGGTGGTCATTACTGAAAGCCTTCTAATTGGGGGCTGCAATACCAGATAGGCCTATTGTTTTGGAAATGATTATTGTATACCATTTATTCGTCTTTGAAAAAGAATAATTTTTATCTACTATATATAGACATAGTGACGTTTTTTCGGACAAACACTAATGCTTCGTCGGTGTAAATCTAAAACGTCACAAACTCAACTTTATTGAAGCTGTAGTTACGGGATTTTATAACAACACCTACGATTTATCCATATTTAACCGAAAACCCATTCTATTGTTAGGACAAAAGTCATTGCAATTCGAACAGCCATTGAAAATGTTCACGGTGTCATGAATAAACCGTACAAGTCCCCTTCAAAAAACGTTAACTACGATTTTCACATCGGAAAAAAACTTCTACTCCAAGAATTGTAATACCAACTTCAGAATCAGTCAGAGAAATGAAATAACAAAAATTACAATAGCCTCTAAGTGTCTCTCCAATTCGTCCATATTGTTTTGGGCGGATAAACACGTGCAAATCGTTGTGTACATGCTCAAACTAGTAAAACTGGTTTTTAAACGCGCATTTAAACATGAAGTATCTGTACCTTGTGTTCATGAAAAATGTTCCTCGCTTTGTCCGAGTTCACCACCAGTGAATAGACACCAAACACTTCTTGCAACTTCGAGCGTCATTCGTGGCAACGGAAATTGACAATTTCCGTTGCCACGGATGACTGACGCCCGAAGTTTCACGAAGTGTTTGCTACCGAATGGTGGATGGAATACCTTGAACACAAATTCGGATAACATGTCATTCTACCTTTCTCTTGACAATTTTCTTTGGCATCTGTTAAGGGGTTTAATTTGGACCAATTAAAAGGTCTTTTTTTCTTACAGTAAAACGTCCAGCACTTGCTGTGATAACAAATTCCTTTATTTACAGGGTCTTGAGGTTATAGAAAAAAACTTTTACCGAAAACGCTGTAAATTTTCTGATGGTCTCTCAGTTGCGAAGAAAAACATCACGTTTTATGAAGTGCATAAAGTGTATAAAGTGCATCCGAGTATTTACGCAGAGTAAGACGGCAATAGTGTGCTCTTTACTGACATCTAGTGATATCTTAAGTGATATCTTAAGTAGCAATAACTGACATTAAATTTAGAAGTATGCCCATCAAACCTCATGCACCAAACATGATGTGTTGTTTCGTGAATTTCATTCATTAAGTTGTCAACATTCAAGGCCGTTTCCATTTCAAAGGTGCAACAGGTGACATGTCTTAAAAACGTCACTCAATAAATTTTCTTGGTTATTTAGTGCAAAACATATCAAATCGTCCCTTGACAGCCAGAAGTGGCTATTAGCAGTTAAATTTTAACTGCTGATAGCCACTTCTAGCTGTCAAGGGACGAAATATTTGTTATGTCATGCATGTTTATTCTTAATTTATTTCATTTGTACATTTTCTCCATAAAGAAAATCAAAACCACGGTTTGTTTTACTATGGATGAGAATCGATTCCATGAGAGGTGGCAAATCGTTGATGTTATTGCAAAACTACGTAACTTAAGCTTTAATCAAGCTGGAGTTATGAGGTTTTGCAATAACTCCGACGAAATGTTCACAGCTGCATAAAGAGTCGTTAAGATCCATTAATCTCCGAATTTATTGTTTTCTCACTGCGCCAATGAACCTCTTATTCGGAATCGCTGAAGCTTCAGAGAATAGTAAATCGTGTGTAAAACTGTTCCCGCTCTAAATCCGTTGTCAGCTCTTTATGGAATACTTCCTGGGAAATATTCGTGCATCGTTCCCAAAATCCTGACGAATATGCGGATGGGGGGGGGGGGGGGGGTTATTTACAGTGTCGGGATGAAGCATTAAGATATGAATAGCATGTACAGTTTATAGAAAAATGAAGTCTAGCATAAGCAATTTCTGTATCAGGTGGCCTGGTTGTCCATTAAGCCGGTTATCGGTGACTTGATGGACCAAACTGTCTAGTCATACATTCTTGATACGCTACTGGCGAAGTAAGGAAAATCCCTAAACAGTATAAAATCGACACAATTGAAGACTTCTCCAATATGAAATTGCTACGGACAACAAAATGGGATTTTTGTACATAGAAAATATCGAGCCAAAAGAAGAAAATGTTGGCTCTCATTTTCCAAATATTTTCTATTGACGATGTTAAGGTAAGGCCTGTGTAATCAGTTATGGAACGAAATCTGTATGGTGCGAATCGACGGTTTTAAACGATTCTAAGACGAACGATTCTAAGACGATTTTAAAGGGAAGTAATTTTCATTGCTCTCAAATTTTGAATTTTTGACTTTCGTTGGTTTTTTGCCGACTCTTCATACAATTAAGAAACATTTTCACAAAGATTGTTCAAAATATTCCCCGGAAATCTGAGCACGCTCAATTATTTCCATTGTTACGAAAACAGGCGATATTGCATCTAACGGTACTTTAAAAATGTTCGGACTTACGGGCGTCTCGATTATACCGGAAGTGCATTACCCAGGCCTTACCTTAAAAATAGAATTATTTGGGAAGGATTAAACTGTTTAAATTTGATAACAGCATGAAAAGTTTGCCAAGAAACTTAGACAATAATATTAGCCTGAGCGTTACTGCCTATTAAATATAGACATCGTATCATCGATGACTTTTAGCTGGAATTGATTGTTCAGTACTCCATTCTTTACACGTTTCTGTCAAAGAAACTTTTGCCTATTTTAAATGCGGAAGTCAAATTTAATCCTAATTCTGGTTATGTAGTTGGTCTGGAAAAGATTAACCCTATCCCAAACAAGACCTGGTTTTGACGTCCCTAAAAGAAATGACTTGGGAAAACATTGAGACAAAAGAAGAAACTGCTGATAACCAGCAGTTTCTCCTTTTGTCTCAATATTTTCTATGTTATATTGTACACAAAGTAAACCTTAATCAACATCCATTTTGGCGTCTTAAGTAGCTTTTGAATTGGAACCCCCTAAAATTTTGCCGTTTGGGAAAGTGTTAACTAGGTTAGATATCATATATTTACAAAAGGTTATAGACAAATATGCTGCTTTTCAAAAAAAAGAACTCATATTTGCAGCTTAAAACAAGTTGCAGTTACGAGATTTTCATTGAAAAGCGACACAATGATATTATCATGAGTCTGCTGTCTTTCAAATCTTTTTAGTAGGAATCGACTGTCTACTGATCGATTTTTGAAATGCCCTTGTCAAAATGAAACATATTTTCCCCAAAGCCATGCCCTTTTGTTACTCTATGTCTGTGCAGCCCCAAGAATGCCTTGGAATGTAAAAAAGACAATATATTTTGATACATTATACGGCGTTCATATTTCCCGTGTGTACATCTTGTGACAAGAGCTTCTCAGCTATACATAATATTATGCTATAGTCAATTCCAAGGTCATTTAAAACTTCCGTTGCGTGGGCATTAGTGTTCACAGAAACATAATATTTTTTTAACACTTTTCCAAACTAGGCTTGCTTTTGACGTTCCTAATACAAAATGATTGGGAAAACATTGAGACAAAGAACAAAATGCTGATAATCGGCATTTTTCCTTTTGTATCAATATTTTCTTAACTGTTATACACAATCTTATCTAGGCCTATATTAGCAAATATTTTGTCGCCTGAAGCCGCTTTCGAATTTGACTACCCTATGTTTTTGGGGGAAAGCGTTACGTTTATTATGATTTATCTGTATTTTCTCTTTTCAGAAATGAAATCCCACTGATGCATCTCTCCAACTCTGCGACGAAGTTCAGATTACCCAATATGACATTGAAATACCGGTTATGGTGAAAGTGATTTACGCCAATGTGATATCTATGAATGGGACAACAAATAAAGCCCAAGAATGCGCTGGGGCTCGCATCAGTGGACCGTAGCCTCCCTAGCGACGGGGGCAGGCGCCTTGGTTACGCTGTTGTTGGCCGTATCTACGGCTAACTGGCTTCATATGACGGAAACGTGCACCCAAATGCTACAATTTGGGAATCTTACAATTATGCTCAATGTAACAATGGTGACAAACGCGGGACTCTGGCAGTTGTGTAGTGTAACGAACTTTGACCCAAGTAAGTATCCAGTGCTAAACTATTGCAAGATCATTTTAGCTGAATTTGAAAACCCGTCATTGTTCGATAAGGATTTTCCAATTGACATTGGTTTGTTTCTAAAAACCACAATGTTTATATAGATTTGTCCAACGGCATATTTGAAATCTGATTTGAGAAAATAACGAGTTCAAAAATCTTCCCTGAATCAGAATCCAGTTACACGGGAGCTTTTCAAAATCAATTCTAATTCCAAACGTGAAAGATACTATTTGATGGGACTTTTCAAACTTGATCCCAGTGTTCTGTACCTGTTTTTGTTTACCACCAAAGAGGTTTACAATGCTATTGAAATTGAACATCATTACTTGTTATATGGACAGATTTTAAAGAAAAGATTCCTGTTCAACCAAATTGTCGATTTAAAAGGGCAAAGCTAGCGATCAATTAATTGACTCTTAATTGAAATTTATTTTTTCTGTGGAACTCCACATATAAAACCACGGATGTTTTATGGTGGCTGTCTTTTTTTCTTTTGATTAAAAACTCAGATAAAATACGACATTTTTATACAGACAAATTGTTTTGAAACTTTCATGTGGGGCATTATTTTTAAGAAGAAATTATTGAGGCTTTGAAGGCGAAATATTTATGTTGATTCAAGTACAGTTGCAGTCAAAATATCTTAAAATAATACGTTTTGATATGGTTATCCTTTACTAAAGGTATTCCAGATTGAAAGGGCAAATGAAAAATTAAATGTTACTTAACCCATTCCCAAACTTCAAAATTTGAGATGATGCCATCTGAAAACTGCAGTAGATACATGTAACAAAATTATTGTTAAGAAGAGAAGGATTTGTGTAAAATAAAGCACAGAAAATATAGAGACAAAAGGAGAAACTGCTGGTTATCAGCAGTTTCTTCTTTTGTCTCAAGGTTTTCCCAGTGCATTTCTGGGGACGTCAAAACACGGTCTTGTTTGGGAAAGGGTTAATTCATGACAATGGGAACGCAATAGAAATACTATAATAACGTTAAAAGACTGTAAGTATTTTCCTCTTTTTGCTTTCAAACTGCATCAAGACATCAAAGCCGATGACTGTTTGGAAAATACAGTCGACTCTCGTTGTGTCGAAATCGGGGGGGGGCGTCAAAATACCACGACATACCCGATGTCGACTCATCCGATTTTGTTCGGTTTCGATAACATTAATATTTGGCCGTTTTTGAAACTAATCAAGTACGATTATTATTGAAATATAGTAGGAAAAGGAAAGACAATGCTCGTTTCGAGCAATTTCTATCCTTTTCCTACTAAATTTCAATGGCTATATTCAATTCGGAATTATTTTGTTTAAAAAAATTATGTCCATTCATTTATGAGGACGTGACTAGATTGGAACTTCGAATTATGCGAAATTTCGACTTATCCAATGTCGACATAACGAGTGTCGAATGTAGTTAAAACACTAACAGAAAAAAATCTAGTAATCATCTTGGTGTCCTACTTGTGTAGTAATTTCACCATTGTTTATGTCTTGATTGGTCTGGTGTCCCAAACAGCTTCAATTAGACAAGCCTGGCGTTTTGGTCTCTTATAATTAGATACAAACAGATTACTGTGCAAATTTCCTTGAAATATACCTACTGTTGGAATTCAAGAAACTTAATGCATTCAATATATTTTCGTTACGTTACTTTATTTGTTTCCACGAACTTTTCGCATTGATATAAAGAAGTCAGAAAAAAAAGCACATTTCGTCTTGCCATTCTCTGTTAGCGCATTTCGTTCATGGAATCCCGCTTAGAATAGTAGGTCTATTCTTGTGTAATGCTTACCCAAACGAATTTCTTTCGACCTTTTCAAATTGTTGCAGACGACATATCTGATAACATAAAAATCAGGTTTGGCAACCATAGTATGGCTATCAGCATTATTTTTCCCCCATATTTTTCAATTCCTTCTCCATGGAGGCCATGCAGTTATTGTGTGCAAAATCTTAGATAAAGTTTAACCCTTTCCCAAACAAGACCTGGTTTTGACGTCCCAGATAGAAAAGGCTTTGGAAAACATCGAGACAAATGAAGACACTGCTGATAACCAGCAGTTTCTCCTTTTGTCTCAATATTTTCTCTGTCATATTTCACACAAATTCTATCTTTCATAACATTCATTTTGTTATCTATGACAGTTTTTGAAGTGGATTACCCTAAAATTGTGTTGTTTGGCAATGGGTTAAAAGCGTCATTCAACATATTGTCGGTATAAATGCAAAACCTCGTATGTCGATTCTTGCGATTTTCAAAGTACAAACTTGTGTGCCCAGTTTAGACAATACTCGCAGATTTTTATATGTTTTACTTATTGGTATTTTAAATGAAACATTATTTGTCAACAGTATGTCCAAATTTCAAGTAAAACATTTTAGTTTGGAACAAGAGTGCCATGGTCACAATATACGCCGCCCCATAGACTAAGTTTTAAGGGGGCATAACTCAGGCAAAAATCAATGAACCATAAAATCCTTCCTTCATGCACATCTACCAATTCAGGTGATAATATTGACCAAGTTTCAAGAAGATCCAGCCAGAAACTTAGGAGGAGTTGCGTTGACAAGAAAAGTGGACGTACGTACGGACGGACGGATGGACGGACGGACGGATGGACGGACGGACGGACAGACGGAGAAGATGTCGCCAATATACGTCCGCCTCCGGCGGCGTATAAAAAGTTATTACACATTTCCCCCTCACTTTTAAAATTCTCCAAAAACGAGATACGAGGTTTTGCAAAATTTACGACGACGATATCCAGATCACTTGCGTAGCTAGCAGAAAATAAAGTGTCCGCAAAATGCACGCCTATTGTATCAGGTGAGGTTTGATGGCGGGCTCCTTATTGCTGAGGGTGGGTCTTGCGGGCACCTTCCAGAAGACTTTTGAAAATTTAATGTAGATGCTTATGAAATACATACCAAATGCCCACCTGGAGCCATGAATGACCATTCGTGACTCCTGGTGAGTATATGGTATGTATTTTAATGGCGATTCAGGTGTTTATTTGAATGAAAACAAAAACAAAAATCCACATTTTTTTATTTTTGCGATCTGTATAGCGGACGAGAATTGACCTGGCAGAGCATTCCATTCGATTAGCATGGGCTGCTCTGCCAGGTCATTTATCGTTAGGTAAACGCAATTGCGTTTTTGCATTCGGGTTGCTACGCCTTTGTCTGAGATTAAAGAGGTTATGTGGAATTTAAAATCCGGATAACCTAAAAAAGGGCGAAGTAGAAGACTATGTAGCCGAAAATATTTGGTATGTAATGGTGTGTGGAATACCTTATTATATAGTCCCTGAGCCGGAAACAAGTTTGCTCCCCCCCGGGGGATTTTGTAGACATAGTTTTTCATAAAGTACAATACCTTAGAAACATTTTGAGCATAATTTGCACTCTGGTCGTTGGGGCTTTTGGCTGTAACCCTTATCTAAATCAAAGCGCTGAAAGCGCTGAAGGCCTTGAAGAATTTGAACACATGCAGATCATTTATATAGACTAAGAAAAGACATGGACAGAGCACTGAACCCTGAGGGACGCCTAAGAGAACGGGTAGAGTAGTTGATGAGTGATCATCAATACCTACTCTTTGAGAATGATCCTTTTAGAAGGATTATATCCATCTTGAGATCAGTGGAAGGACGCCCAGCTTATTCAATTTGGATATTTAATTGCTGTGATCAACCTTCTTCTTCTTCCGGTTTAGGTCAGGGTTCTTCATAGAATGTATATTTGGCCTACGATGGGATGAGACAATCACCACTTCCATTGGTTATGTACAGCTTAAAGTCTATACGGTACAGTTAAAACTATGTACACCCATCAACCGGTTACTTGCTACTGGGTAGGGCCGCAGCATGCTGTGGTAGGGCGACCCTGAGCCCCTGAGCGTAGTAGCATCTGAGACGGCTATAGGAAGGTGGTTCCAAATCAAATGCCTCACTAAAATCCATTTCAAGTATATATCCGCTTGTTGACCATTTTCAAGATTGTCGTATGCTTCTTGGGTAAGGCTAATCGATTGAGATTCACAGGTATGTTTTGCTCTGAAGCATGCTGGTACTGGCTAAGTAGATTATTCTTATCAAAGTGGCCCATGATGTTTGTTTACTAAATGTTATCAGGATGCGCGCAATAATTGTTGATGCTATGCAGATTAAAGAGATTTGCCTATAGTTGCGGGCTTTATACTTTGGACAGCTTTTTATAGACGGGTGCTACTGTTTTACTTCTCTAATCTTTGGGGACAATACCTGTTTCTAGAGAAAGATTGGAGATGACCTTGACAATAGATCAACTGTATATCTTGTAATATTTCTTTACACCTCTGGTAAAATATGTTTTTGGAAAACAATGCAATTAGAAAATGTACGTTCTGCTCTGTATTTTTTTTGCTATATATTGAGCACAATTTCCAAATTTATTAATACCCATTATGTCGTCTGCATTAGCTTTGAAATTTGACAAGTCAAAAGTTTTTACATTTTGGAATGAGATAATGGTAAATTCCATATTTCATGTCTTGTTCAAACAATCAAGATGAAGTAATGGATTGGATAACGATTTATTAAATGAAGAACTTAAATCATTGCGGACAAATCGTGATGTTATTTCTATATATCTTCACAATATATCATTTAGAACCTTATTAAACCATGAATCTGCCTATTAAAACATAACTATCTAACACATACACATACAAATACATAGATATATAAATAACAAAGTTTTAAGACAGATTAAAGAATAACAAATCGTTAGTATTACCTACGGTATTGGAAAACCAAATATTTCAAGTGTGTATCGGTAATCACTGACGCGTTCCGTGTGTTCCGGTAATTACTATGCGTTCCATGGTGTTCCGGTATTTCTATGGACCCAATAGTTCTTTCGCGGGGGAAAAAACGAACATTTACGGAAATTTTGCAATGAACTCGTAAGTTTCTTTAAATATTAACAAGGTGGCAAACTGTCACAAGATACGCCCGTAACACTGCTTTATGTCGACAGGGGGAGCAGGTTGGTAAAAGTTTCATGGTCCTAGCTATTATACTTTTCGAGATATATGCCCTGGACAAAAATGAAGTATGAAAAATAACAAAGGGCAATAACTCAAAAATTAAGCCAGGTAGAATTATGGTTCTTTTGAACTGCACTCCCCTTTGATAAGATCTATACACCCATGAAGTTTCATGATCCTAGCTATTATACTTTTAGAGATATACTCCGGACAAGATTCAAGTATGAAAAACAACAAAGGGCAATAACTCAAAGAATAGGCCAGGTAGAGTTATGGTTCTTGTGCACTGCACTCCCCCTTGTTGGGATTTATACACCCATGAAGTTTCATGATCCTAGCTATAATACTTTTAGAGATATACTCCGGACAAGATTCAAGTATGAAAAAGACAAAGGGCAATAACTCAAAAAATAGGCCAGATAGAGTTATTGTTCTTGTGCACTGCACACCCCCATAATAAGGTCTATACACCCATGAAGTTTCATGATCCTAGCTATTATACTTTTAGAGATATACTCCGGACAATATTCAAGTATGAAAAACAACAAAGGGCAATAACTCAAAGAATAGGCCAGGTAGAGTTATGGTTATTGTGCACTGCACTCCGTAATGATGAGAAGAATATAACTGCCAAGGTTAAAGTCGATCGGACAGAGTTATGCTCCGGACAAAGAAGTGGACGCCGTCGGACGCCCGGACGACGGACGTCACGGGTGATCCCATAATACGTCCCGTCTTCGACTGGCGTATAATTAGCATAGTAAGAGATTACAATATGCCGCAATACGTTGAGTGTTTTAAAAATGCATTTGGTTGAATGACAAATTGCCATACCCATATAAGCATTACAAAGCAAAACCCCAGTGCTTAGAGCTATACATTTCCGTAATTGATCTTACGGGAAGATTCATCGTCTTCAGTCGATCTACGCGTATTAATATACAAGCGCGGAATCAGGGACTTTTCCCAGGGGGGGGGGGGGGGGTCAACCCATGCGCAGATCGAGACGGGGATAAAAAAAATCATGAAAATCATTTCATCGCCGCTTGTTGGTATTTACTTCTTTTGTAATGTACATGGGTCGAAATTTACTTAATCTGCATAAAGTAGTATAGATCTAATCCAGTTTGGATATACTTTTCATCGCGCAAGAACACTATCTATCTGCGTTCAACGTTTTCACAAGATAAGGCCGACTAGTGATTCTGCATGCCCTGAGAAAATGGCATGCTAAATTTGGCCTTCTTCAAGGCCAAAAACCTTAACCCTATCATTGTTTTTTCATTCAAATGTACAATACTTATTTGGTCATATTTTCATTGAATATTGTCCTACATATGTCAAATTGGTATCAAATGAAAGCTTATGACTTGTTCTTTCATTTGTATATATTTTATGCAAATTAGCTTTCATTTGATACCATATTGACATATTTAGGTTAAAATTCAATGGAGATATGAACAAATAATTGTTTGTATATTTCAATAAAAATTGAAAAGGGTTAATGGTTTTAGATAAGGGTTACAGCCAAAAGCCCCAACGGCCAAAGTGCAAACAACGCTCATCTTGTAGCATTTGTTATATCAGAAAATCATACCCTTCAAAATTCCCCCTGGGGGGAGCAGGGGTTATTGGTGGCTCAAGGTTTACGACTAGAACTTTTTTGCGGAAAGTAGAACATAATCGTGGGTGATTTTCTGACGGTTCACGAATCAATGTATCACGTGATTATTCTTGGCAAGTTAATCAAAGTGTCAGAACGTGTATCACGCAATTTCTGTTGAAATTAAATTCAATTATAGTTTTCTGCAAATTGGTTCTCGCGAATATCTGTTACAAAGTCACAGATATTATCCAAAATTTCAAGATTTGATAAGAATCTCCTTAACAGAGTTATCTCATTACTACATGACAAATTATGCGAAGATAAATTGGAATCAGAGCAACGGATAAGCGGGTATATTTTTTTTCAAAATGTAGTATTTCATTAATTGTTTATCAAACCTTACGTTATCGGTCGGTAATCATTGGAATCGTCTCGTCGATACGATTTAAATGAGTACCCACAAGATCTGGTTTGGATTTGAAATAACAGATTTAGAATATCTTAACCCCTATATGTTGCTCTTAAAATAATTGAAATGTTTAATTGATTTACTGGAAACTCATATATTTTCTTTAAACACCTGACAAATCTCTCTATCTCGTTTCAATGTTCATGGCTATTGTTTCTGGTCATGGGAGAGAAACGATCTTAAACATGTGATTTAATTCTTGTTTGCAGAAAAGAACGTAATTAATTGCGCTTTCTCTGTTCGATTCCAAAGAAAAGCATTACAATTGCGCAGTGGTATAATTTGGCACGAAGACATGATGCGGACAAAGGTTACGTTATGCAATCATTTAGCGAAGTCATAGAGATATTGCTACTGATTTCAGTGATTGTCCATTAAAATCCAGCAATCGTGTTGAAATGGGTCGCCATTACTTTCTTGAATGAATATAATTACACATTGTACGTACCAAATTAATTATACATGTATCTCCTAAACCAAAAGTGACCATTTTCTAATTCGATGGGGGACACCTGTATTGCATCGAAATACAACAGACTCTTGACACCCCATCTTATAATGGAAAGTCCTCTCAGATGCTAAACCATTACAAGTACATGTACACAAAGTTAACATTTCATGGTTTAAACAACGAATTTAACCATACCTTGTTATTTTACAGAAACGTGAACCGATTTGTAATCACATAATTCTGAGTGATTTTCTGAGAGTTCACGAATCAATGCATCACGTGATTATTCTTGGCAAGTTAATCAAAGTGTCAGAACGTGTATCTATTATCACGCAATTTCTGTTGAAATTAAATTCAATTATAGTTTTCTGCAAATTGGTTCTCGCGAATATCTGCTATGAACGCACAGATAACAAATACCTGAGTTTTTATATTTCAAGATAGGATAAGAAACTCTTTGAAACATCGAATCATCACTATTTGACAAAATATGTGAAGAAAAGTGACAGTAATTGGAATTCTGTTGATTTACTGACAACTCGTGGTATTTGGGTGCACTTAAAGCAAAGTTTTTCTCTTTCATTGCATTTTTCAAGTCTTTCATTTTGGCTTAGGGTAAAACAATTATCGCGTAATTTAATGTTTGTTTTATTCAGTTCTGCAGCAAAATGTAACAAAATGTTCTCTCTCGTTCCGATTTCACAAAAATGATACGTCGGAACTACAGTGCTAGAAACGGACCAAATCGCACGATGTCGTTCATTGTTTTTCGCTTCGCAATAATTGAAATAGTAATAAGTGTTGTTGCCATCAGCTAACTTTAAATAGTTTTTATATTATGTTAACAATGTATATTTTGACAATTATATACATATCTAAAATTTGGTTTTGGGATTTTCTTGTCATAATGATATAGGATAAAAGCACAAGGGCTTTCAGGTTTCTTTTGTGAATTTCAGAAGTGTACTTACTTGGATTTGGAATTGATTCAGTGAGATCGCACGAGACAGAAAATTTAAATTCAATTCCCGCAACCTTGTATAAATCTGATTACTACATTAGAGTTTGTGTTTTCCTTGGAATACAATCGTCTCTCAGGGACTTTGAATCTAATGTTATCAGTAAATAAACATAACTTGCGTCTCGATGCACAGATGGGAACATGAACCGAACTGGAAAACGTAGTTTAAATTTATTTTTCAAATTAGAGTATATATAGGAGTAAGTCCTCTCAAATAGTTCCTCATTACAAGTACACAAAGTTAACTTTTCAATGTTTAAACAATAAATTTAACAATATCATGCAGTTTTGCAGAATCGCTAGCCAATATGAAATAACATAATTCTGAGTGATTTTCTGAGAGTTCACGAATCAATGTATCACGTGGTTATTCTTGGCAAGTTAATCAAAGTGTCAGAACGTGTATCAATTATCACGCAATTTCTGTTGAAATTAAATTCAATAATTATTATAGTTTTCTGCAAATTGGTACTCGCGAATCTCTGCTATGAACGCACAGATAACATGATTGGAAAAAATACCCGAATTTCATATTTCAAGATAGGATAAGAATCACTATGAAACATCGAATAATTACTTATTGGCAAAATATATGAAGATTAGTGACAGTAATTGAAAAACTGTTGGTTAACTGGCAACTCATGGTATTTAGGTGCACTTAAAGCAAAGTTTCTCTCTTTCTCTTTCATTGCAATTTTCAGGTCTTTCATTTTAGTTTGGGGTAAAAGTTTGGTTACGCTTCGTTATAATTGAAATATTTATAAGCGTTGTTGTCATCAGCTAACTTTAAATTGTTATATATTATGTAATCAATGTATATTTTGATATCAAAAGACAATCTGAAATGTAGTTTTTGGATTTTCCTGTCATAACGATATAGGATAAAATCACAAGGTCTTGCAGGTTTCTTTCTAGACTAGGAGCCAGGCTAGTTTCTTTCGTAAATTGCAGAAGTGTATTTCCAACAACCTTGTATAAATCTGATTACTACATTAGAGTTTGTGTTTTCCACAGGTTTCTTTCGTAAATTGCAGAAGTGTATTTACTTGGATTTGGAATCGGTTCCGTGAGATCGTATGAGACAGAAAATTCTAATTCAATTCCAGCAACCTTGTATAAATCTGATTACTACATTATAATTTTTGTTTTCTAAAGACTACAATTGTCTCTCGGGGACTTTCAATCTAATGTTATCAGTAAACAAACATAACTTACGTCTCGATCCACAGATGGAAACATGAACCGAACTGGAAAACGTAGTTTCCATAAACTTGCACTATATTATGGTAGGTTCCCACTGCTGATCAAATCAACTCGACCAAACCCGATCAAGCGATCGAGTTCGGTCGGCAGTGGTGATCGGGACAAGTCGAGATGATCGAGTATGGTCTGCAAAGATCGGTAATCCTGCCAATTTGTTTTGACACGTCAAAAAAATCCGTGTAGCGATCGAGTAGAAAGCACATCGGGAAGTTGCTCGAGTATCGATTGTGTAGAAGATCGAGCTGATCGACTATCACTCGTGTAGAGATTGTTTGTGATCGAGTCGATATCTTTTACTGGGATTTGATAGGATAAACAGATGGAGCTGAAGTAGAGTTGATCGGGAAAGCAGTCGGGAATTACTCGTACAAGTCGAGGTGATCGAGTGCTTCCAACTGCTCTATGGCAGCGGATCAACTCGATCTACTCGATCCCTTAAATGTCCTCGATCAAACCCGACCATATTACTTCTTCTCGATCTCTAGTCGATCAAACCCGACCTCTTCACTCGATTTGGTCGAGTGAACAGATGAATCAGAGGTCGAGTTGATCGGGTTGTGGTCGGAAATTACTCGAGTACAAGTCGAGGTAATCGAGTGCACTTTCGGTGCAGGTCGGAATACAGATTATCAACCCGATCATACTCGATCTCCAGACCCGAGTGATTCTTGATAAGGTCGAGCTTCTACCCGATCAATACACAATCGCTTCTCGATTATTTTGTACTCGATCGCACTCGACTATTTTTGCATGTCAAAAAAACTCGAGTAGGAAGCCCGAGCGATGCAGATCACCTCGACCTCTCCCGACCACCCTTGCAGATTGAGCTCGACCTGTATTCGATCGCTTGATCGAGTTGATCTGATCGGCAGTGGGAACACTAGGTCGTGTGGTTATAAATGTGTACAAACAGCAATAGATCCCGCGCAGATTATCTTAACAGAAATATTGAAAATTATCGGAAACGGTGTTTCGTGTTATTCCTTGATTTAAGACAAAACACGTACGATTGAAATAACGGCATTTAATGCCTAAAAGAATACATAAATCGTTATATTTAATCGGATTAAGGGTGAGTCAATAGCTAAAAGTACTTTTACGTCACATTTAAATTATGTATATGTTTAAACCGACAATATTATGAAATGATCATGAATATGTGATAATCAGAAACACTGTAGAAAGATTTTCATTCTGAACACCTAGAATAGAATCAGCTCGATCTGGTCGTGTATAAATCGAGATGGTCCGGTCTTGGTCGTGTAGGGCTCGAATTAAGGTCGGGGTGATCGGGTAGAAATCGGAAAGATGGTCGGGCTTCAATCGGGAAATGATCGGGAGTGCTCGGGTGGGGGTCTAGTTTGATCGACTAGAGATCGAGAAGAAGTCGTGTACAGACATTTGGTCGGGATTGATCGGGGAAATTAGGAGGTCGTGTTGATCGAGTTGAACAGATCGGCAGTGGGAACCTAGCATTAAGAAAGACCATAATAGGAGTAAAAGGCTACGACGCCTCATCTTAAAATTACACAAAGTTAACTTTCCACGTTTAAACAATTTTAACTATACCTTGTAATTTCGCAAAAACGTAAACCAATTCGCAATAACGTAAATCTGCGTAATTTTCAGAGAGTTCACGCATCAATGTATCACGTGATTATTCTTGGCAGGTTAATCAAAGTGTCAGAACGTGTATCAATTATCACGCAATTTCTGTTGAAATTAAATTCAATTATAGTTTTCTGCAAATTGGTTCTCGAGAATCTCTGCTATGAACGCACAGATAACATGTTTGGAAAAAATACCTGAGTTTTTATATTTCAAGATAGGATAAGAAACTCTTTGAAACATCGAATCATCACTATTTGACAAAATATGTGAAGAAAAGTGACAGTTATTGGAACTCTGTTGATTAACTGACAACTCATGATATTTGGGTGCACTTAAAGCAAAGTTTTTCTTTTTCGTTGCAACTTTCGCGTCTTTTCGTTTGGTTTAGAATAAAACAATTATCGCGTAATTTAATGTTTGCTTTATCAAGTTCTGCAGAAAATATAACAAATTGTTCTTTCTCGTTCCCATTTCACAAAATGATACTTCGGAACTACAGTGCTAGAAACGGACCAAACCACACGATGTCGTTCATTGTTTTTCGCTTCAAAATAATTAAAATAGTGATAGGTGTTGTTGTTGTCATCAGCTAATTTAAAATTGTAATATATTATGTTAATAATGTATATTTTGACGATTATAGGCATATCTGAAATGTAGTTTTGGGGTTTTCTTGTCATAATGATATAGGATAAAAGCACAAGGGCTTTCAGGTTTCTTTTGTGAATTTCAGAAGTGTACTTACTTGGATTTGGAATTGATTCAGTGAGATCGTACGAGACAGAAAATTTAAATTCAATTACCGCAACCTTTTATAAATCTGATTACTACATTAGAGTTTGTGTTTTCCGTGGAATACAATTGTCTCTCGGGGACTTTGAATCTAATGTTATCAGTAAACAAACATAACTTGTGTCTCGCTGCACAGATGGAAACATGAACCGACCTGGAAAACGTAGTTTCCATATACATGTACTCTATCAAATGAGACCGAATATAAAGGTAAAAGACTACGTCGCCCCATAATATAAATCGACTGTCCTCTAAGATGGTTAACCATTACAAGTACACAAAATTAACGTTTCATTGTTTAAACAGTTAAAACAAGATTTTGTAATTTTGCAGGAAAGCTATTTAGCATAAATCTGAGTGATTTTCTGGGAGTTCATGAATCAGTGTATCACGTGTTTATTCTTGGCAAGGTAATCCAAGCGTCAGAAGGTGTATCAATTATCACGCAATTTCTGTTGAAATTGAATCAAATTATAGTTTTCTGCAAATTGGTTCTCGCGAATATCTGCTATGAACGCACAGATAACATGTTTGGAAAAAATTACCCGAATTTTATATTTCAAGATAGGATAAGAATCTCTATGAAACATCGAATCATTACTACTTGACAAAATTTGTTAAAGGTAGAATACCTCTAAAGAAATTCGCGCGACGTCGAAATTGTTCGGGCGGAGTCGAAAACATTCGGCGGTGGAGTTTTCCACCGCCGAATGTTTACAACGGGCACCCGAATAAGTTCAGATACGTAACAAAACCGCTCGAGAAAAAAAAAACGATATTTTATGAATCTCAGAATGGCCACATTACGGGTATTTTACCTTAACTTGCAATTCCTGGTATTTTGGTGCAATTAAAGCAAAGTTTTTCTCTTTCGTGGCAATTTTCACGTCTTTCATTTTGGTTTAGGATAAAACAATTATCGCGTAATTTAATGTTTGTTTTATTAAGTTCTGCAGAAAATGTAACAAATTGTGCTTTCTCGTTCCGATTCCACAAAAATGTTGCTTCGGAACTACAGTGCTAGAGACGGACCAAACTACACGATGCCGTTCTTTGTTATTACGCTATGCAATTATTGTAACGTTGATCAATAAGTGTTGTTGTCATCAGCTAACTTTGATATTATCATTTATTATGCGTATATTTTGACAATAACATCCAAATTTAAATCGAAGGTACGTATATCTAGAGCGGATTTCACAGACTTTACATTTTAACCCCACGTTCATCGAGTTTCAAGTCGGCTATTAACACCCGGCGCCTATGGCTAGCCACAGCACATTGGCCTTTACTCTCGTGTGTACCCATTTATACACCTGTGTGAAGAGGGGCAGAGTGATTCTTTTTTGTCAAGTAAAAATTCCATGACATCGGCGGGATTTGACCCTTCGTTTCTGAAGCCCGCACCCTACCACTAGACCAGGTTGCCCATGAATACAAGATAAAACTAAGTCTTGCAGGTTTCTTTCGTGAATTGCTGATGTGCGTTTACTTGGATTCGGAATCGATTCAGTGAGATCGTACGAGACAGAAAATTTAAATTCAATTACCGCAACCTTGTATAAATCTGATTACTACATTAGAGTTTGTGTTTTCCATGGAATACAATCGTCTCTCGGGGACTTTGAATCTAATGTTATCAGTAAACAAACATAACTTACGTCTCGCTGCACAGACTGAAACATGAACTTAACTCGAAAACGCAGTTTTGATATTGTCGCTTTTCAACGAAGACCTCGTAACTGCAGCTTATTCTAAGCTGCAATTACGAGGTTTTCGTTGAAAAGCAGCGATATTTAAAAAAAATAAGACAATGGAGGTGAAAGAGTGTCTCCTGTCGCACTGATCTGGTACTGAAAAAGAAATATGGGACTTGTCATGCTCAAACGGACCTTCGAAGAAGTGTAAAGAGTATCGACCCTACTCCGTCTGTGCGGACTGCTCAGACTGACTAGTAGTGAAACCTTTCTTTTTATAGTAATATTTTGAATCTAGATTATTTCTTCTTATTTTACAATGAATTATGTTCATTTTTATTTGCATCATCTGAATTGCTGATGTGCGTTTACTTGGATTTGGAATCGATTCAATGAGATCGTACGAGACAGAAAATTTTAATTCAATTCCAACCACCTTGTATAAATCTGATTACTACATTAGAGTTTGTGTTTTCCATGGAATACAATCGTCTCTCGGGGACTTTGAATCTAATGTTATCAGTAAACAAACATAACTTACGTCCCGATGCACAGACTGAAACATGAACTTAACTCGAAAACGCAGTTTTAATATTGTCGCTTTTCAACGAAGACCTCGTAACTGCAGCTTATTTTAAGCTGCAATTACGAGGTTTTCGTTGAAAAGCAGCGATATTTTAAAAAAAAACATAAGACAATGGAGGTGAAAGAGTGTCTCCTGTCGCACTGATCTGGTACTGAAAAAGAAATATGGGACTCGTCATGCTCAAACGGACCTTCGAAGAAGTGTAAAGAGTATCGACCCTACTCCGTCTGTGCGGACTGCTCAGACTGACTAGTAGTGAAACCTTTCTTTTTATAGTAAAATTTTGAATCTAGATTATTTCTTTTATGTTCATTTTTATTTGCATCATCTGAATTGCTGATGTGCGTTTACTTGGATTCGGAATCGATTCAATGAGATCGTACGAGACAGAAAATTTTAATTCAATTACCGCAACCTTGTATAAATCTGATTACTACATTAGATTTTGTGTTTTCCATGGAATACAATCGTCTCTCGGGGACTTTGAATCTAATGTTATCAGTAAACAAACATAACTTACGTCCCGATGCACAGATGGAAACATGAACTGAACTGGAAAACGTAGTTTCCATATGCAATAAGACCATCATGGCGAAAGAACCCGTCGACCCATCTTATAAATAGACAGTCCTCTCAGATTGTTAACCATTAAATGCGTACAAAAATTAATGTTTAATTGTTTAAACAATTAAAACAAGATCTTGTAATTATGCAGGAAAGCAAACCGATTTGTAAAAGCATAATTCTGAGTGATTTTCTGAGAGTTCATGAAACAATATATCACGTGATTTTTCTTGGCAAGTTAATCAAAGTGTCAGAACGTGTATCAATTATCACGCAATTTCTGTTAAAATTAAATTAAATTATAGTTTTCTGCAAATTGGTTCTCGCGAATCTCTGCTATGAACGCACGGATAACATGATTGGAAAAATACCTGATTTTTTTATATTTCAAGATAGGATAAGAAACTCTTTGAAACATCGAATCATCACTATTTGACAAAATATGTGAAGAAAAGTGACAGTAATTGGAATTCTGTTGATTAACTGACAACTCATGATATTTGGGTGCACTTAGAGCAAAGTTTCTCTCTTTCACTGCATTTTTCAAGTCTTTCATTTTGGTTTAGGGTAAAACAATTATCGCGTAATATAATGTTTGTTTTATTAAGTTCTGAAGCAAAATGTAACAAATTGTGCGTTTTCGTTCCGATTCAACAAAAATGTGACTTCAGAACTACAGTGCTAGAAAAACGGACCAAACCACCCGATGTCGTTCATTGTTTTTCGCTTCGCAATAATTGAAATATTTATAAGTGTTGTGGTCATCAGCTAACTTTAAATTGTTATGTATTATGTGAAAATGTATATTTTGACAATTATAGGCATATCTATAATTTGCTTTTGGGATTCTCCTGTCATAATGATATAGGATAAAATCACAAGGTCTTGCATGTTTCTTTCGTGAATTGCTGATGTGCGTTTACTTGGATTCGGAATCGATTCAGTGAGATCGTATGAGACAGAAAATTTTAATTCAATTACCGCAACCTTGTATAAATCTGATTACTACGTTAGAGTTTGTGTTTTCCATGGAATACAATCGTCTCTCGGGGACTTTGAATCTAATGTTATCAGTAAACAAACATAACTTGTGTCTCGATGTACATCCCGACTTTTGACTTCTTCTCGAAAATCGTTCAACATTTAAACAAAAATCTTTCTGCACTGTTCCAAAACATTCTTCGTCTACGTTTTGCCATCTTCATGGGAACTGTGTATATATCGCTGCTTTTCAACAAAGCATCGTAACTGCAGCTAGTTTTAAGCTGCAGTTACGAGGTTTTGTTGAAAAGCAGCCAATTATTGGATGACCTGTTCTAGAAGTTTAAACACATTAGTTACACTTTTCAATGGATCAACTGTTAGACAAGTCAAAATGTAGTCAAATGATAGTACAAAGTATTCAAATGTATTTTAGAACCAAGGAACTTCGGATTAAAGGAGATAATGCTGATCTTCGGCATTTTCATCTTTTCCATCAAAACCATTTTGGTGCATTTGAAAGGGTGTGAAGATCAGTTTTCAAATCATAAAGAGTTGACTATAATATTATTTCATTTTTATACAAATTATACCTCACGATAAATGACCTGTCAGAGCATCTCATTCGATAAGCAGTGGCTGCTCTGCCAGGTGATTTATCGTGAGGTATATTAGTGATTAAAATTTTGTGATACAGCATTTGCGATGGGATAAAAATGTCAACAATCGACTAAGGGGGACAAATCTGTTAAAACCAATAATTTTTCACTCAAGTATGTGTCTGGAGTCTGCAGTTTCAAATTTTAACATTTTCCCAAACAATCACCCCATCCCCCTCCGTTTCCTAGTCACATTTTTAACTCATTCAGATCTGATAACTTGATTTTAAGTATTCATTCATATTGAATTTATCATTTTCAACTTGCATCACATCATACATATAATTTGAGCCGGGATCTGGAAAAACGTCCCTTATAGCATTTGAGACATCCACGTTTCAAGACAAGCCTGTGCCTAAGCAAAGACTAGCATACACCAATGCTGCTCTTCTATGGTTGCTACAGTCCACAAAGAAGCTATTAGAGAACAATATGGATCCTGATCAGACTGTGCATATGCACAGGCTGGTCTGGATCCAGGTTGTTCTCAAATGCCATAAAGGACGTTTTTCCAGATCCTGGCTCATTTTTATTTGAGAAAGGAATAAAAGATTAGCCAGAATGTCTACTATGTCATAGATCAGACTCATATGGGAACAATTTAATCAGGATCCATGTTTACACACATACCGACCATGAGGTAACAATGATTTTGTCATAGCATTTTAAGGTAGTACACTCCTAATACGATTCCCGCGACGTCGTCAACATTCGTTGAACGTATCTGAAACCGTTCTGGTGACGTCGTCAATATTCAGACGTGGAACGTTCCACCGCCGAATATTTACGACTTCTCCCGAATAATTCCGACGTCGCGTGATCTCATTAAGGACTATATTGAAGTCGGGACAGACCAAAATCATGTCATTTCGGAGATGTTTATAAAATATGAATGTGTGTTATTTTCTTCTCCAGCTAAAGTTTGTGTTGAAGTTGGTATAACTCAAGGTTTAGAGAAAGAGCGAATCGAATCTCAGTGGAGAACAGGGGCTGTCATAGGTAAGAGCTCTCCCTTCTTCAGACGGAAAGATATTTGTAAATATCGGGTCCATAAGAATGGGGGGGCTAGGGTTAGGACTGAGCTCCCCCCTCCCCCCCCCCCCCCCACCAACCCTCCAAAATTTGCCAAAAATGCCGATTTTCCTTATTTCACACAGAAAATTAAGGACAGATCCTCCATTTATTTCCTACGGTAAGATTTTTTTTATTTTTTCTGTACTGATATTTAAATATATGAGAAGTAAAAAAATGACTTAAAAACTATAGGTCACCAAGCGAATTAAAAAGTTATTGGATTTCAAGGGAGACTACTCTTGTCTAAAATTGCAAAAATGAGGTGTCACTTAAATACCCACAAAAAAGTGTTCGAAATGACTAGGATTACTTAAAACAGTCTTAATTGTGTTCAATATGTTTTAATCTGTCTAAATGAGTATCAATTTTGGAAAATTTAGTGATGATTTTGAAAATTTTAGTAAAATATTCTTTCAAAAGTAGCTGAAATTGCTCTTTTTTCGCAACGTTTCTGATAATAAAAAATATTCCAGCGGTAAGAATTTTTTCTTTTTTGGTATAGATATAGTACTCGGTCATACCTACAAAAACAAAAAAAGAAAACTATATCAAACCAAGCGTTTTTCTTAGTTATAAGTAAAATTTGGTTTACTTTTTGCAGCTCTGTCCGAAATTGTTTCACTTCTTTTATCCATTTTCTTCCTTATTACCAGCTTAAGATAATGAAAAGTGTCGTATTTTGTGTCCATCTGAAGCGGACTAGCTCATAAAGACACAACTTTGCTTTTGTTGCCCCGTTTCCTATCGCTAACGCCACATGTTTAACGCGTAACAGAAAGCGAAATGTACCATCCGAGTACTATTACACTTTAATTGACCAAACAGAGAAAATTGATTTAACCGAATCGAGTCTTGTCATTTATCAACCAAACATTAACTAAATGTAGAAAATACATTTGCTGAAAAAAACAGTTACTGAAACAGCTTTATTTCGTTATTTAGGATATGCGCAGTAAGTTGCGCAGTAACAACTGGAGGATCTGTCCTTAAGGGAAAACATACTTTAGCTCCCACTGGCACCCACCCACATTATTCAACCACAGTGCCTTAAGCCCCCCCCCCTCGCTTCCTTCTAGCCTGAATATAGATAGGATATGTAGAGGATATAACATAGAAAATAATGATGCAGAAAGAAAATATGCTGGTTGATATTTTCCCACGTACGCTTCAGTTACGTACGTGCGTCCACGTTTAAAGATACGAATGTGCGCGTGTGTATTGGTTCAATATCCTGAATGTTAGTCAGTCAAAATCTACGAAACATCAATTAATTTCTTAGTAATATGTGGATCAATTTTAAACTGCCCTTTCCTTTCAATTAATCAACATGGCCATGGCCAAATTGGAATGAAATGTCCCTTTAATCTTTGATCATTTTTACTTCATTTGATCATTTCAGAGGCCACACGTATGCAGTTCCCGTTAACGTGTCTTGCTGTGTTACTGACGTTATGTGGTTTTGTATACAGTATACTGGGTAACTACAGAAAGGACAGGAAGACCATCATAGCTGCTGTTTTGTATATATCATCCGGTTAGTATTCTACTAGGTTTTCCTTCTAGTTCTTCTTCCGATTTCACCTCTGCAGTTTCCTTCCGAGAGAAAACAATGGTAATCCGAGTTTTCTCTGATGAAATTCGCTCTTTGATATGTTGATGTCGCTCTTGTATATGAGCGACATCAACATATCAAAGAGCAAATTTCATCAGAGAAAACTCGGATTAAAACAATGGTTACTTTGACATAAGTTCTGCCTTTCGGTAGACATCCAGCAATTGCAACTACAAATTCACCATGACAGTAATCGCATACTAAGTCTTTGTCTAAAACTTGAATTCAACTATAATTTACGGGCTTGAATTCCCTTGTAGGTTCAATTAAACATATTTGATTCGTCATCGTCATTTTAAAGACACTGAAAATGTGAAATTTTAATATGTTATGTCATTTACGACTAATCAGCTGAGCAAATGGGTACTGGGCCAGATTGCAATCGTTAGAAGACTTTCGTTGGAAAAGTTAATACGAGTAAATGAGTAGCATTGTATTTTTCGATAAAGACTTTGTAATTAATTTTATTTAGAAAGGAAATATAATCAGGTATCCCATACATCATTCGATACCAAACACTTAGAACAACCTCGGGCGTCATCGAAAATTGACGATGGTATACTCTTAATAACTTCCGGGTGCCATAAGTGGCAACGGATATGGTCATTCTACCTTATTGGTGTCTCTTTTGTAATGTTTTTATTCTTTGAGAGCAATATTTGAACCAAGATCTGGAAAATGGAACTTTGAGGCTTTTGATCCCAACATGGTTCGAGATCAGCCTGCGTATACACGCAGTCTGATCATGAACCATGTTGGTCTCATTCGTGACCTGTAGCAACTGTGAGACAGCAGCTTGGATCCAGGTCATACTGCTTTTAGACGGTGTCCTTTTAGACACATGCTGATCGTGAAGCACGGCAGTCTCAAATGCTTTTAGGGAACTTTTTCCAAATTCTAACTCAATATTTTTTTTCTTCTATTGTTTTTCCTATACTTCAGGCCTGAGTTTATCAGTAAGTGTAATTATCTTCATTTCACGGATTAACGACGAACTTGCCTTAGCCCAGAACCAGCAATGTCCAGAGTTCACGTACAGTTATAGCTGGTCTTTTTACCTTATTGGCGTCTCTTTCGTCATGGAGTATTTTGTTATTTTTGAGAACAGTATTTGAGCCAAGATCTGAAAAAAGGTACTTTGATGCTTTTGAGCTCGACATGGTTCAAGATCAGCCTGCGTATACACACAGTCTGACCACGAACCATGTTGTTCTCCAAAAGTTCATATGTGACCTGTAGCAACTGTAGGCTACGATAGCAGCATGGATCCCGGTCAGACTGATTTAATAAGGCACAGGATGATCCGGAACCAGGTTGTGCTCAAATGCCTGACGGAACCTCTGGCTCAAATTTAATTCATTAAAAAAACAATTCTATTGTTTTGGTGTATTTCAGGCCTGAGTTTATCAGTAAGTGTAATTATCTTCATTTCACGGATTAACGACGAACTTGCCTTAGCCCAGAACCAGCAATGTCCAGAGTTCACGTACAGTTATAGCTGGTCTTTCTACCTTATTGATGTGTCCTTCGTCATGGACATTTTTTTATTCTTTGAGAACAATATTTGAGCCAAGATATGGAAAAGGGTACATTGAGGCTTTGAGCCCAATATGGTTCAAGATCAGCCTGCGTATACACGCAGTCTGATCTCGAACCATGTTGGTCTCCAATATCTTATTTGTGAGCAGTAGCAACTGTGAGACAGCAGCTTGGATCCAGGTCATATTGCATTTAGACACAGGCTGATCGTGAAGCACGGCAGTCTCAACTGCTTTAAGGGACCTTTTTCCAAATCCTAACTCAATTATTTTTATTCTATTGTTTTTTCCTATACTTCAGGCCTGAGTTTATCAGTAAGTGTAATTATCTTCATTTCACGGATTAACGACGAACTTGCCTTAGCCCAGAACCAGCAATGTCCAGAGTTCACGTACAGTTATAGCTGGTCTTTTTACCTTATTGGCGTCTCTTTCGTCATGGAGTATTTTGTTATTTTTGAGAACAGTATTTGAGCCAAGATCTGAAAAAAGGTACTTTGATGCTTTTGAGCTCGACATGGTTCAAGATCAGCCTGCGTATACACACAGTCTGACCACGAACCATGTTGTTCTCCAAAAGTTCATATGTGACCTGTAGTAACTGTAGGCTACGATAGCAGCATGGATCCCGGTCAGACTGATTTAATAAGGCACAGGATGATCTGGAACCAGGTTGTGCTCAAATGCCTGACGGAACCTCTGGCTCAAATTTAATTCATTAAAAAAACAATTCTATTGTTTTGGTGTATTTCAGGCCTGAGTTTATCAGTAAGTGTAATTATCTTCATTTCACGGATTAACGACGAACTTGCCTTAGCCCAGAACCAGCAATGTCCAGAGTTCACGTACAGTTATAGCTGGTCTTTCTACCTTATTGGTGTATCCTTCGTCATGGAGGAAACGTCCGCTGTTATTTCTATCAAACTGTTCTTGGCACGGAATTTCACGAAGTTGGACGATATGTTTCGGATAATTCCGGGCCTCGAAGATAAACTGATCGTGGAAACGACGCGGTTGAGTAGACTAGATTCGCCGAGTCAAACGTTGATTTGGTAGCAGTGTTGGAAAAGGATTAAAGAACTGTGTTTAATTTCAGGTTATGAATAATGTACATGACTGCTTAATCATCATTTGTCATATAAATGAAATCGTAGCTCGTATTTAGAGAAACAAATGAACATAGTCAAGCCTCATCCATTAACAAGCATGAGTGTTGTAGACTTTGGTATGTTACGAGGAAATTATTTACGAAGTGTGGGCTTTCTAAGCTGCAGTGCAGAACACAACAGGATCGCCATTTTGGCAAACCTCAAATGTTCCCGAAAACCGACCGAGTTGTAGTGGATGTTTGATCGCCGAACAAGGATGACAATAACTGTGCTTGTGTGACGGTGTATATTCACGTGACTCAGATTTTCAGATAATCTTCAACATTTTTTTTAATACCAGACCAATCTGAATTCGGTTTGAAGCAGAGGTGGAAAAATGCCAGGAATAAGCTAGACGTGTTTGACTTTTGAAAAATCAACTGATAAAAAAGTTATTGAAGATAAACCGAAATATTGATTAATTTTCAATAACTTTTTATCAGTTGATTTTTTTCAAAAATCAATCACGTCCATCTAATGCGTGACGTCTGTCCACATTCTCTGCTTCAAACCGAATTCAAATCGGTCCAGTATTTATAAAATTATTGAAGATTTTCTGAAAATATTATATCACGTGATTATCCACCGTGTTGTGTGGAAATACAATTCGATTGAATCAGTATGGTGTTCAATGATGAAAGGAGTATATGATTTCTAAACCATTACCAGACGGCACAATCTTGAACTGTTCCAATTTGAAAGCCGCTGCAGACGACAAATGGACCTTGTTTAAGATAGAATTTGTGTACAATATAGCATGGAAAATATTGAGACAAAAAGAGAAACTGCTGTTTATCAGCAGTTTCTTCTTTTGTTTCAATGTTTTCTCAAGACTTTTCTATTAGGGACGTCAAAACCAGGTCTTGATTGGGAAAGGGTTAAACAACTTACTGATAAGCGATTACAAATCAAGCTGAACATCTGAACTGGAACATTTCTATAGTAGCAAAACCTGCATGAGAAAACGCAAATGTCAATGTATTAATCGTTATTTCATCTGATCGCTAGTAGAAGATTTCAGCGTCGGGGAGCGTTAGGAACATGTGACTAAACGTGTTGTAAGATTGGTTAATCAACATTTTGATTAAGTCTCTTACTTCATAATGAATATTGACAGAGATAAGATTTATGTTTAATATAGAGCAGAAAATATTTAGGCAAACAGAAAAATATCCGGCTATCAGGACGTTCTTCTTTTGTCAAAATAGTTTTGCTAGTTTTACCAATCAGAACCATCGACATCAGGTGTTTTTGGAAAAGGATAACTTCTGATGTTTCGTTACAATGTCTCTGTACTGTGTGTAAGTGGATTTTTTAAAACTTTTTATATGGTTATCATTGTAAATTAAAATTGAGAAAAAATGACTAACCGTTGTTGACAGTTTCTTTTATCAAAAATGTTTTCGCAGCTTCGGCATTTACAGAAAAGATGAAGATAATGCTAACCAGTCTTCCCTGACTTTTTCCATGTTTTAACATACATGTACATAACCAACGTCTAGTTACAATTAATTTTTCGTGTGTGTTTCTCTTTTTAAACTTGTATGATACATAATTAATTTTGTTGTTTGAAAAGGGTCTAATAAAAAAGTCTGTCTTCCTGTCGCCATGAATATCACCTATGTACATTCGTTCGTACATTATCCCCTGGAATGAGCTAATGCAAAACTTGCCAAATTCATATTAACCATTAACCATTAACTAGACGACAAAAATTAACACCGGTCAAAATTCAAAGATGTCACAGATGACAATTTTAAGTGAATTGAATTTAACATTTCTTGGTCTTGGATAGAAAACATTGTGGGAAATGAAGAAATTGCTTGTAATAAGCATTTTTTTTTTTTCATTTTCCACAATTTTTCCCAAGTCTTTTTCTTGTGAGGCGTTAATAAGCGCCACTGTGTGAGAATGTGTGAAAATAATTGTGATAGGACGTGGAAAATCGTCTTGCGACATTCATAATCATAATGACTTCGGATCAGTCTGTGCATAAATATACAAGCATAAGTTGTGTATAATTCACCAGGGTGTCCAAAATCTCCAAGTGGGATTTTTTACCCACAAAATGAATAGTGTACCCCTAGTTTTTGCAAGCAGCCTTCTTTGTCTCTACTAGAGGGGGTACAAGTGTGCTGTAAAAGTATGGTTTGAAAGTCGGTGGAAACCCTGATGCATCATAGAAAATATTGTGACAAAAGGAGAAAATGCTGGTTATCAAAATTTTCTTCGTTTGCATAAATGTTTTTCCAAGCTTATTCTATTAAGGACACCAAAATCAGGTATACCTTGTGAAAGGATTAACCATACTACGCTGTCAGCAGCATTGGCCCTAGACTATGAAAATCCATTCGCGTAAGGAAGAATATCCGCAATGTTGAGATTACTAAAACATCGGATTTTTTCGAGCGGCGTCGTTACGTGTCCGAACCTATCCGGGCGCGGTCGTAAACATTCGGCAGTGGAAAGTTCCACCGCCGAATGTTTTCGACTTCGCCCGAATAATTCCGACGTCGCCCCAATCTCATTATGGATGAACTACCTTACAGATGATCTGATGAACTACCTTACAGATGATCTGAAAAACCTATGATAAAAGTTGTTCCAAATCAGGTAACCGCCTTCATACCTTCCCTGGTTTTGACGTCCTTAAAAGAAATGGTTTGAGAAAACATCGAGACGAAAGAAATGCTGATTTAAATTTTGTCGTTTTGGCATGTGTTAAAAACGCAAACTACAAATTCTTTCAATTGTCCAAATTACAAGAGGTTGCAGGGGTAAGGATACAGAAAGCTTTCGTAATGTAGAATCATTGAAAGTTACTTTAATTACTCAAAGCCCTGATTTTCGCATCCCTAATAAAGGAAGTTTTGGAAGAAATAAAGCAAAGGAGAAGATGCTGATGATCAGAATTTCCTCCTTTTGCTTTAATACATTCTTCTCTAAAGCGTAGGCCCCTATCAAATTACCTTTAGCGTCCTCTGTAGCAGCTTTTTTATGATACAAGTTGAAGAGCATTAAGTATCACTGGTGGTGAACTCGGCCAAAGCGAGGGATGTTTTTCGCTACAACAAGGTACAGATATTTTGCGTTTAAATGTGAGTTGAAAGATTTTTAACTCTAATTGCAATGGATTTGGTACGTCGGTGTTGTTATAAAATCTCGTAACTACGGCTTTATCTAAGCCGTAGTTACGAGATTTCATAACAACACCGACGGAATACATTGTTTGCGAAAAAACGTCCCTCGCTTTGGCCGAGTTCACCACCGGTGAGTATTATCTTTTAAGGATTACAACCCATCATTATCTATAAAACATTTCGTGTATCTTCGAGAGTCATCTGTGGCGACGGAAACTGACGCGGGTGTCCTTCGTCAATTTCCGCTGCCATAGATGTCGTCCTCAAATTGACGAGGGAATTCCTCGCTTATTTGCGTTGTCACAGATGACACATGAAGATGCACGTAGTGTTTTAAAGATAATGGTGGTTGCATTCCTTAAAACTTTCCCAAACGGCAAAATTTCAAAATTTCCATTTCAAAAGCTGCTGAAGATGGCAAATGGACCTTGTTTAAGATAGAATTTGTGTACAATTTAGCATGAAAACTATTTAGACAAAAGGAGAAACTGCTGGTTATCAGCAGTTTCTTCTTTTGTCTCAATGTTTTCCCAGGTCATTTGTAGAAGGTACGTCAAAACCAGGTCTTGTTTGGGAAAGGGTTAAAATTTACAAATTGGTCTTTCTTACATGGCGTTTGACACTGAGTGTCTGACACAAAAGCGAGATTCGGTGTTGATATCTTGACATTTCGGAATAGAAAAGGTTCACGGGAAAACGCCATTTCCGAGAAAAACAGTTTTCTTCATCGTACACAAAACAAACCCTTTCCCCAAACAAGACCTGGATTTGACGTCCACGAGAGAACATGCTTTGGAAAATATTTAGGCAAAAGAAGAAAATGCTGATGACCAGCATTTTTTTTTCCTCTTGCCTCAATATTTTCTGACCAATAACATAATCAATTTGGTCTTCTGACATCATTTAATTTTTCGTCTGCAGCAGCTTTCAGATTGGAACAGTAAAAAATGCCATTTGGGAAAGGGTTGAATAGAAGGCAGTGGTCCCAGGAGAACGAAAGCAAACCGTACATAGTATTTAATCTAAACAATGTGTGCCGTTTCACGACAAAATATAAGATAAGTCTAAATATTAGACTGTTTCAGACCAAAATGTGGTCGTTCTACAGAGAGTCCCAAAAACAAACGGAACCCTATTTCAAAGTCAAATATTTAATAGTGTAAGCAAAGAATCTAATTTTTGAATTTGCAGTACTAAAGATACACTCTTTTTGCATATGTGTTCTAAAGTTCACTTCAAAATATGTATTGGTTCAAAAGTTATGTGCAATTTAATAAAGAAACTAAAAAACCATTTTAACACGAAATCGATTTTTGCGTCTTACTCGTTCGTAATTTTAAGCGCACTGACGGTCAGCTGTTGAGTTCTTTACCGTTGTACATGTACGTACCATTTCTCAAAGTTTACTATAAACAAGTGCCGCATGTGCAAATGGAGTCTATATGGTGGTTGTTTGAAATGATTTTAAATTCATTTGAGCGCTGACCGGCATGTTGGTGGGAAATATAATAAGTGCATATGATTACATGTATTTGAATCTGTGATACACTTTGATATTCTGTTTGTATTCATTTTTTTGTTTTGGTTACATAGACTAAATGAATATGCACTGTTGTACAGATTTAATTTCACATGTCGCAGCTTAAGCTTTCAATATCATAGATTACAAGCATGTGATTTTTTTAAATAACAATTCAGTAATATTTTCTTGTATACTTGTTATATCTGTGTACTATATGATACAAGTGTTTATGAAGAATGTTACGCTACATACGAAATATGAACACGTTTTGAACAGATGTCAGAGTCAGATCAAATGAAATCCGTAATAAATGTTTCAAAACCACTATTGTATTAATGGTCGGGTTGTAAGAGAGTATACATGTATTAATTTGAAAATATATTAAACAATTGTGAAGCGTCAGTTTATTCAATGAATGTAGGCGCGCGCTGCAAAACGGAAAGATCGATAACGTGTTAAAATGGTTTTCCGGGTGCGTTCATTTGATTGCCAATATTTTCAAAACTAACAGACATTTTCCAACCAAATTTTAACTGCTGATAGAAAACTGTCGCTTCTATTGTTTAGCTAAATTTGGTGGTGACATATTACTTGATACACGAGCGATTCACTTTCAAAAATGGGGTCCGTTTTTATTGGGACACTCTGTACTTACAAAAAAATGCATGTACATGTATATTATCATAGAAAACATTGGAGGAAAAGAAATACATGAGAAAATTCAAAATCTCAAACCGTGCATTGTTTGAGGAAAAGAAAACGCAAACAAATGTCGGCTGATTTAACCCAGTGGGTAAACACGTGACATGTTTTTGATTTTTCTCAAAAAATGGCCGATTGGAAAAAATATTTGAATCAGAGAAGGTTGGTAAAGCCTCTCTTACAACCCGACCATTTGGAACACCATGGACAATTCTGTCGAATCATACCTTGGATGTAAGTCAAGGAACTACCTTCAGACTATGAATAGAATAGAATAGAACAACAATACAGAAGTTCGTCTGTAACTACCGTCAACTATGAAGCGACGATACTGAAATACATTTTATCACATTCCTTGCAGTGAAATCCTGGAATTTCTCAGTTAAAGAAATTTTGATATTTTCACTGCAGTGACGATATCACTTTCAAATTTCACCCTAGTAGCCGGGACTATTTCCACATATTGTGGCCACTTAAAAACTGCACTAAACAATTTGTAACCAGGCTATGCCGTGTCTTAAAATCTAGGACAGAATTTACTCAATGAGACTATAAAATAAACAGATATGAGAAGCGTAAATACCTTTCCAAGCATCCAGGCAGTGCTGTCAAAGTGGAAATCACAAAGCCAGTCGACGAATTTACACTGCGACATATTCAAATCATTTGAACAGAGACTGTTTATTTTCACGTATTGTCAAAGCAACCAAAAGGCACATCTTAGAAGCGATAAAAATTGTTGCCAGATGATCATCTATGCTTAAATCCCTCTAAATCAATAGTTCTCGGCCGAAAATCCCGTCTTTTCTTGCAGAAATCTGAGTTGTTGTTGTTGTTGTTGTTGTTGTTGTTGTTGTTGTTGTTGTTGTTAAGTAATTAAAGTTGTTGTTGTAATAGCCAGGATTTAGAGATAGATTGTAGACTAGAAGGTTTAAATTTTATTCAGATCGTTCTTTATCCTTTCATTGATGTATTTTTGGTAATTTGAAGTTCTGATATATGATTAATATTTTTCTCGCTTCAACTTTCAAACAAAATGGCGGTCATTCTTTTCCAAGTACACATAGAACATGTATTTATACGCAATGTAAAGACGCCTTAGATCAGATTGGAAATTAGAATTAAAAAAAAGAAAAGAAAAACCCTAAAAATGAGGGTTAAACTCCCTAAAAAGATATGTAATAAATAGATTAAATAACTGAAGAAATGAGATATTAAAATTGTTTCACTCGAATGGGGTGAGATGCGGTTAAAAAACTTCGTTTTTTTTTTCTACTGCATCTCACCCAATTCTCGTGAAATAATTTTAATATCAAATTTCTCCAGTTAAAGTTTATCTCTATGTTTGTAAACATGCAGTTCCAGTGTCCTCTCTTTTTAGAATGATTACAACCTGCAAGTCCCGCAAGTTGCCATGTCTGTTCATTTGGATGACCTCGAAAACTATTTTATGAAGCGTAAAAACTTCCGACTAAGAAATGCGATTTTTTTTAACATTTCTTCATACACATACTTCCGAGTCGATGATTCGATCTTCGATGGAATTATCCGAGGTGTTCCAAATGACAACCCGACGTGCGTCTTTATAAATCGTACGTCTTCGGAGATTTTTAAAACGCATGATATTTAAGGACACACGACGGGTTGTAAAAGAGGATAAAGAATTATATGACCGATTCTTTGCTACGTGCAGTGTGCGTCGTGGTTGCGTCCAACAAAATCGTACGTTGCACGTGCGTGCATCGCACGACTATGCATAAGTTTTAGACGCAGACCGCACGCAGGAGCATGTACGACCGGTTATAAGAGAGGCTTCAACGCCAGGATTTTCGAATGCTGAATGGTAATGATTTCCTTAAAATCAGCAGGAAAAAATAATGACGACCAACTTAATGTTTGTTTGATCCTCAATATGTTTTATCAGTTCTGTTTTTTCTACCGCATCCAGTTTGATAATAACTGAGCCTGTCTTGAAAGTAGGCTTTTACACATAACATGTGAAACATACATAAATCTAGATCAGCATGTGTTTTAGTACAGTCTGATCAGGACCCAAAGCTTCCATCTAACAGTAAGGCATATTATACGTCATGCCGGAGAAATAGTGATGCATTTTGTGCTAAAAATAGACATGGTTTACCGTTACATTTTTTATAAACCGTCGGTGTTGTTGTAAAATCTCGAAACTACGGCTTGAATCAAACCGTAGTTTCGAGATGTTACAACAACACCGAAATAGATCTACTATTGTTTGTCTGAAATAATGTCATATTTATATTGATAAAATCTTTCTCATGATTAGACAATGTTGGTGTAATCAGACTTGGCGTAAGTTTAGCCTGATCTGGATCAACTTTAGTCTCGAATGCCGAATGGGTCCCTTTTTCGAGATCTCGGCTCAAATAAACTATTGACAAGACGACGAAAAAAGCAGGTCAGACGAGATGAAAATAATTTACAGACGACATTTAAGATGTATATCAAAGTCCTGGTATATTCTTTGGCAAGTAGATAATTATAGAGATTGCTTAGTCTGTATAATCTAGTCACTGTCGTCTCTTTCATATTTATCTCCGTAATCTTGCTTTGTTTTGTTGTTTTTTTTCCTAGACGGGAGTATTACAATATTCCAGGGGCCTGTTTCATCAAAATATTAAAGACGTATTTTTGTCTTACCGATGACTTACGACAAAATTAGAGCAAGAAACGCGTATCGCCAATCTATCAAAACAAGGGTTATGCGATTGTTGTTTTAAGCGATATTTAAGACATCGGTAAGTCAAAAATACGTCTTAAATCTCTCGATGAAACAGGCCCCTGGTCATGGCATAGTTTTGTCTATGGAAAGTTTGATGGTGTACAAACAAAGGTTAGTGCGGGCTATAATTGGTCAAGAAAGAAAATTATGATGTGGTGTCACTCCTTAATAAAAATATTTTAGTAATTATTGTGTTGTATGTACAACTACACCTAGTCTGGTGTGAATATTTAAGTTATGTCTAAAAAAAAACAAGGCACGCAACTATGAACAACCTTCAGAATTATAGTAAATTATGGTTATTTTGTCTGAATATTCAAATAGATAAGAGAATCAGAAACTTGTAATTTCATTTCATGTCATTGTTTGACTTCAAAATCTCTATTTATCAGACTGTCACAAGTCTAAACTTTACCATCCGAATTCTATGTTCGACAATTTAGCATGGTCCCCTATAAAGATGGATGTTGCAATACCATAAAAGACTTTGTAGAGTCTAAGTTTCATGCAGTGGGAATATCATCGCCCACTCCATTTAAAATGGGATTGTTATTTGAGTAGTATCAAATATAAATGGCTCTGAAAGGATTGCTTAAATTACATTTAAAACGTTTCGAAATCGAATCATCAAATAACATTTTAGAACTAGTCGGAATCATGTTACAACCAAATTACATTAAAGTGCATCCAGCATGTCGAAACGGCTACATATAATCCTTTCCCAAGTGAAAAAAATGTATAGGGCGGCCTATTTTGAGAGCTGCTTCGAACGACAAAAAGGACGTAGATTAAAGATAAACATGGAATGAATGTCCGATTTAGCAAAGAAAATATTGCTTAGTATCAATTTGTTCTGTTATCTCAATGTTTTCAGAGGTTAATCCTAATTGGGACGTCAAAACAAGGTCTTGTCCGGGAAAAAGTTAAAGTTTCCCTAGATAATTTGATGGCATATCAAACTTTAATAGCTTTTACCCAAGTGTTGTCCTGCAATTCTGCAATATTAAAGCATTTACCAAAACAGCCTTGGTTTTCGTGAACTTTAAAACATGATAGCTAAAATGCACACTGAGAAATTAAAATTGAGCTGGTTTCCAACATTTTCTTTTTCTCTTGACGTTTTCTGTACCTTAGTGGTAATATAACATTGTTATGACGTTGCGTCAGTTATTGCTTAACTTTTTGTAACATAACGTCGGCGTTATTTTAACGTCTCAACGTCGCGCGTTACTTTCAAATTGCGTTAAATAATACGTGTTACGAAAATGTAGTAGTAAAGACTTGTAATTAAGTGTGTAGGCCCTTATGTACATGTTTGAGGCTTATTGATCTAAAAGAGATCAAATCATTCAATGAGAGTTATGTATTACAAGTTTATAGTAAACATGTGCCATTTTAGCATAATTAAGTTAATCACATAATATTTTACAAACATCTTTAAGGTAAGAAATGGCACTGAAAGCATCTTACAACTGTTTCGCGCGTGTTCCTCTTCGGTAAGAACTAACACACCATTTTCAAGATAGTTTATGTTGATAATGTAGCACGTGATTGAAGATACACTTTCTCGCTTTTAGACTTGACAACGCGATATATCCATTTTTCCTTGAACGTCCTCTATTTTTAGGCATTGTCAGCTTTCGCCGTTTGCGTTTGCAGGAAATTATTTTCCCAGTAATCTGCAAGTTTGTTACTCGATGTATGAGGAGAAATTTGACATGGAAAATATTTAACAAGTTTCCATTAGATTCGGCAATATACGCGGTTCAACTGATTAGCATTGAACGTTTGAAATAATTATGACAAATATATTCGTAGCCTACTAGTACAATGTAGCAGTAATAGATGCTCATACTTACTTTACCTAACTTTAAAGATAAATGAAATAACTATCAACAATAAATTAGTAAGATGCATTGTGTACATGTATATAGATGTTTTGGTTTCTGATGTGTTATTATACTTATACGCGATATGAAGTCAAATTATAGCACACTTTCTCTCCGCCATAAACGTCATTATGACGCAAAAATACCTGTTACCGGCGGATTGCTTTATGACTTCAATATTGTAATTTAAACTGCGAATAAGCAAAACATTATGAAATGTGTTTTAGAATAATTATATATTTGTATTGTGGAAATTTCATTGAAATCCACCAGCCTATATAAAAAAGATACACTGTTTTCTAAAGTTATTTGCCTTTTTCAACACCGAAAACGTCGTTTTTATTGGTGCTTCTTTAGCCCTTTTTCTTCCAAATAAAACGAACATTTGCTACAGAAAACACTATAAAGTTATCAGAAATAATGCACTTTTAATGTAGGTCACAAAGATATAAATAGTTTGATACTATTTAGAATGTATGCTTAATTATTTCCATACTATCGGTATAGCTACGAGCTCTTATGAAGCGTTACGTAAATACCGGCGAACGTCAAACGTCGTGTGACAAAACGGTTAGACATTTTGAATTTGCAATGACAAGAATAAAACTGTTTCAAAACATGACAAATTATACATTTTTATAAGCGTCAACATATGTACTTTTGGAAAATTAACACCTTTTCATTAGAATTTTCATTATATACACATGAACATATAGAGAAGTAACGTACATTGCTAGATTTTAGGCATTTTTCGCACGTGTGACATCATGGTTAGACATTTTAAAAAGATTAGAAATGGCGTTTTCTCTGATTTGATATCAATGACTAATAAATCAATTCGATTGGTGTCTAATGTACTTTTTCTTAGTGTAAAAAGTTTCTTATTTAATTGCATCACAGAAAACATATTTTTGAAAATGTTCCGACTGTATAATTTTAAATACAAAAATCACGCCACTATCGAGTATACTAACTTTGATTATATTTTGAAAACTAATGTTGAATCTTCTCTCGCACGTGAACAACTATAAAGAGGAGATATTTTTACATCGTTTGGTACTTTTTTCCCACAGATTCTCCCGAAACAGACGAAAACAGAGCAATTTACGTATAAATTGTCGCGATAATGTGTTACAAATCACCGGCGAAAAATGCGACGTCGCTGGATGTTCACCGTGCGATAAATAAAAAATAATTGAATATTTCAAAAATATGAAAACATATTTACAATGCCAGTATTTCTTTCTTTCTATCCAATATAAATTTTGTTAGCGTGCGATAAATAATAAGGGATTGATGAGGAATCGAATTAAACATAAACGCCGTTTTTACAAAGTTAAGCAATAACTGACGTGACGTCTATATATTGTTAATCCTTTCCCACACATCGACGCTTCTGGACGCCCCACAAAATAAAGGCTTTGGAAAACATTGTGGAAAATGAAGAAATTGCTTGTGACAAGCAATTTCTTCATTTCCCACAATGTTTTCTACCAAGAAAGACCAAAAAATGTTCAATTTTGTTCAATGGAACTTGTCGTCTGCAACACCTATGAGTTTGGACTAGGCTAATATTTTGTCGTATGGTAATGGGTTAATTGGAACATTTACGTTGTTCTCTGTACATAGCTTAAAAAACAATTAGCCTGAAAACAAAATTGTAGACTGGTCCAACTTCCAGACTGTTGAATGTTTGTATGTGTCCAATTTACATAGTTCGAGTCAGAAAGGTATGAAAACATAATCGAATAGAAAATACATTTAAGCCATTACCAAACGGCAAAATCTTAGGCTGGTCCAAATTCAAAAATGTTGCAGACGACAATTTCAAGTGAATGAAATCTTTTTACGTAGAAAACATTGTGGGAATTGAAGAAATTGCTTGTCACGATGTTTTCCATTGCCATTATTTTGTGAGGTGTCAAAAAGAGTCATTGTGTGGTAATGGGTCAAGCCTGGACCCTTTCCCAAACAAGACCTGATTTTGACGTCCCTAATAGAAAAGGCCTTGGAAAACATTGAAACAAAAGAAGAAACTGCTGATAACCAGCAGTTTCTCCTTTTGTCTCAATATTTTCTGTGCCAAATTTTACACAAATCATGTCTTTATTAGCATCAAATTTGTCGTCTGCAGCAGCTTTCAAATTGGATCACCCTAAAATTTTGTAGTTTGGGAAAGGGTTAAAAAAACTCATCATAACAATTCAGACAACAATGTTTCCTTCTCACCCTGTCTCGGAGAGCTTAAGTGCAGTCTGGTTATGTTACATGGTCGTTTAGTTACAAAAGATCATCAAGAAGTTATTAGAGAGCAGCATGGATCCTGATTAGACTGTGTTTATAAGCAGGCTGGTCTGGGTCCGTGTTTGTATCAAATGCAATAAAAGCTCGGCTCGGCTCGTTTCAGTCTGGGGACAGCATTTAAAAATTGCAAAGGCAGCATTTTAGACAATTGTGTATCAAGTTCTGTTTTGTAATGGCTGTGTACAATCGGAGATTAAATGATACAATATTTCCTGGTTTTGCACCTCTCTTGATAACCCATTACCAAACGACAAAATTTTAGACTAGTCCAAATTCAAAGATGTTGCAGACGACAATTCAAATTGAATGAAGTTTTACATTTTTTTTTTGGGGGGGGGGGGGGGGTATTTATGTATAGAAAATATTGTGGGAAATGAAGAGATTGCTTGTCACAAGCAATCTCTTCATTTTCCACAATGTTTTCCAAAGCCCTAATCTTATAAGGAGTCAAAAAGTGTCACTGTGTGGTAAACAGGTGACCAGCATTTTATCCTTTTGTCTCAATATTTCATGTGCTTTATCGGGCATAAATTCTATCTTTATCCACGCAAATTTTATCGTCTGCAGTAGTTTTCAAGTTAGATCGCCGTAGAATAGGCCTATTGCCGTTTTGGGAAAGGTTTGAAATGAACCGATGTCATTTAAATGCTTTCATCTGTCACTATCTTGTTTCTGTCGTCCCTCGACGGTATGATTCGGGCACTAGGCTATCATCATTGCAATTTCAATGTTGTAATATAAAATCCAACCCTTTCCCAGACAAGCATCCTCAATTCATCATTCTTTGGAAGTATTGTCAGTGTAAAAAGAAAATGTGATGGCGATCGTTTATTTATTTAATTAATTTTATTTATTTATTTATATCTATTTATTTATTCATTCAGTTGTCTATGTTGTTGTTGATGTTGTTTCTCTAGTGTTTTTGTTTCCAATATGCTACGCACAAGCCACAAAATTTGAGAAGCAAATTGTTCTCTTGGTGGGAACACGCTTGATTTGAAACACAGTGGGTCGCTGGTTTGACCCACCACCTCTCCAGTCTTTCGGATGAAACTTTAAACTGAAACCCCGTCTCCATCTGACCTCAGCTGTTGAGTGGGACTTGAAACTCCATTCAAACCAACCCGAGAAAGGCGATATAACTACATCTAGCGGCGGGGAATCGTATGACAGACACATTTTCGATATTTTTCAATAATGACTGATTTGGTGGGGAAAATGATGCAGAGAAATTGCGAGAGTACATGGGATGGGATTTCAAAAGCCCTGTAGGCATACTTGGTGAATGCGAAGATCCATCTTAAGGGGGAATGATCCAGTTTTTCGGAACACTCGGTCATTAGGCCTACTGTAGAAAATCAAATGTTTCGTACCATAATTTCATAATATCACATGTCATTACAATTTACCATTTTGGATGGTAATTTTAGCACTTCATTTATACGAAACTGATTTCCTCAAGATGGAAATCGATTATTTAGAGCAAGACAGTTGTAAGTGTGTATGTAGTTACCACTGTTTTGCGTCGTGTTATTCATGTGTAGGCCTAGCTGATAAAAATTGTTGTAATTTACTAATAAGTGCGATGACCTGTACATTTTTCTTTTTGAATTATTACCAGGACATGTTGCTTAATACAATGAGGGACTTTTACCAAATTCTATTATGTAGAACTTGAAATAGTTCCAAAAATATGCAAATTTTGACATAAAATACTTCAGCTTCAATGATCTAACTGAAAACTTGAGTATGCTGTTTTTATACATTTACGCGTTAATTATAGCAGATATTTTTGGTTTTCTGTTCTTATTTAATGTAGGGCGTCGTTTTCGGAACTAAACTATGATTATACAACATTTTTTTTTATTTAGCATTTTAGTGACCTTGGACAGGTGCAAGAAATTGTGCTTTTCGCTGTAACGGTATGTGATACGAATGCCTATAAAATTCAAACAAGTCGATGGCTATCCATTTTTATTTCATTTTTCAGTTATTCCTGTCCTATGTTGAATAAACTTCTAGTCTAATTTATGATAGTCTATTTGTCCAAGACGCATCGATTGGCCATGGAGGTTGGGTTTAAAGAGGTAAATCTTCTAAAAGTAAATTTTCAACATTATTTTGGACATAAACTGCATATTTTGACATCAAAATCGATTTGGTAGATTAGCATTAAAATAATCAATATGTCAATGTTATTGGAATATCAGTTGTTTATCTGATAAACCCAATTGAAAGGAAAATTCGAGCGTTTCGTTCCCTATAAATGTCGTAACATATATCCGATATTTTTAACCCTTTCCCAAACAATAAATTTTTGGGGTGGTTCTATTCAAAAGCTGCTGCAGATGACAATATTGATGTTGTTAAAGATAGAATTTGTGAAGAAAATAGCTAAGAAAATAATGAGTCAAAAGGAGAAACTGCTGGTCATCAGCAGTTTCTTCTTTTGTCTCAATGTTTTCCCAAGCCTATTCTCTTAGAGACATCAAAACCAGTTCTTGTTTGGGAAAGGATTAAGACATGATAAATTAAATGACTGATCCCTTTACCCTGTTGCAGACAACAAAATGTATATAGAAATGAAAATACAATTTAATATATATATTAAAGTACTAGATATGTGTACAATACAGGGGTGTGGAAATACATCTACATCTACTGTTTACTCCCCATCAATCAACATTGATTATAACTGGGAGGCGCTTGTCTGGAGAAACTTTGTTAGTAAAAGATTAAGGGCAAATTTAAAAGATAATAGTAAAAAGTACCTGGATCAGGGTGTGAAAGATAAAAGATATGGAAAGTGCATTGGTTAAAAACAGGAGTTGTGTGATTTAGGGCAGTGTCACCAGCCTTTCCTTAAAGGTGTTTAGGCTGGGACTAGATTTGACCTCTGTACTAAGACAGTTCCAGGACCTTATGGTTCTTGGAAAAAATGAGTTTTGGTGATATTGGGTTCTGGAATGGGGAATCAGAAAATTATGGTTTCTAGTGGGGAGGAGATGATTATGGTCTACATACACAAGGTTATTTTGTATCTTATACAGCATGGTAAGAGAGGCAAGATTTCTTCTGCTTTCCAATGAGGTCCATCCAAGGTTACCTAACATCTGAGAGACACTGCTCTGGTAGCTATAATCATTACAAACATATCTGGCTGCTGCTCTTTGTACACTCTCTAGTTTATAGATTAAATGTTTTTGCCAGGGATTCCAGACTACAGAGCAATACTCCACTTGCGGTCTGACATAGGTAAGGTATGCTGAAGTTTTCACTTGTTTGTTATTTGTTTTTACATTCCTCTGGATGAAACGAAGTGAATTCCTGGCTTTATTTGTAATGGTATTTATGTGGTTAGTCCATGTCAAGTCTTTAGAGAGGTTTACACCTAGGTACTTAGCTGTGTCAGCAGAATTTAGGATTTTGTCATGGAGGCAGTAGGAATAAATGAGGGGGTCTTTTTGCGGGTGATGCGTAGCACTTCGCATTTGTCCGGGTTAAATTCCATTGCCCAGTCCCGCTCCCACTGCTCCAATTTCCGTAGGTCGTCTTGCAAGTCTGTCGCGTCAGTCATTCCATTTATGGTGAGGTAAAGTATTGTGTCGTCTGCAAATAATCTAGTTCTACTTTTAACTGTATCAGGTAAGTCATTGATGTAGGCAAGGAATAAGCAGGGTCCCAGAACAGATCCCTGAGGGACGCCAGACAGCACTGGGAGTTTGTTTGAGAATTCACCCTCCACTACAACCTGTTGGCTACGGTTTTTTAGGAAAGAACTTATCCAGGTAGATACTTGCCTGTTCACTCCAAGTCTATTTAGTTTATGAATAAGTTTATGATGATCCACCTTATCAAAAGCTTTGGAGAAATCCATAACGATGACGTCCGTTTGCTGTCCTTGGTCCAGTCTATCAAATATTTCTTGGGAGAAACTGAGAAGCTGCGTTTCGCAGCTGCGTTTAGTACGGAAGCCATGTTGGTAAGGGCTAGGTATGTCATGATTGTCAAAGAAAGTCATAAGGTTTGAGACGATGATGTGCTCTAGTAGCTTTGAAGATATGCAGGTTAGTGAGATGGGTCTATAATTACTACCTCGGACAAGTTGAACTCAAATTTCTACTTGTCTGTAGGCAAAGTTTACTTGTCCAGAAAAAAACAATATCTAGACAGGAAAATAGAGCAACGACGGGTATTATCGACCACTTAAGGTTCAAATCATGTTATGGGTGAAACCGGCTGACTGTCCTCCTAACATCCTTGACTGTCACCGAGATTCAAATATTGGCTTTCGATTGCGTGTGCTACCCACCATATATCTTTGAAATGTAATAAAGTATCATCGTTTTTAGCTCCACTGGCCTTTCAGGCCAGCGGGCTATTGTCATGGCGGTGTGTCCGTCGTGCGTCCTTGTGTCCGTCCGTCCGTCCGTGCGTGCGTCCGTAAACTTTTTCTTTAAAAATCTTCTTCTCAAAAACTACTGGATGGATTTCAACCAAACTTCACAGGAATGATCCTTGGGTGATCCTCTCTCAGATTCCTTCAAAGAATATGGATTGAATCAGTATAACCTGAGTTATCTGCCCTTGAATGTCAAAAATAGCAGATTTTGACTAGTTTTCTTCTAAAATCTACAAATATTGAACAATCAAGACAAAACTTTGACAAAATTATGCTGATTACAAGATCTTGCCTTGGTCAAACTTTCAGCTTGATCTGAATTTTACATCATGAGTTATGTGCCCTTGAAATTTACAAAATTGCCATTTTCAGCTGTATTTTGACATTGTTTTCACTCTAGCAACTACAAATATTATTTAAACAAGACAAAACTTTGACAGAATCATGCTGACTATAAGATCTTGCCTTGGTAAAATTTTCAGCTTGTTCTGAATTTTATAGCATGAGTTATGTGCCCTTGAAATTGCCAAAAATTGCCATTTTTGGCTCTATTTTGCTGGTTTTGACTTTATTTTTACTCTAAAATCTACAAATCTTAACCAATCAAGACAAAACTTGGACAGAATATATATAAGCATTATATGCTGCCTGAGTGTAATTTTCAGCTTGATCGGAATCTTACATCATGAGTTATGTTCCCCTGGAATTGGACAAAATTGCCATTTTCGACTTTGTTTTCACTCTAACAACCACAAATGTTAACCAATCAAAATGATATGTGGAAAGAATCTTCTTGACAACAAGGTCTTACTTATGTGTAATTTTCAACATGATCACACTGTTACAATCTGAGTTATGTGCCCTTGAAATTGACAAAATTTCAGTTTTTTGACACTTTTTCCACTCTTGAAGCCACAAATATTGACTAATATAGACACAATTTGAACAGAATGATAGTGACCATAACATCTTGCATGTGTTTAATTTTCGATTTGATTTTAAATATACATACTGAATTATTTGTCTTTGAATTTGGCAAAATCACAGTTTTCAATTTTATTATCGCTCTAACATCCCTGAAATATTAGTCAATTATTTACTTTCTTTTTGCATTGACCACAGGATTGCCGCTTTTGACTTTGTTTCTGCTGTAAGAACCATAATTATTCAAAAATCTAGTCAAAACTTGGATTTGATATTAAAAGAAATTCAGGCCTGTGGAGCGACTCAAGACCTTCAGGTCTTTCTAGTTCTAAGATGACCTTGAGCAGTCTGTTATCGACCAGTGTGGCAGTTATCGACCACTTAGTTACCCAAAATGTTATTTATAGTTTGAAAGTTGATGTACGGGTGTAAGATCCGTAATCTCTATGCAGAGGTCATTGCCTAAATACAAATGATTGATTACTTCTAGGGAGGTCGTTTAGTAATAATCTTAACAACAAAGACTGATTAGAAGAGTGTGGGGTATTACCGACCACCGGAGGTTCAAACCACGTGGAAGATGAAATGGGTTGACTTTTGTTCTAACATCGTAGACTGCCAGCCATATTCAAAAAATGCCTTTCAATTGTGTGTGTTACCGACCTCTGAACATAGTTACGGGAAGAAGGGCACCTCTTTGGTCGGTAACACCCGCACTCCGTAAATGTTTGCGGCAGTTACCGACCACCCATGTATCTAAGGTCAGACAGCTTATACAGTCATCAGACAAAGTTAGAGAGGTGAGAAATTCAATTTGGCACTTGTTTTGATAAATGAAATGGAAAAATACAAAGCGCTTTATCATAAAAATCCATTTCTTCAATGAACATAGCTCTTAACTCATAGGATAAGACGGCCATTTTGTAAATAACGTTCATGTGCCTCTTGCAATGAATGGTTAAAATTTCTTGAAGAACGCCTGATTTTGGGTAGAAATGTTGACATAATACTTGGTAAAGATCTGAGTACTGTGTCGGAGTTATAATGAAATCTAATGAGATCATATGAAGGAAATGGTAATCAAAACAGTAAATGGTCGATAATTCCCGATGGTCGAAATAACCCGACGTTGCTCTAATATTTAAACTTTTTTTAACTCTATTTTCACTTAACATATAAAACTGAATGAACACAATTCAAACACATGTTTACCTTTTAAAATTAAAATGTGATTTGATTGAAATGGACTTTTTCAGACGGATTGTGAGCAAAGATAAGATTAAAATTTCGTTTTTATCATATTTTGATCCCCTTGATATGCACTTGCCCACAGACAAGCTCACTTGAAAAAAGCCCTTGCCCGTCCACCACAAAACCCAGGTCGGGCAAGTCGGGCATGTGAATTCCACACCCCTGCAATACAACCAAGGCAGCGGGGGATCCATAAATTCTGTGAAGCAGGGGTTCTTTTTTATGTATAGGGGAAGGGGCAGGGGGCCCTTGATTTGGGCAAAAATTTGTCGAATGACCTGTTGAAGGGGGAAAATAATAGGTAGTGTATTTTGCTTGAATAATGAAAATAGTTCAATAAACACTGGGAAATGGATTGTAGAGGCAGTTTAAAAGATATTAATTAAAAATCTTTGATTGTAAACATAAATACTCCCATGGGGGAACCTTGCAATGGTTGGAATATTGATTAATGAGGGGGAAATTGCAATTTTAGGGCAAAATCCCTAGAGGGGAAGGGGCCGATATTCGGCCCCACTTTCTTAGTAAAAAACCCCTTGGTGAAGGGACTCGGTTCGAACTGTCTGTCTCAGTGGCAGAGGGTTCGGGGGTTCAAACGAACCCCCCTCTGAAGTCTGATTATTTCATTTTCATGCACAAATTCAGTCAAAATTGTGTGATACTCATTGCTGGCAGGGGTCTTGTTTGCCAAAATTTGGGGCCGTTATTGGGCCCCATTCCCAATAGCAAAAAGTATCTTTTTTTCCCACTTCTCTGGTGAAAATTCCCAATGAGGACCCAGAATGCCCCATGTTAAGACCTCATCTTCATTTACAAACATTTTGAAGACAGTTTTAGAGTAGATTCTTAAACAAGAGTATGTACAAATGCATTTTACATCACTACAGTCTAATTTGCAGCTGAAACTGGGTGACAATATGTATACAAACTTGTTTTAGTTTTTCCCAATTTAGGTAAAAACGTCGCTAGTTTTCCCAATTTCACTGGCCCCTGGCCCCAAACAAAATTTGGTAGCAAGACCCCTGGCTGGTAAGACCTCTTTTTGTTAAAATGAACCCTCTTCTAGGAAATCATGGTTCCGTTGCAGTGTCTGTCCAACCACTCTTCCACATGATGCGTCATTGTCAGGGTTCCCTAAAAACACCATTTGGGGGTTTTTCACCCCCAAATTGAATCTTGTACCCCCCTCCCCCATTTTTGCAAGCTGCCTTCTATGTTTCATATAGAGGCATGAGGGGGTACAAGTATGCTGTAAAATGACCTGTTTTTACCCCCAGATTTAAAAGTCAGTAGGAACCCTGATTGTGGGGTTTATGGGGCGTACCCCATCAGAGACCAATCTCAAATATTGGAATTGAAATAAAAGTTAAACACTAAATTTGCTACTAAAATGCACCCTCAAATTTATAGCCACTAGTCGCCGTTTACCATGATGGCCAGTGCAACCCACAAAAATAGATTAAAAAAATGAGCACACTAATCTTTTTTAACCCTTTCCCAATCCCAAACAACAAAATTTTAGGGTGATCAAATTTGAAAGCTGCTGCTGAGGACAAAAGAGATGTTGTTAGAGATAGAATTTGTGTATAACACAACACAGAAAAATTTGTGTATAACACAACACAGAAAATATTGAGACAATTTAAGCAGAAACTGCTGGTTATCAGCAGTTCTTTCTTTTGTCTCAATGTTTTCCAAAGCCATTTCTATTGGGAACGGCAAAACCAGGTCTTGTATAAGAAAGGATTAAATTACATATTTTTCTTGTTTTCAGAAAACAGTTCAAATGATCCTACAACAGTTTTTCAAAGATGAAAAAACAAAATGTAAGATTACAAGTTTGTAAATGTTTTATATTGTTACTAATGTATGTTAACTTTAAACATCATCAGTCCTAGACAACAATTAGAGGGGTTCTTTACTCTCTCCAAATGTTTTAAACAAAAAGCAATCTTCTTTAGGCACCTAAAAGCCAGTTTTTGCATGGAGGGAATCAGTCCATGATTTGAACATATAAATAAGCCATTTTAATTCTTTCGCAAAGAAAGAACCTTTATGGTAGTCCAATTTGAAAGCTTCTACAGATGCCAAAATCATTAAATGGATATTGATGAATACAGAATTTGTGGTCATTATACCATAAAAAATATTTAGGCAAAAAGAGAAAGTGCTGGTCAGCAGCATTTCCTTCTTGTTCCTAAATGTGTTCCCATGCCCAGAGCTACAGATAAGAGAGAAGGATTTTCAACAATATTTCATTTAATGTTCATCAAACCCTATAATGTTGGTAACTTGGTACTCATTAGAATTATCTCTTCGAATCCATCCAAAAGAGTACACACAACATAAGATTTGAAATAATAAATTTAGAATGTCTTCAACTTAGCCTCTATTATATGTTGCTCTGCCTAGGCCTATTCTATTCGAGCATCAAAACCAAGTCTTGTATGTGTGAGGGTTAAGCTTTCATTACCAAAGGAGCAAGACCACAATAAGACTTTTCTGTTTCATTACTTACACATGTTTTATGTCATTTATTTCAGTAACATCTGAAGCTCTTACTCTAATAACTGAAGTCATTACAGTATTTGTTGCTGGTAAAGTATCACTCGTTTGAATACATTATTATACGCCCGAAGGATCGTATTATGTTATGGCCCTGGTCGCCTGTCCGTCTGTCTGTCTGTCCGTCTGTACATTAGCAATTTCTTGTGTGTGCAACTCCTCCTACAGTTTTGATCGCAATTTGATCAAACTTGCCACAATGATCTCCATGGTGTCTAGTTGTGCACACCATTATGGAAATCAGATAACTCTTTTTGTTCTTGAATTATCTGCCCTTGAATAAAAAAATGTCCATTTTTTGTGTGCGCAACTCCTCCTACAGATTTGATCAGAATTTTATCAAACTTACCACAAATGAATCTCCATGGTGTCTAGTTGTACACACCACTTACAGAATTTAGATAACTATTTTCGTTTTTGAATTATCTGTCCTTGAATTTAAGAAAAACGCCCATTTTCTCATGTGCACAACTCCTATAGTTTCAATCAGAATTTAATCAAATTAGCCACAATGAATCCTTATGGTGTCTGGTTGTGCAAACAAAATATTGATAACTTTTCATGTTTGAATTATCTGCCCTTGAATTGATAAATGGCCAATTTTACTGACAAGCCCCTCTCGGGCGTATATGCGCCGCTCTGCGAAGTTCTTGTTAATTTCATAAGTTTATGCAATCTGGTTATAAATATTTTGACCAGTCTATACTTGTTGTTTGAGAAAGGATTCTGAGATACATATGCATAATGGCATAAAAAGTCACAAATGTTTCAATAATTCTGAACAAAAACCTGAACATAATCTTAGACAATGTCAACGAGTTCTAACCAGTCCTAGTTTAAATGGAGAACACAATTTTATAATTCAAATACTGCTTTCATTTCCTTCAGATGTTCCTTTGAATGCATTTATTTTACATCAATTGGGAAGCAAGTTTCTTCAACTAAATTTAATCCCTCTCGATTCTGGAAATACAACAGTACTCCTGCCGAATATGTGGGCCAATGAGAAGCCAAGAACAACCTCTGCTACCGGGGATTGAACTTGGAGCATCCTAGTCGCAAGGTTGACGCTCTACCTCCCGACTACGGACACCACATGTATCTTAAGCTCTGATAGCTTAGTTTAATTTGTGACTCATCACACAAAAAGGACCACCAGGGTCCAGGAAAGTCAGTAAAACTAACCCTTTCCAAAAAGACATAATTTTTGACTGTTCCAATTTGAAAATTGTTGCAGACGACAATTTCGGAATCAATAAAGAAAGGATTGGTGTACAAAATAGCACAGAAAATATTTAGGCAAAAGAGAAACTGCTGGTTATCGTGGTTATTAGCAGTTTCTTCTTTTGTCTCAATGTTTTCCCCAGCCCTTTCTTACAGGGACGTCAAAAGCAGGTCTTGTTTTGGACAGTTTGGGACAGGGCTAATTGATGTATAAAACAGATAGAACTCAGCAGGGGTTCAACATGGTAGAAATAACAAATTAAGATTCAGAAAGTCATTTAAGAGTGAAAAGTTCTCGCTAGCCTGCGCAATACTTATAGGCTGACTAGGGTCAAAACTTTTCACACTTCCAATATGATATCTTTTGGCAAGACGGGTCATATTTCTGTACAAATTCTATCTTCAGAGGCAGCTAGCAGAACAGTGAAACAAGCAAAGGTATGTTCATGAATTTATTCCTATAGAAACAAACCAGGATCATCAAAAGGGCCAGTAACCCTTTCCCCCAACAAAACATGGGTTTGACATTCCTAATGGAAAAATCCCATGAAAACATTGGGGCAAAAGAAGAAAATGCTAACAATGAGCATTTTGCCTCAATACTGTATTAGCTTTATAGCCTACTTTTTCACCTTAGACAAACACAAATGTCACAATGGTAAAACTCTATCTACTGCAGTATAAAATGGTCTATTTTTAGCACCATATACTCACAACATTAATCCCTATTTCAGAAAGATGGAGATGATGAGATAACTTTAGAACAGTTTGAGAAAATATTACCACAATTAGTAAGTCTTTCCAAAACAACAAAATATTAACTCATTACCATATGGTGCCTTTTGACGCCCCACAAGTTAAAGTCTGTGGAAAACATTATGGAAAATGAAGGAATTGCTTGTGACAAGCAATTCCTTCATTTTCCACAATATTTCCAACCCAGAGAGACAAAAAAATGAAAAATTCCATTCACTTGAAAATGTTGTCTGCAACATCTTTGAATTTGGACATGTCTAAAATTTTGCCGTCTGGTAATGGGTTAAGATGGTCCAATTTGAAAGCTGCAGTGTCAGATGACAAAATTGATGATATCTAAAACAGAAAATGTGTAATTGATAGCATAGATCTAGAAAATACTGAGAGAAAAGAAGAAATTGCTGATAACCAGCAATTTCTTCTTTTCTCTTAATGTTTTCCCAAACTTTTTCACTCTAGGGCCATCAAAAGTAGGTCTTGTTTGGGAAATGGTTGGAGAGTTCAAGCAACAAATATTAATACTTTTCCATATTATAAGATGATGCAGAAACTAGAATCAATCTTGTATGCAAGATGAAAATCTTTTAGTAAAACTAGCACCAATCTATTTTATCTTAATTGGTAAGTCTTATAGAGTTCAGCCTTTACAAATTTTCGAGAAACAAAGGGGGGGTTTCCATAAGGCCGTTTTCCTGGGACCTAAATTTTCCAATGATATTTTTAGTACAAATAGATACATAAAGGGGACGTGTTTTGCCGAAAAGTCTGAATCGAACGGACCTTTGGTTTGGTGTATATTGCATATTGAAAGTGGGTGGGGGTAATTCTATTTAGGCGCTACCCAAGGTTCTTATTCATCAATTTTCTATCTAGATGTAAATAATTGGCGAATTATTTCAAGGCGTTATGTTTTGTATATAAACCCGTGTTAAGATGACATGAAATTAATTGGCTTGCTTATTATAGATATGAAAATATTTGGCATTTTATGTAATTTTTCAATTTTTTGTATATTTCCATGTCCCAACTTTGGGCAAAACATCAACACGTTTTTATAAAGCGACATATTGAAATAATATTTTAGGTAAGAACTAGTCAATAATTCGTGATTGCAAAATTATGAGGGATTTTTGATTGCTAGTCGGGAAAATGAGTTACGGACCCTTGAATGCACGAAAACCCATGACAAATTGTGGAATAAATAACAAAATATATTTTTTCTGGCTTTTCTTCACACAGAAAGGCAGAAATGATTACTTAGCTTAAATTATAGCTGTACTCAGCAAATAGTACTACAAATAAGCTATTGTGGTTAGTTTCGTCTGTTGTCCGTCCGTCTGTCTGTCTGCCCGTCCATAATATCAGGTTTACACTCTAGAATCCACAAATATTATCCGATCTTCACCAAACTTTAACAAAATGTGTATGGTCATAAGCCCTTTTGTAAAATTAAGTTTGGACGGAATTGCTGCAGAAAGTGCCGAGTTATCTGCCCTTGAATATCAAAAAATGCTATTTTTGACAAATTTTGCATTACAAAATTTACAAATATAGCCCAATCAAATGCAAAACCAAATGAAAATGTTTGCATTTATAATGTCTTGGGTGAGTGTGAATTTCATTAAAATCGAAATTGCAAATTTTGAGTTATCTGCCCTTGAATTTGGCAAAATTGCTATTTTTCGGCTTTTTCCCCCATGTAGCAACCCCAAATAAGGAGCAATTAAAACGAAAAGAGGAAAAAATATTTCTGTCTATAAAATATCACACATGTAACAATTTCAGCAAGATTGAAAATGTATTTTCTGAATTATCCGCCCTTGAAATTGCCGTATTAGCCATGGATTTACACGAAAACCCATAATTTTGTCTAATACAAGGGCAGATAACTTGAAATGAGCAATTCTAACGATGCCAAAAGTTTAAACGATTAAAGATCTTATGGACATCAAAAACGTGTTCAAGTTTTGCTTTGATTTTTTAATATTTGTGGATGCTAAAGAGAAAAATAAAGTCAAAAATAGCAATTTTGCCAAATTCAAGGGCAGATAACTCAAAATTTGCAATTTCGATTTTAATGAAATTCACACTCACCCAAGACATTATAAATGCAAACATTTTCATTAGGTTTTGCATTTAATTGGGCTATATTTGTAAATTTTGTAATGCAAAATTTGTCAAAAATAGCATTTTTTGATATTCAAGGGCAGATAACTCAGCACTTTCTGCAGCAATTCCGTCCAAACTTAATTTTACAAAAGGGCTTATGACCATACACATTTTGTTAAAGTTTGGTGAAGATCGGATAATATTTGTGGATTCTAGAGTGTAAACCTGATATTATGGACGGGCAGACAGACAGACGGACGGACAACAGACGAAACTAACCACAATAGCTTATTTGTAGTACTATTTGCTGAGTACAGCTATAATTTAAGCTAAGTAATCATTTCTGCCTTTCTGTGTGAAGAAAAGCCAGAAAAAATATATTTTGTTATTTATTTCACAATTTGTCATGGGTTTTCGTGCATTCAAGGGTCCGTAACTCATTTTCCCGACTAGCAATCAAAAATCCCTCATAATTTTGCAATCACGAATTATTGACTAGTTCTTACCTAAAATATTATTTCAATATGTCGCTTTATAAAAACGTGTTGATGTTTTGCCCAAAGTTGGGACATGGAAATATACAAAAAATTGAAAAATTACATAAAATGCCAAATATTTTCATATCTATAAAAGCAAGCCAATTAATTTCATGTCATCTTAACACGGGTTTATATACAAAACATAACGCCTTAAAATAATTCGCCAATTATTTACATCTAGATAGAAAATTGATGAATAAGAACCTTGGGTAGCGCCTAAATAGAATTACCCCACCCACTTTCAATATGCAATATACACCAAACCAAAGGTCCGTTCGATTCAGACTTTTCGGCAAAACACGTCCCCTTTATGTA